>VWZP01006729.1:1253446-1381862 GCA_013396995.1 Dicaeum eximium
TATTTTAGAAAATAAAACTGACTTTGTAAAAAATGTTGAAGGTTTTTTGGTTTTGGCTCGTGGGGTTTTTGGTGGTTTTTGTTGTTGTTTTTGTTTGTATGTGATTTGAGGGGGTTGTTTTTTGTTTCCTTTATAGAACATTTTTTTAAATCGTATTTTTGATTATAAGATATTGGTGGGCTGAGTTTAAAAAAAGGTTTATTTAGTGAATCCAAAGAAGCATTAGACTTAGACACATGATTTTAATCTTATTAGGACTTTTACATGTGAATGGGAAGATAGGCTTTGAGAGTTTTTTCTGTAATTTTTTTTTTTGGCTAGGAATGGAACTATTAGCAATAGAATCCAAATAAAAAGCAATAAACCTAACCTAGGACAAGAAACTCTTGTTTAGAAGAGATTTTCAAGGAAAATAATAATAATAATAATAATAATAATAATAATAATAATAATAATAATAATAATAATAATAATAATAAAGCTTGCTGGTTTTACTACAGCTGATTGTGTTAGTGTATTTATAAAAAAAGCTGTATATATAAGGTAGCTATGTAAGTCTGCAATACAGCTAATAGCTCTTAGATACTCCAAATTATGTATCATAAGTAATGAAATATGCATAACTCAGTGGAGTTATGGAAAAATATTCATATAAATTTTTGCATGTTATTAAAGTAACATATTAAAGTTTATGATTCAACCTCGAATGGACAAAATCTAGCTTGTGTATTTTCTAAAATATGAATAAATATGAATGGCATTTTTAAATAAAATGCTAACTGTGCATTTGCTAAATGCATATCAGTGTCAGAGCAGGTATCAGTTCACAGAACATTTCAGTGTTGCTGAATCTTTTTATTCAAAAATGCCAGCTGAAAGCTTTCACCCAGCTTTGCAGAACCCTCTTGATTCATGGTCTCTCCACTAGAGGCTTTGCATATGGGTAGGAAGGAGTCTGAGCACACCTGAGGCACCCTCTTAAAAGCAACTCCCTTCTCCAGTACTTCTCAGATGTCAAGAAGGGAGGTTGGGTTCGGCTGGCTGAGACCCAGGTAGCAGCAGCATTGCAGGGCACGAGTGGACAGATGAGAAACAAGGACAGGTGCTGGCCTTGGACCTCCACATGCACCAGTCAGGCAGTGTTTCTGCTCCCCAGGGCTACTGGCCACTCCAGTGTTGACTTTGTTTCCAAGAAGAGAAGGAACAGCAGTTTAATGTAAACTGTGTGACAAAGGAATTAGATCTCTGATTGTATAACTTTTATTACAGAGAGTACTCTTCATACTTTAGATGGCATATAAATTAAATTAACATAAGTAATAACCACTTTGGCAAGTCTTAAAATAGAACAAAGACAGAAGAGATGAAAACAAGCCCCTCATACTACTCACTAGTCCAAAGTTGCTTCCTAACAACCAGTCTGACACACAAAGAGAAGGGAAAAGGAGGATTGAGGCACCCAATTAATTTCTTCTTCTTCAGCACAAAACTTGGCTCTTCAGTGGCATCTGCTTGCACTTAGTGTGTAAATGTGGCTGATGAGCAGTGCCTCTGTCCCCTGGAAAAGTCTGCTCCCTGTGCTTGTGAATGGCTTTCACCAAAACATACCAGAAGTGATTGCTTTCTCAGCAAATCAGACACTAGTGAGAATATTACAGGTTCATATTTGAATATATCCTTTATTTTTACTGTCTTTTCCTTTGTACATGTACTGTCATTTAAACTATTTAAATTAAATTCTGAGTGATTTTTGACCACTCCATTTGACCAGCCAGTTTATTGCATGTTAAATTTTCTTCAAATTGCCAAGAAAAGAAAAAGGAAAAAAATAATCCCAGGAAGTCAGAGATGATGAGACGTCTAAGTTACTGGCACGTTGTCAAAGTACAAATATTTTTTATCAACTGTGGCATATTTTTACCATTTTCATTAGGCTTTTGAATGTTCTGCCAGCTTTTCTTTATTTTGATAAGCAATTTTTAGAATTGATTTCCGTGTAACTTCCGAAAGGGGTCCAATAGTGCAAAGTGATGTTTGTTTACATCTGTATTGATTTCTGTGATGGTGTTAGGTGCTAAGTATGTCTGTTATTGGTATAACTTACTCTGAATACGGCATAAAAATACTGTGCAATGCTGAAGTTGAATTGCTGTTTCCTTTTGTACAAACCTCAGTGTAGTTACTTAGACCTCAGTAACAGAACGTGTGGCCTCTGTGTATCCTCAGGTCTGCCTCAGCTTGCTTGAATTTACTGAAATTGGATAATTTGTTTCGATTTTCAGACTGAAGTCTACAAATATTTAACAGTGCCATAGAATTACAACATTCAAAAGGCTAAAAGATTAAACTACAGTATTTGTTCAATGAACTGTTGTGGTTTTATCCTTAAAGTTACCTTGAGAATTGCTTTGAAATTACTTAACATTTATAGACATACTTGATGCTCACAGACAGACACTCACATATAGTTTACTTCATTTACCCATACAGCCATTTTTCATATTGCAAAAATTCAGTTTCTGGTGTCTAATCACTTCTAAAGGTTCACTTTACCAGGAATATTAGAAATGTGATGTTTTAATTCTCAGAAGCTCTGGATGTTTGACCATCCTAACAAATTCTCTGTGTAATGGAAGCTTGACTTTGCTTCAGGTCGAGCCAGGCCGGTGCTAAGCCCAGAGGAGGCAGTTGTCTTTCTGCTTTAATTCTGTGATCTGTGAAGCACAGAAGTTTCATGGTTAGATAAGACAGGGTGGGTGCCCCAAACAGTTCCTGCCTTTGAAGCTTGGGTTAACTGGGTACCTTTGATTTTATGTGGTGCTTGGAAAATATCAATGTGAAACGCTACTAAAAGGCTGAGGGGGTGGTGGTGGTGGTGTGTTAATAGTGGATTTTGTGTCTTTGGGAAAAGAATCAGTGTCTTGGCAATCCATTTATTTGTGATGACTTCTCTGGTTTCAGAGCAGAACTTGTCAGATTGACAAGTTACCTTAACGCAGGTGCGTGCAAATGGATTTCCTGTTTACAAAGCAGGTCAAAATATCCTAAAGCTCTTCCAGGCAGGAATATCACGGTTGCTGTTTTGATTACTTTTGCTTTTACATGGCTCTTGGTGGCTTTATTTGTAGTTCTACCATTTGATTAGATTTGATGGTGTGAAGTGTTCTCTCTCAAAGCATGGCCAGACTTAAACACTGTATTAATTAGAGATAGATGTGACCTAGGATTTATGCATAAAAGTAGATAAGTTTGACCCATTACTCTGTCTTTAAAAGTTATTCTGCTAATGATCTTCTGTCTGAACAGCTCTTTTCTAGAGTTCATGGTCAGGGCAGGGTGAGGAGATTTCTTTGACAAGGCTCATCTGCTCTCTTCAGTCTGGACTCCAAACATTAACTGGGAAAGATCTTCAAGGGGCATAGAAAAAACCTCCAGGTTTTATCCATGGTAGGGTTGGTTTGTTTTTTGCATAATCAAAGTTCTCCATTGAAGTAGTATTTATTGCTGGGAAAGGAATAACTGACCAGGAAAACATTTTGAGGGAATCAGTTGTCTTTCACTTAGAGGCATAGCATGTTATGGGACAGATTCTTCTGCCTACATAGAGATACTCCACTGCTCTGTGGAGGGGTCACTTCAGAAAGGTCACACACAGGATCCAATCTGTCTGCAGAGTCTCAGTAATGGTCCTTGTGAGGCACAAGCACCCCAAGAGCTGGGTTTGAAAGAACTGAGTTGCATTTATACTGTGCTTGCTTTTCTTCAGATGTTGAAAAATTCACAGCTACTGATCACAGCAAGAGAGCTATCATCTCTAGCACGTGTTGGAACAGGCAACATTAATGTATTTATGCAGGGATTATAGTCACAGATCAGCAATTAGCTCATAAGAGTTGAATCTTTTGTCATTGACCAGGGAATCCAGGAGAAAAAGTAACTGAGAAGGTGGTGGAGGAACTGTGATGAGTTTGAGTAGTAGTTTACAGTTTTCTTTAACAGCATTTACATAGTTGCAAATACAGTTTTATTCATTCTTGTACAAGAAGTATTTTTATGCTCCATGCCTGCATATAGGCCTTTACCCTGTACTCTGCTTCATGGAGATAGCTGTGTTTATATCCAACTTGGGAACAATATCAAGAAATTTAATGGGATCCCCTTTTAGCCAAGGTTCATGCTCTCCCAGTCTGCCTCAAGGTAGTTTCTGGTCCAAAGTTTGCCCACGGCCAAAATCCCAGGAGAGTGACTTTTCCCAGTAATCACCTTTATACTGTAGCAGGGTACCACAATGCCATTTAAAGTTTAGTGATTTGGGCCAGGGGACATACTGTAAAAAGGGCAAAAAGCCCCTCTCCAGTCCTAGTCTTTGTGGTCCAGAGACAAATCTTTCTGTGCAAATGCTGGTGACTGAATATTTGACATCATGTATTGTTCCCTTTTTAATTTAAAAAGTAAAAAACCCAAGGTTGCATCTAGAAAGACTTGAGCACAAATCTTCCAGCCAGTAATTTCCACTGCTTAGCTCTTCAAGGAATCCCATGGGTTCATCATTCCCACATATACACACTTGAAATTTAGTGAGCTGTGTCCTACTTGTCCTGTGCCCAGCCCCCTTTATTTCTGCTCCCAGCCCTTTCCTTGGTCCCCCTCAGAAACAAGGGCTTTCAGCTGCCCCAATCCTTCATATCCTGTAGCTGAATCCTGTAAGGTTTTCTGTTACCTTGTGCTGCATTGAGAGGGACAGGGCAGAGTTGCCAGGATAGAGGAGGTCTTACTTAAAAAATGACCACCTCTGGGCTGCACAAAGAAGCCACATTCTTGTTCTTGCAGCTCTACATGCAATAAGCAAACTGTGTCAGAGCACCAGGCTTGAACCTGATATTGCTGGGTGATAGCTAAATTCAAATTACAAATGCAAGAGTGCCTTTGGGACACTTATTTTCCATAGCTACCACTGTCTTAAGATTTCTGATTCTGTTTTTTAAGTCTTGCTAAGATGCTGTAATTCTCTACCTCATAAGTGGTTTCTCTCATTTGCTCTGCTGATTGCTCAGCATCCTAAGATGTAAAGTCAGTTTTCTAAGACTCTGTGTGAATGCTAATCAAGAGGCAGTTATGTGTGTGTCTGTTTCGTATTTTTGTATAAATTGTTTCCACAAAAGGAACCATTAATATGTTTATGTTAAAGAAAGTCAGGTTGTCAGCCTCAGAAGTAGTGCCATGAAAAATCTCAAAGAAGTCCATTGGTTAATTATTTTAAATGTGATCAAATGGTGATCTCCTTAAATAGCCTACTTTTTCTGATGAGCAAATGTCATCATTAAAACTAATACTATGTAATTGCTATGAATCTTTTCAGTCAAAACAAAAATTTAATAACTGTGTAGATGGAAATGACACAGTGAATTGTAAATTCACTGTAACTTGAATTAGTTGTGCTCTCAGCACATCTGCTATGATCCAAGCCTTTCATACATCGTCATTGGTCAAGTGGAATATGTTATAACAGCACCTGTGATACAGTGTTTATGATGAAAATGTAAGTACTTTAATAATTTTTTTTTTGTGTACCTTTAATAAAAATATTACTTTTTTCTAGGATATGGTACTGCCAGCTTTTGCCTGCTGGGGATATAGTAATGCTGTTAGTCTTCAAAGGGCAACTGGGGAGCACAGCAAGTTGCAATGGGCTGTCACTCATCCAGTGCTGCCCTGTGCCAGGTGCTGGTACACTGAGCAGTAAATATGTTATCTTAGTCTTACTTGGGGTTGTGTGCCAATGCTTTTGTCAATACTATGCTTTCTTACTATTGTTTAAATATTATTTTTTGTTTATAGTTGCAAATAGTCTGTTGCTAAAAGAGCAAAAAATATTTGTATGGCATGAAGTTTAGTTGAGTTAAAAGTGAGGAAGAGAAACAGGAAGGCAAATCAAATGTCCAGCTGGATCAGTGGTTGATCCCATAAGGGATGCTGAATGATAGAGGAGACTGAGAGGGAACCTCATCAATGCATATGAATATCTCAAAGATGGGTGTCCAGCAAGGAGTAACAGCCATAAACTAAAACATGAGGAGGCCCACCTCAACATGAGGAAGAATTTGTTCGCATTGAAGGTGGCAGAGCACTCTACAGGCTGCCCAGGGAGGTTGTGGAGTGTCCCTCTCTGGAGAAATTCAAAACCCACCTGGAGGTGTTTCTGTGTAACCTGCTCTAGGTGACCCTGCCTTGGCAGGGGGTTTGGACTGGATGATATCCAGAGGTACCTTACAACCCCAACCATTCTGTGTCTCTGTGATGTCAATTTAGGGTGACAGATGTGACATCTGACTTTCTTCTCTTGTTTTACTCTTTATCTGTACTCTTTATCATGTTCATGTGGTGTCCATGACTACAATATTGACAGTGCTTATGACAGAGGCCATGTGCCATAGAGAAGTAGGATCATCAGTTTTTGTTAAAAGAACTATGTATGAAATGAAGTTACAAAATGCTAAGAAGTGAACATTATTGCTTTGCATTGTAACATTCTTTTTTCACTTAAAGAGCTTTCCCACAGGCATGCCAGTCAACATGTTAGCTGCACAGGTAGTTTCTCTTTATGCATAAAAATGGTCTCTGTTGGGGGGATATGCTTATTTTTAAGAAATCAATTGCTTTTGAGAGTTTGATGCTTAAAAATCCTGTTAAGTTTAAGACTTAAGAATTTAGCAGCCCAATAAGACTGTTCTGTAGAATGAATGGATGACCTTTTGCACATATTTTTCTAAGTTGTTCAAGTTTTCTACTCTCTTAGAGTTGTTGTAGCAGTATAGTAGTCATTTTGCAATTCGAACTGGAGGAAGAACTGCTATGGCTACTATGTAAATATGTACTGTTGAACCTTGCGGTGCAATTTATTTTATGTGCTCTTAATTTATGTTCTGACTTTTATAGTTCATTTCAGACCTCTTTAATAGTAGTGATGGTTCTTTGTTCTTTGCATTGTTGGCAGCCATAGACCTTAAAGCATTTTACCAAGGAACGGTAAGTGCCATTGTCTCGTTTTATTGAGGACCAAACTTCAGGACTGCAAGTGATCCACTGATAATCCCACACTCTGCAGAAGAGCCAAGACTTCCTAAAAAGCTTAGAACTTTATCTGCAAGATTAAGAGATATTTGTAACTGTTTGTTTCCCTAGGAGCATATGATAAGAGAAACAATAATATAGTGTGTATGTATGTGTGTAACCACTTGTGTATAATCTTTGGACAGGGGTATTGTTTTAAGGAAAGAGTCTGTGGGACGTTAAATTTCCATACTTTAAAGTGTGTCTATATATCACTTTCATATTAAACATGTTTAATAATGTTTACAGTATAAACCAGGACAGTGTTAACTTTCTTGAAAATGGAATCTCTGGCTGAAAACAATATAATGTTTGATGGCCAAACATGCTAAAGTAGGACTCAGCTCTGTGCTGCTGGGGTAGAATGTGGGCTGTGCGTACATTTAATCTCGGCTTCATTTAGCGCCTTCATTGCTTGTGTCCTCTAGTAAGAATGTTTCTGTTTGGGGGAATTTTAATTAATTACTCTTTAGAGGTTACTTGCTTTAAGGTAAATACTATAGATCAGTCCTTGCAGTGTAAAGTTAGCTAAATGAGCAAGCAGCAGAACCTGATTCGTTTATGTGTTTCAGTGATGTTATAGTAGGTATGTTGACCACAAGCTGAGTCAGGACCTGACTGTAAGAAGATCCCCAAAGTCTTTTAAGCTGGGATCTCAGTTGAACTATGAAGAAATGTGTAGGATATGTGAACAGCTCATTAATTCAATTAAAACAGATTCATCCATTACTGGGTTGCCTTGCAAGTGCGTATGTTTATACTCACATCCCTTTGACTGTTCTTTTAGCTCATGTTTTGTATTTCAGAACATAGCATGGTGACATTTGTTATCCTACTTGATGGCACAGGGCTGAACTCTTGGTGACAAGATGATTTCATTACAATTGCTAGGGTTTTTTTACCAAAATAGTAATTATCACTGTCAAAAATATCCTTACAAAATACCTGAAAATACTGTGGTTACCTGCCTTGCTGAATAGGAAGGCGGCATGATAAGAGGTCAATTAAGTGTACACAAGATGTTCTTCTTTCCCTTTGTAGTTATGAAGAAAAGCAGACCAGAATTTCACCATGATTCTGGGTTGGTGCTTTATTTATCATTGTGTTGCTGGGATAAATAGAAAAGAACATAATACAAACTCACAGACTGAGAGTTATATTAAAAACATAAGGCTTTTTAATACAAATCACATCCTAGTAGCAAATACTTCAGATTTCCAGGCACCATTGTGCTGGAACAGGAGTTTATAGGCAAGTTAACTTTGGTTTCTAAAGTGTTTTATTTTCCTCACTGTTGAAAAAAATGATGTCACATTACGAAAGTATTGGAATTTTCTTTAATATGATGTATTAAGTATCTTCATGATTGTGAGGTCCAGTTCTATGTATGCTTCACAGGGAATAGTCCCATGGAGATCTACACATTATGAACTTGGACTTGGTGAAAATTCTGCATGGTTTTTTTAATATGTAAGGCAAAAAAACCCCCACTTCTTCTGGATGTAAGGGAAAAGAAAATATTTAACAACACCATGCACTTCATATTTGTTCTAAATAACCCATGCTTTTATATTTCATTTGATATAATCAATGACTCTGTGTAGCCCGAAGTTCCTTTGGGGATGACAGAAAAATGTATAGAAAATTAAGGCCTTTGAAGAAGTTTTGGTCTTCATTGGGCATCTTCATCTTTCCCAACGTGTCATTACACATAACGCAGTCTTCAGAGAAAGACCACCACTGGGCAAGGGTTAGAAAAATTGATTTTACTTAAACATTTCAATGGAAAAAACATAAATTATTCTAAGAATTTTTCTGACTATATATTGGAAGATCTTGACTTGAGAGAAATGCTTTTAATTTTCTGGTAGAATATGTTCTTGTTAAAAATTAAATACATATATTAGAAGCTGAAGAAAATAGAAGATGTAATGAATAAAAATATTCTTTTGAAAACAGTATGCAATCAGGCACATTGTATGAAAGGATTATTAAGTAAAATAATTTTTAGATTTGAGTCATTTTTCAGTGACATTGGCTTCTGTTACCACTGAAATGCAGATTAAAACTCTCTCCAAAAGAAAGTGGAGATTGTGTTCATTACATATCTTCAGTGCTATGTCAGTAATAGATAGGGTAAATCTTGTGATTGCAGACTCTTTTTCAAAAATATTCTTTTTCTAATACCTGACATACTAGTTTTGATATTTTTCATAGTCTAAATATGGTGTATTTAATAACATATAATTATGGTGATATAAAGGCTAGGAAATAGTTATTAAAATATCTATGTATGATGCTTAAGTTTATTCAAAGTCACTTTTACGTTGTTCTTATTCTGGCAGTAGATATTTCTTTTAATTTATCAAGGAGCTTCACAAAATTTCTGTTTTATGATATTTGCATGCTCTTGATGTCATCTTTCATTGTGATTTTATTAGAAGTTGGCTACTAATTATATAATTGTATTATGTCTTATTAGACCATACTTAGTCAGGAAAGTAGCAATACTAGCTTTATATAAACAAGCCAGGGTTTATGCACTTTCTATTATTTGTTGTTTTATCTCAAATCTTCTGTCATACTAGATTCTGTTGTACACATGGAGTTTTAAAGCCTGACCTATTATAGAGGTTATAAGAACAAAACTGCATGTTTCCTTAAGTAGTATTTCCTAATAAACCAAGACTGTTGCTCTGATCTTAGATTTTACGTTATGTGAATTTGATTCATTGTGTACATAGGAATCTTCTTTTTTTTCCTGTACATATATTATGCTTAATCCTTATTTTGACAGCATCTTACCTGTGTGGAATTTATATGTCTTACTTCTTCCTGCTATTTAATTTGGCATTGCTATTTTTATACCAACTTGTACTCAGTAGCAGCTACCCTATCACACTTCAAACACACCCAAAAAGAACCACTCTCATTAATGGTCACAATAATCCTAGGCAGTAAATAGAGGTTTATCTCTTGGTTCCAAGAAAAAACACTATCTGAAATAATTTGTGTAATTTAGAGATAATAAGAGATTAGTGCATCTGTTCCAAAGAGCCTGACCTTCAAACCATTAGCTCTGCAAGATTCAAGCACCATGGTGTAATCCTGCTATGAAAGGCAAGTTTGTTTTACTTTTGTATTTTATGATCTTCATCCATGAGCTAATATATATTGAAGTCCCTGGAAATATGTAGTACTGCTTGGCTTAAGTAAGAGAGTCTAAAGTTACTGTAAAAGGCATGTTTCTGTTTAACCAATAGTAAGCCTAGGACCATGAAAATAAGGTTTGTTAATTATATTTTAATTTTGTGCTGTGTACTCTGGGGAGCCATCTTTTTCTGTGCTATCCACAAGCAAATTCATAATTTGAAATCTGTGGTTCAGGCTGATTGATTATTGCAGATTTTCATGTTTGTTATTCTGTGAATTTGAAAATCTCCCTTTGTACAGAGCTGTGCAATTTTCTGCTGTCCTTTCTCATTTTCTTTGGTGCCGATGCTGATGTGCAAGTTTTATTTTCCAGTTTATCATAAAATGGTTGTTATTTCTTCACCTGTGATAGGTTTTTAGTGCCCTCTATATCAATACAGCTGGAAAATTTAATGCTCAGTCATAGTGTCTGCTTTTGAATAATACACAGAGAGGAAAATAATGGCCTGTTAAATAGTTCAGAAGTAGTGAAATTAGCTTTGTATTGCATTTTTTGTTATAACAATACATGGAACAACATTTCTGGATATTGTATTAGTACAAGACAAGTGCCTTTGATCCTTAGACATACTTGTATTCATGCAGGGTTGCATTAAAATATGTATTTCATATAATGTTCTGTTTTAGTTGGCACAGAAGTTTGGAAGTGTTTTCACTTCAGAAATATCTTGAAGTTTGTGAGGGAATCAGTTTTTTTCTGTAGAGATAGGCTGTATTATCACCACTTCTTTTTTTTCCCCATCTCATTCTGCCTTGCATTTGAAAGGGCTTTAAAATTTTGTAAGCGCTCAGTCTCTGTTTATATTTATTGGCTGTAATTCAGATGCTCTCAAATATTATTTTTAATATATATGGCTAATTCTCCCTTGTGCTTATATTTCACTTAGCTTTTTATTATGTTTGTAACAGATTATTTATATGATAAATCTATTATAAAACAAGCCAACAATCACAGTAAAAAAATCTTGCTTTGTAGTAAAACTTTAATGTAATTTACCAGGGAAATCACAGAACAACTCTTCCTGTATTGGTGTACTTTTTGCCTCGTGTCTGTTGACTGTGATCTCATCTGCTTCATCTTTGAGAAAGGCAAGTGCTTCCTTTCTAAGCAAGGTTTGTAACCAAGAGAGGAGAGCTGGGGAGAATGAGAAATGAGCATCCATAGGGACCTGCAAAAATAACCTGTAATTGTCTTTGATGGCAAAATGCAAGGTGTTACAGAAAATCCTGCTGTCTCACACTGCTCCCTGCCTTGCCCAGACATCAAAGCAATACTGATGCTATGACAGGTTTTTTGTGCTGGTGTCTGTCTGTGGCACAGCTGAACTTTTATATCTTGTCAGTAGTGTTTTCCTCACAGCGTATTTGATAATGAACATAAACCAGCAATCTTGGATGCAAACCTTAGGATTTCATAGCAGAGTTATGCTGGAGCATTAATTTGGGAAGTTTGGCTGAACGATCTGTCTCTAAACCAGGTCTTTGTGTGCAGTTGTCCACTTTCAATAATATAAACACAAAGGGAACAATTATATCTTAGAGTTATGCAGTGTTTATCTAGCACAGATCTGCTGGCCAAGGCGTAGATGTTTTTACCCACAGAAGGCTGTAACTAATGCAAACCAGACTGAGCATAATGCCACAAAAAGCTCTTTGGAAATGGAAACATTAAGTGACGGTCTCGTTCACTACTTACCTGTCTTAACTACTACTGTAAATGACAAGCTGTTTTAAAAGATAAATTTTTGCACCAAGACCACTATTATCTGGATTTGAACTCTAGTTGATCAAAAGAAAGAGTATCTCCTGAGTTTTTAGTCTCTTTTCTGGAAGTTATTACCTGGGCTGATCTCAAAGGTAGAGGTATTGTCTATACGTCATCACAACCTAGCTGGCTTGGAACTTTAGGTAGTTACATTTTAAAAGAAATTCAAAAGCAAAGTAAATATTATCACAGGTACTTTAGCTGAAAAAGAGCATGGTTATAGTTTACTATAGCTGAAACTTTAGTGGGATCACTGGTGGTAGTACAAGGGACAGCAGTGCAAACAAGGTTGCAAAAACAACATGCAAAATTTTGTCTAAATTTGTAGAAAGTTTAAATAAAATTTGTTTGAAGTGTGGTACTTTGGAGGCTCCCAAGAAAAGTTTACTTTGTAGAGAGTTCAATATTTCAGGATTCAGTGGTGGAAGAACAAGCCAAGTGTTTGATCAGCCTTTGTGTTACACATACAGAAGAGTAAGTCAAACAGTTTTAATCCTGGAAAGGGGGTTTGGCCCTACAAATAAGAAATACTTGGAATGATTTTTTTCCTGGGACTAGGAGAAGAAGCATAAAAGAGAAAAGGCTGTGACCCAAGGAGCTTTCTGAGAGGCTGTAGAGCCATGGAGCTTTCCTTCTGTGTGATTTTTATTTCAACTTTAAACCTCCATTGAGTTTCCCTAAGCAAGAACCTGTGTGGGAGGGAACTTCTGTACACTTGACACAAGTGCAGTGCTTTGTGTAAAACTGCTCAAGGTGGTAGAAGGTCCTGGAGCCTTTGCCAGGTGCAGGCTTAAGACAAGGTTTGGGAGACTGACATGCACACATTAGCAGCTCCCAACATCAGCGTTTCATTCCTACCAGGGTATTGTACTGAGATAAATCTTTCCATTTAATCTTTTTTTTTTTTTTTTAATTTAACACACATCATGAGAGAATTACATACCATACAGCTCTGTATTTTTCAAAAAGGCAATCTCACCTTCTAAGCATCATTTCTAAAATTATCAAGAAGATAAAGATTACTTCAACTGTTGCACTAAATAGGAAATTTGTGCCTAAGCAATGAAAATACATGGACATTTCTGCATAGGAATGACATGAGATATACTGCATCACTACTGGGGAGGATTTTGAGTTTGTCACCTCTACAGTATTTGCAATCTTAAATACTTTTATATGTTTATTAGCTGAAATAAACAGTTTAATTTGTGGCATTTTCTCCTTAATTATTTTATGATACTTGAAATAACCAGAACTTTACCATAACTTGAAGATCTACAGAACTGTATTGCACATGTTTTAATTTTTTTCCTCATTATAATTCTGTTTGAAATAGTTATTTTCTTTTGGCTTGACAAATGCCGAGTAATTTCCTTTCTCCTTTCTGTCTCTAATCATCCTGAGAAGGCACATTGGTCCCTACAATTTTGAATGCCAGTTGATAAAGGTGTGTTAAATTAATTGATTCTTAATAATTGCAAAAGGAAAGTATAATACATTTTCAGAATAAAGTATTAGAGAAATGGAACAATTTGACATAGAAACAAATATTGCAAAGTGTGTTTCCTCAAAAGGAAGTTTAAAGATGAAAGGAGCAATTTAAAAATGAAGCCCTGTTCTCAGAATGCACATGGGTATTTCAGAGGCAGTGAAACTTTTTTAACTCTGCTGTGCTCAAGTCCCTCTAAGACAGTAACATCATTTAGACTTTTCTGGTGCATAACTGTAACTTGGTGTTTCATGCTAATTTGAGGTTTTCTGAGGTTTGCAGTGTTTTTGTACTAAAATTCATGCAAAATTAGTCAAAATCACCAGGACAGAGAAATGTGATTCTGGATTTATCTGACTCCCCATCAAATTTTGACCAGCAGCATTAAAAAAAATGCATTGACCAAGGTTGCTAAGAATATTTTGTGCTCCTCTCTGCTTGCACATAACTGGAAAATGCACTGCTGACTGAATTTTGTAACCTTTCAGCAATATATTACGAAGTGCTAGCTGGCAGGTAGTTTAGTACTTTTTTCACTGCAAGGCCCCGTAATGTAATCACAGTTGTAAAAGGGACTTGTGAGGGAAGCAACTTGATCATTCCTCACAGTGCTGCAGTGCCAAGTGGTTACAGGATAACGAGGGAGAGGCAACGCCAGGACCCCAAAGATTTATTCTACCCAGAAACTGCACAAGTTATTTAAACAAAGGTGAAGCTGCTTTAGGTGCTGGCTGCTTGCTAAGAATTATATCATAGCCAATGTTTAATTTTGCTTAAACCAAAGGTAAGCCTGTGTTTTCTGTGTTTTACCGTGATGAGACTGTTCCTGAGTCTTGCTTTAGCAATGTATGGTAGTCTGGAGTTACAACTTCGCAATGCTACAGTCACTACAGAAAAACCAAAGTCGGTGTCGTGCTATGTTGATCTGATACATTAGAAATGATCTCTTAAAGGCAGATGATTAACATTTTTAAAGGGAAATGTGATATCTACCTGGGAGTTGCTGGTAGTGGTAAAATAAAACTTAGAGGGCTTGAAAGTTGCAGTCGGAGCAAATCAAACTACTGAAAAGGTAAAGCATTTTCAGATTGTTTCACTGGTTCGTAATTGCGATGAAAAGGAAGGGACTGTTTCTGAAGCTGTAATGTCTCCTGATCAGTATGCTGTGAAATTTTATCAGAGTTGAGCTATTATTCAGAAACTTTTCAACTGTAGAAAAAGGCATGCAACATCTTTTTACTGAAGGATACTTTAGCACTAGTGGTTTTGACAGTGTTTCAATTTACGTTTTTGTTGGAGGTCATTAAAATAATTACCCTTTGGGCTGCCATCATGTACAGCACATATTTCTCAGGAAATTTTTTGAAGATGCACAGTAACAGTGAATTTCTTTCTTAACGATGCCTTATAAATTGTCATAATGGTGGTATCATCTTGTAAAATATTGTCTTTCATTAATCATAATGTCATGGTATGTTTTAATAATAAATACTAAGCTATTCATAATTGTGAAGACTTACTTAAAAGGTCTCAAATTTACTAAAATTGTAATGCCTGCCTAAAACCACAAAAGACATCTAGTTACTTAAATATGTATAAGTTCCTAATGAAATGTTGGTTTAGTTTATCTGAAAAATCTCCCTTTTTTTTCCTGCATTGCATTTCATTTTCCCCTGCAGTATTAACTGCAAGCTGTGCCCCAGCACCCTTGCCTTGGATAAATGTTATCTCTATACCATATGTCAGTTCTCTGAGAGGGCTTGGCTGGTTATAAATAATGTTGTAATATGGGGCTGTGTTTTAATGTAAAAATGTTATTGTTGAAGTGCTAACAGCTCTTCTGTGCTTCTTATTTTGCTCTGTCTCACATTCTCCTCTCATCTAACAAAAAAGCCGAGATTATATGAGAAAGTGAGTGCTTGATATTTTATAAACTGTTTATATAGTATATAATTTGTTGGAAATGTGGGTTTGTTGTTTCACTTATTGAATTTCATTGAAATAGGCTTTAGGAGTTGAAGAACGTGGCATGTACACCTATTATCAGCTTCACTGACACATTCTGGTTTTATATAGCTCTTTGCATATGCGTGAAGAAGATAATTTAAATGTTTTCATTTCTGTTGTTTATAAAGTATGCTTAGCACAATCCCAGAAGTAGAAACTCATTGCCATAGATCATCTTTGATTGCCTCATTTTAGCTGACAGACAGTGGCTCTTTTCTCTTCATTGCAAGTATGTGGATAAAACAATCTTCATAAAGTAACTTCAGAAGCCATAACTGATCTTTTTCTGACCAGACATCCTTGCTTTGCCATAAGATACATATGTCCTGGTTAAACACAGGTTTTCTTCCCTTACATGAAAAAATCAGAAAAAGTATCAGAATAAACATTTAAAACACATGTTTGTTTCTACTTTTTTTTTCAGTAAATATGTCTAAGACATCTAAAGGAGATACAATTTGTAAAAGCAGTTGCTTAAAGTTTTGAGACCACTGTCAGGTAATAAAAAATGTCCTAATTTTCCACTTCTTGTTTGCTTTTGTTTTGAGCATCGAGCTATTCCTGTCATTTGCTCTCAAAGTGCTACTTCAGTTTCATGCAAGTCACTAGGAGCTGTTGTATAAATTACTTTGAAATCTAAAACTGTTAAGAGTCTGAGTCTGCAAGTTTGATTTTCAGTGAAAAATACAGTCAAAAGGTGATATTCTGCTGTACGCTGTCTAAAATGCCATCAAAGCATTGATACAACCATTGACATCAATTCAGTGAAGTCTCCTTTTCTTAGGATTGGTGCTTTTTGTTCCTTTGCTCTACATATGTCAGAAAAATATATCATGTATATAAAGGGACTAATCATATTATCTTTTATGTATTATCTGAAGTATTTATTGGGAGTGAAAGGTGTTTGCCAGATGAGTTGGTGACTTTATAAATACAGTTGTGAGATACAGTTCATTCCAAACTTCTAAAATTTCTTCTCAATGAATTGTCCCAGCTGAAACAGTGAATATTCTTTCTAGAAGGTTTTGTAATTTATATTAGTATAAATTTTGTTTGTAGATTTGTTTTAATAAATAGAAATGGGAAGAAATACATGATGGTTTATATCTGGATTTTAAACCTCAGGATCTAACACTCCAGAATATCAACAGAATTCTCTTTTCTTTGAATATATTCCATTCTACAATTAAAAGACAATTACTGCAATATTTAACGTCTTTTACAAAGAGCATTATATTCAGGAGAGTATTGTACAATACACAGAATGGAAAATACAGGAAAATATTGCATGATATAAAGTCTAGAAATTTGTATTGTTGAAATTTGTATTTAAATGTCACATTTTTTTACTATTTATCTTCTGTCCATTGGTCACTATGCACTTTCAGTCTTAGCAATCAATCTACTGAATTCTTCTGAGGGATGTACACATATAAAAAAAACAAATGTTCTTCGAACTATTTATTCTTTTTTTTTCTGTCTCCATTTTAGTACTATAAGCCAAGGGGCACTTTGTCAATTTGTGTGTAAATAAATTTTGTTGTTGTTTAAGAGCCCCACATGCAAAGTGAGGGGGATGCTGCAGAAGTTGTAACCCAGCAGGTCTCCAGGCAGCTCTATTTGAAGTTGTAAAAATCACTAACACATCAGAAAGGTCCAGAAGGAAATGTGGCCCTTGGCTTTTCTTTTCATAGATCTTTGACTTGAGGTTGACCCTTACTATTCCAGTTGGCATAATCTCGTTGGTGTCTCACACAGTCAGTGTGCAAAGCAACCATATGGTCACAGTCCTGCCAGGTTTCAGTCAGAGCTGGCTTGGAGTTCTCCTTTTAGGCTTTCTCTGGATGCAAGAGCATACTTGATACTGTGAATTAATTGCCCTTGAGCCATGCAGTGACACTTCTTATGATCCCTTTCATTGATGGATTTAGCAGTGGTGTGTGCTTTGTTCTCTGGTGTGTTCTTTTAAACCAATCATGAATTTTCACATACTTGGGTGCTGCATGTGTGTAAATTTAGAGGGTCATAAAGAAAGGGTCATGTCAGGATTGTTTTCTGCCCTACAGTGGTCTCTAATACTATCCTATTGACTAAGCTGCCAAGCTCATGTCCTTGCACATTTCTTTTATGTCCCCTAGCCGAGACCCATGGCATGTAATATGCACCTTGGCACCTCAGATAAGAGCCTTGCTCCAGCAGCCCTTCTTGTCATTTCAGACTTCCTGAACTGAAACAAGAGCAAAATGTAGTAATTGCCTCCAGGTACCGCACGGAGCACAGAGGAAAAGCCAGGCCACTGGGGATGCCATGTGCAGCCATGCCTCTGCTAGATGGGGAGGGCTGGGAGGGGGAAAGTCTGCCATTGTCCTCTCTGAATTGGATGCCTTTAGAATGTAAAGCCAGCTTTGAGGTATCTGTAGTAGGCCATCTTAAATCTCTAGATTTTATCATTGACCCTCTCACTATAATTCTGTTGTCAATAGCTCCTGGCTCCTAGACTTGAGAGTGATTAGGAAGTACAGAAATTTGGAACACATCAATTAGTTTCATATTTTGTGCAGATATAAGGTAGAGCATATTTGTTTTTTGCTGTGCTTGGTTACTCAGGTCCCGGTCTTTGTTAACTTACTTTTGGCAGGGAAAACCAAAATCAGGGGCCAATTTCTTGTCAGACCAAAAAAGAATCACTATAGACTATATTTGTAATAAGTAGACAGAAATAGCACATTGCACACACTCATCAGTGTGTTATAGCAGGACTGCTGCAACAAGCCTGTTGATTAATGGCAAAATGCTTACAAGCTGTGTATATTCCATAGCTGCAGGTGGCTGCTTTATGATGCTTTGGCATCAATTATTAATTCTGCAAAAATATTCATCACAATTGCTTTTTAGTAGTTTTTCTGTAGCTTGTGTCTGTTAAGCCGGGTGTTTACATGTAATTTGTGCACATCAGTCTGCATTCCTGCATGCAGAAATCCTTAAACAATTGACACAGCAGAGAAGCACGCAGACCATTTGGAGTAAATTTTACATGTAAATTATATTCAGTATAGAGACATCCTCAGTCTGCACAATGAATATAGTGTAATTTACACAGTGCATGGAAATAACTGTAATGTATTATAAAATTTAATTTTACATATCAAACTAATAAAAATTTGGAGCAGGATACCCAATAGAGACCCAGACAAGAGCATAAAATCTCAGTATGTCATAGCATAGATATTGAACTTCACTATTTTATTATATTACCTGTATTATTCATGTAAAGACAGCATTCCAAAGACATATGCAGAGCTGTTAAATTAAAAGTAATACAAGATGAAAGTGGAAGTTTTCTAAAAGAAGTATTATCAATAGCAGGGAAAACACTGGTAGTTGTTTGGATCCCTTATTTTATTGTGCAGTCCCCAGAGTGAGTTCATCTTAGCAAGGCACCTTTAGAAATAGAAGCAGTTCCCAACTCATCTGCATGCTAAGCACCTCCCCCCCTCACAGAACTAAGTTTTGCTGTGAAGTTTACAGGAACAGACTACCAAGATAAAGCATCTCTTGAGTTTTTGTGTTAAAATTGGAAAAATAATATATCATGTAAGATATGAGATGCATAAGTGACCAAGGTTAAAACTTCCAAAACCTGCACAAGTATTTTGATTCTTATCCATGGGCAAAAGCAATTTTCTCTATGCCACAAAACTCTTGTTGTGTTTCATCATTCTATTGGGTTACTGTTATATTTCTGATTGCACTTCGGAATATTAAGACTGAGGTTATAAAAGTAAATAATTGGAGGACTCTAGTTTTCCTGGGAAACATTGTGGGTATTAATAGTATTTATAAGGGGAGGCCAAAGGATGCTTTTGATTCTTCAGCCTGAAAAGAAAAAATGCTGATAAGAAAAGAGAAAGTGGAATCCGGCACTGTAAAACAGAGAGCAGTGACTTGAAAAGTACTTGGAAAAAGACAATCTGGTACTTGCAGCTCAGCAAGACAAGGTTTTGGGCTTTTTTGTGGCCATGCACAAGCACTCCTACTTCATGGTCTGTGCTTTTCAAATCTGTAGAGCAAAGAAGTGTGTTTAAACAACAATACCAATGTTGTCCATGTATATATGTTATCAGTGTAACATTACTCTTTACAAAAAATCCACCTGTTATTTTAAATCTCTACTGTAGCTCAAAGCTAAAATATTAATTTTTGTAATTTGGATATTTTTTACAATGATTATTTCTGTGACTATATTTGTTATCTGTCCCAACAACCTGGCTCCCATTGCTAAATTTCAGCACCCACCATGTTGTCCAGGTGGTCCAGAGCAACATATCTTTACCAATTTGTGCCAAGACCATGATGGTCTTGTAGCTACCTTTAGAGTCTCATTTACTTTTCCTGAGCCCTGAATGCTCACAAGCAGCCCTATTCAGCTGAACACATTTCAGGCTCTACCCTATTATGTCCTCCAGGTTATGCTGCCTGATCTGCTGGCTCTAGAAATGCAGGCAGGGGGTAAACCACATAATCTCACATGCTTTGTAGGAGCAGATTGAAACAGAGACACTTTCAGACAGGTCCTGGCGAGAGAGAGATTGAGAAAACAATATGGATGCAAAAGGCATACCTACAGAAAATGTGAACATCCTGCTTTGGAGTACAACTCTGTATGTGGCTTATACTTCCTATGTGCTTTTCAAGTTATTTTTTAGATTCATCCTGCCTATCAGCATTGATATGCTGAACACAGCCTCAGTTTTTAAAGAGAAAGTTCAGGACCAAATGTAGCATTTGGGTTTCTACATACAGAGTCGCTGAAGTTCCAGCAAATGTGTAAGAGTGGAGCCTGGTCTGCCTGGTATGCCTTGCCCACCCTACTCTACCTCACAGTTAGCAGCACTGGTTAATGTGTTTTCAGCTGACCAAGGGCTCGATGTGGATGAGCTGTAGTGGCCCACAGGAAAACCTTAGAGCAGTTGGCCCCAGAAGGGAGGAAAGGATCTGTGGAAGTAGCTGATCTTTTCCACACAGAGGCATTTGGGTGTGGCTTAGTGGCCGTAGATAAACAACCCAGGTCCAAAAAGCTTAAGGTGGAAACCTCAGACCCTTTCACTGTGGGCATCTCTCCTCTGAGCCCAGTATAATAATTCTTTCACTTTGGCCACGTTTGCTGTTTCCCTGAGAGCTTCAAAGAGGTTACTCTGATGACTGTATGGTATGGTTTCTCCTTGCCCTCCACCAGCTCTGCAGACCCAAAAAGCAAGGGTCAGCTGGTCTCCACAGCATGTTTGAACACCCTGGGGAATAGGCAGGCTGTGTGGGGGCTACAAAAGTCTTAAGTTTTATTGTGGTGAATAAGATCTATCAAGATCTGTCCATTTCAACCATCAACAATGTGCCTGCGAAATGGGAAGGTGAAAAGTTTTTCAGAGCAATTCAGTCTCCACAGCAGTGGAGATGAAAGAAATACTTGCTTTTTCATCTGTTTCCCTGAGCAGACCATGAAAACAATGCACTCAGACTTTCCAGGCATGAATAAAGGAGTGCTGAAATGAAGGGGTAAATGCAGAAGAATGTTTTAGCATGCACTTATGTGAAACTTTGCCAAGTCTATTGCTTTCTGAGAGAAAGTGATGTTACCCATTGAACTTTGGGTACCTATTTTGAACTAAATGAAAAAGACCAGGACACTGAAGACAACACGTTATTACACCACATGGAGGCTTTGGTGGAAGAAATTTAAAGATTGTTGGGAACAACTGTCATCATCTAGAAGTATCATTTCTGCCATGTGACAGCAGAATTCACTCTAGATCAGCCATAAAGCGTAGAGAATCTGCAAAGGACTGGAAGCTCTTCTTGCTCAAGGGAAACATGAAAACTTCTGAGTGAAAATCAAATTGCATTTGAAAGGACATGGGATAGAAGCTTTACCAAATGGGTGAAGTCTTTAAACAATTTCAAAATATTTACATTACTTTCTAATCTTACAGTTGCAAGCCTAGAGTCTGACTGCCCAGAGAGGTTGTGCAGTCTCCTCACTGGAGCTATTCAAGAACTGTCTGGACACAATCCTGTGCAATGGGCTCTAGGAAGTGAGGAGGTTGGACCAGGTGCTCCACTGTGGTCCTGTCTGGCTTAACTATTCTGTGGCTTCAGATTCCCCAAGAGTTATTTCTGTTTCAGAACCGCTGAGATCATATGTTCTGTAAAGTTCACTGTTTACTTTGAAGACATTTTGTGGTGAGAAGTAAGATTTCGCCAAGTCAAAAGACATTATTATATTTTTGATACTAAGTATCTTAGTATTTAACATTTTTCTGTGGAATGCATGAAGGATTTTTTCCCTTTTTTATTTTCTGTGATAATTGTATCTTCTTTTGCAGTCATCCAGCCTAGCACGGTGGCTAGAGGGACAGTACCAAGTATGTGGTTAGTAGACAGTATCACACCTGTCTACATTCCAACTGTGTAAAGGCTATTAACAAGACATCTAATTTCTAACAGTTTGCCCTAATGAAGATTTTCAATTTGCAGCCTTTTAAACAGAAGTCATTTCCAGTTTCTAGCTGAGGAAGAGAAATTGCTTCTTCAATCAGAATAGTCTTTTTATGTTAGTAAATAGTAATGACCAGGTCAGATCACCGTTCCTGGGTAAAAACTGCAAGGGAAGGCTTTGCTGTAAGTTATTCCAACTGTTGCTTCTTTTTCTCTGCTTTCAGAGGCTGGCAGCAAGAAGCTAAAGAGCACGATACAGAGAAGCACAGAAACAGGAATGGCAGCAGAGATGAGAAGTCGTATGGTTCGACAGCCAAGTCGAGAATCCACTGATGGCAGCATTAATAGTTACAGCTCCGAGGGCAAGTAAGTGGCATTAAAAATATCAGTAATGTAGGAGAAGTTTCTAATGCAGTAGAAGTTTCTTTGCCATTACTTGGGATGTCCCAAACTCTAGCTGAAGGGAATAGCTCTGTGTAAAGATTCTTCCTCTTGAAACATTTGAAAAACTGAACTATTTTAGGTAGATAACACAAATTTAATGGAAATTGAAATTGAGACAGAACTTCTTAAGAATTCTTATTTTCCCTGTCACCCAGAGAGGCATTTTGTTCATCAAAAGACTACTAAATTAAGACTGCCTTATTCAAAACAACACACAGGGATACTTTTTCTTTGAGATATGTTTGGATTACCTCAGAGTTAAACTTCAGATGTTGTATGTGAATCCCTGTGATATGAAACCCTGTTCAGCTATACTATATACAAAGAAAGTTTAATTTGGAGTTTTTACAAGTCTCTTACTAAGAGCTGTAAGCCCACAGCCCAGCTGCCCCATCAGCTGAAGTCAGACAGACAGCTGTGGGGAATGGGGCAGCTGTTTCCATTCACTACTGAAAAATTTTATACGTAGGAAAAGAGAACAAATGCAATTCTTACACAAAAATGTGGAGGAATATTCCAGCATCCTCACAGTTCTCTGTGGGACTCTACTGCATGGGTCAAGATGTAGTGGTTGCTAGAGAATTCTTAGAAGATGATTCCCTAAATAAAGGGGAAATTGGGGGTGGGCAAATGCACCTTTATAGACCTGGAAAAAAATGAGAGATCTGAACTTCTTTGGCTTCACCTTTTTGTATGCTTACTGTGTTACCATAATTGATACTGCATATTGTATGAGGCACAAAGAGCCAAGGCTGCTGTGGTGGCATTGGCAAGGATCTGTGTAAAGGTGCCTCCATCATCAGATCTTCTCACCACCCTAATTTTTTTGCAACACTGGAACAGGTTGCCCAGAGAAATTGTGGATTGGCTCATTATTGGGAGTGTTCACAGCCAGGTTAGATGGGGCTTTGAGTTACCTGATTTAGTGAAAGATGTCCTTGTGCATGGAATGGGCATCAAAACTTGATGATTTTTAAGGTGCCTTCCAAACCAAACCATTCTATGGTTCTGTGATAATGCTAAGAGTTTTAAGAGCCATGTAAGAAAAAAAGGCTTCACCATGACTAATTCAAAACCAAAGCAGATAAAGATCAGATGAAGAATGAGGGACAAGAGTAAATATCCCAGTGTTTTCCCCATTATGATTCCTTGACAGGCCACTACTTCTACCCTTTCAGCACTCCACCCTGCCATCCTCCTTCCCTTCTCTGTGCTGGGGTGTCTGTCTGTAGGGCACCAGTTACCCACCTCGGTGACACGGGGTATAATACACTGGACCCTTTAGGGAGGAGCTGAGGGAGCCTGTTTCCCTGGTGAGCAGTGGAGAGGAGAGGTGGGAGCCCAGCACTAAGGGTGAGGACATTTTCAGTGGATCAGCTTAATCCTCTGTTCCACCCTCACTGTGTGTAAATAGATTTGGCAGGGCTGGGGCAGCCAAGATCTGGACCTGGAGGTCACACTCCAAACAATCTGGAGGACAGAAAGGTAGAGCCATAAATTGCTGATTTGAGAATCAGCCTCTGAGTAAGGCAGTGAGGATAGCAAGCTTGAGAAGTGAACAGAGTGCTTGCACTCCATGTACCTTGTCATGTTCTTTTGCTTGACCCTTAACTGGAGTTTAATGAATTAGAATTAATACACAGTAAGATAAATATGTACTTCCAACCTTCATTATCATATGTTTAGCCAGAATTGTGCTCTCAAGTGAATATTTTCAATGTTGTTAGTCAACCTGTGGCAAAATGTAACACATTTTGGGAAAAAAGGCCAACAAAACAAGCACGAAATGTCTCTTAGCAGAGGCAAGAATGAAAGGATAGTGCCACTGGGAGAGAAGCAGATCTTATCTTGGCGTTGAACTGGAGACCTTCAGATTCTTTTCCTCCTCCATTTAAAGAAATCATATTTTTAAAAAAAAAAGAAAAAAAATTAAAACTAAATTTCTGTGGAAAAGCTTACCTTTTGGAAAATAGAGTTTTCTGAAGAAAAAGGCTGTGCCAAGGGAATGGCATGAAGCTGAATCAGGGGAGATTTAGGTTAGATGTTAGAAAAAGTTTTTCTGCTCAGAGAGTGGTCACAGCAACAGGCTTGACAGAATTCAAGAAGCATTTGGACAATGCTCTCAGGCACTTGGTACAATTTTTGGGGCTGTCTTGTGCATGGACAGGAGTTGGACTTTGATGATCCTTGTGGGTCCGTACCATCTCAGGCTATCCTATGATTTTATGATATTTTCTGACTGGCTTCAGTCACAGACAGTCAATAAGTTTAATGCAGGCATAGAAAGAACAGTTAGTCTTCAAGAGAGGAATGGACTTTTTCTATGCAACTGCTGGGTTTGCAAAGAACTGTGAATTGAATGGCTGAAGCACACAAGCCTGATGTGCAGAAATCAAAGCTTTTAACACTAGATGCTTTTGGTTTTATTGGGAAGTTTTCTGGATGTTTTTTGCAGTCCAGTAGGGAATTCCATTTGAGGAAGAAGAAGATACAGAGTGGTGGATGGCCTGCTGGGGAATACATTGTCTAGACTTGGTTCAGCGTATTTTCTTTTATTTTTCATAATTGTTATAAGGAAGTCAAAGCTGAGTCTTCCCACCATGAATCAGTCTTTCTCTCTTTGTTTTTTAATTTTGTTATTGTTTGGAAACAGTATATCTATTAAAAATATTGGCACTATGGAATATAAGAAAGCAGCTTGGCAAAGTACACATTATATCATCATACAATAGTTTGAGTTGGAAGAGACCTGTAAAGGTCATTTAGTCTAACCCCCTACCCTGGGCAGGGCCATCTTCAAGATGAGGTTGCTCAAAGCTCTGTCTAACCTGGCCTTGAATGTTTCCATATATGCTGTGCTGATGTGTTACAGTTCAGTTTGTATCATGACAGAGGGGTGGGTAGCAACTGCAGATCCCAATTTGTCTGCCAGAATATTTTGGCTAGAGAGTGGTGTTAGGTTTAGGTCTAATCACCACTACTGCTACTACCTGCCAGTTTACTGCTTCATTAAAGAGCTGCAGCAATCAGATTAATTTAGTGTATACATCTGTTTTCCCTGTTTGTTCTAACTGATGCAGATGGGGTTTGGATCTGTGTAAATCACACACTCACTAATGAAGAATAGGCTATTAAATTTCATTAACCTTTTTAAGTTTTCTCATACAAGGTTATTCTTACTCTATTTACCTATCAGGCTCTTCACTGCTCCTGGAGACCTCCTTAGCAAGACCTATTTTATGGACTACTTTGAGTCGATGTGTAGAGCTCCTCTACACTGCTTTGGGGTCATGGGAAACATTCCTAACACTGCAGAATGATGTGTGGTTGTGCATCCTGAGCTGCTTGCTTTGTATCAGTAATACTTTTGAGGTAAATACTGTAGGACAACAGAAACTAATCCTGTTCTTAACCCTCTTCTACTTTGTTTCAGCTTAATATTTCCTGGAGTACGGCTGGGCGCTGACAGTCAGTTCAGTGATTTCCTCGATGGACTGGGACCTGCACAGTTAGTAGGCCGACAAACACTAGCAACCCCTGCCATGGGTAAGAATGATATGTTCTCCTCTGTTCAATGAATAATAAGACAATTAACTAGTGTACACTCTGCCAGACTACAGCACCAAAAGGACTGTTACCAAGTGTCTTCCTTCATTGTCAACATGAAGGTCCTATCTGCAGTCACCAGTGTTCCTATCACGGCAGCATCCAAAGTGGGGTGAGAAACAGTATTTGCTCCATTTGAGGTACTGGCTAACTTTATTTGCAATTTGAAGATAGGGGTTTCACTTCCCACACAAAATTATTGTGGCTTCTCCAATTGTAGCTCGCTGCAAAATCTCAACTGTTCAGAGTTCGTATTGCCTTGACACAGGTTATATTGGATGTGACAGAGGGTTTCTGGCCAACTGCACTTTTCCAAGTTTAGTTCATCTAACTGCAGAAAGTGGAACTTCTGGAAATACAATGACCAAGAATCAGTCACTGATAAAGCCAGTGCTTGTCATGAGAGACACAAAGTCTCTCATGTTGTTGTTTTCTACAACAGCTGCCGGAGGTTATCCGAGATCTCTATTTTCCAGACCAGTCTGTAATTTCCTTTAACAGCATTAGCTGTAGCTTGTTTATGAACAGAGTATGAGTTGTATAAGGAGTACAGGAGTGCAGAACTGTGTAAGTATCTTTGGAAACATTTGGGGTTGGAGATTTTTTGGGTTTTTTTGCTTATATATGAGCAGTTCTTAGACATGCTTTAGGATGCTAATTGAGGAGTCCTTGATCCACTACTGTAATAATACTTCTCCTGCTGGAAATTATAAATGGTCAATGCTTCAATACAACTCTCTTGGTAAACCAGCTTTAGGAAGGGCTACTGAGACACGTCTGAAAAAGCTGAGAGTAACAGAAAAAAAATTGCAAAAAACACTGTTCCCTTCCCAACTCATGAGCAGAAGGAAAACTATATTGAGAATCCTCTGAGGACCCTCTAAGGCAAAACTTGTTGTATAAATCCAAATGGCTGTTACTAAGGCATTCATAAACAGCAAACTTATTAAATTAACATTTTTATTATTATTTTGGAAGAAAATGTATTAGTGAGATTATTTGTCCAATAAATATCTAAATGGCTTTATTGGCATGCATGTAAGGGTCTACATTTCTTCTGTTTCTTTATTTTAATCTTGTTTTGCAACTAAAGGTTTTTCTGCAGATAACTCGAGTAAAAAGTTTATTTTTACTTTTTTTAGAACTTTATCTACTACAGGCTCAAGTTTTGAGCCCCAAAAAGCACTCCATCGTGTTTTTAAACAATTTTTAGAAGATCTGCTCTGTGGTATCCTTTCATTAGTGATGATTTGAAGCTGTTTGGATTATTGCTCCCCCTTCTGGTTACCTGTTGCATGTTTTATTTCGAATATGAGACAGAGATGTGCTCTTAAAAAGCCTTGTTGGAATTTTCCTCAGAGCTATTTTTAGTGCAAAACACGGCTGTATTTATTCAAACAAAGTTTAATTGATAAAAAAATCTTTGTTGCTGTTCTGTCATACCTCACATACCAAGGTATAAACACTGCTTTAATATGCTGTTAGAGAAACGTGAAAATCTCACACCCAATTAACTTCAAAATGCTGTTTCTCTAAATCCAGACTGCAAATTCTATAGCTCAGGATAAGCTATTTGTGAATTTTTTTTTTTTAGACAATCAGAACTTAAATATCAAATATATACATACTCGTGTGTTTCATGGATTTGGTTCATTTATTTGCTCAAGTGTCATGTAGCTGCTCAGGTCATACTGTGCATTTTTTATTCTAAATGGCCTATTTTAATCTATTTTAATCTAAGTTAGATTTCTACTCAGCTGATTCCATGATATATGAAAGCATAGAGATGTAATGTTTTGAGCATCACTACATAGTTTGATGCCCTTGTATTTTATTGATCTAGATCAGAACAGTGCTTGGGCTCAGAGTAAGGAGTTTCCTTTTTCTGCAGGAAATGTCATTTGACAAAACTCAGGCAAGGAAACAAGTTTGACTGTTTAGAAATGAAAGCAGTTTCTTTTTTTAACATGTTGTGACATTTTAATCACACCAAAAATGTGTGTGGAATATTGATAAAAATGGAAAAATTGTCACCTGTGTGCTTGGTGGAGACTTTTGAAGGAAAAATACCTCTTTTTAGCTGGTATGAACTGTATTCCAAGAGAGAGAACCATGCTCCCTAAAAATATATTATTTAGTCCTTGTTTAAGGATGGAGAAGCTAAACGGATCATCAGGAGACACAACAAACACAGTAATACAGAAGAATAATATCACACTAGTCTTTCCTTTTCTCACTCTTATACCTTATCTCCTGGGCTGTACTGCTTCTCTGAAATGTGGGCTTCTTTCTTCTCCCTCTCAGGTGACATCCAGATTGGAATGGTGGATAAAAAGGGCCAGTTAGAAGTAGAAGTCATTAGGGCCCGTGGCCTCACACAAAAACCTGGTTCCAAATCTACCCCAGGTATGGAAAAAAACTGTACACAACAATGCTTCAAGAAGGGAGCAGCTTGTGCTAGTGTTACTGTCAGTGTCAATAATTTACATAATGTATATTCTAACCTTATTGTATCATTTTGTAAGGACACGTGTTGAAGTTCTAGTTATTTATAGGAACAATTATTAGAGGAGATTTACAATCAATATCCCAACCACTGCTTATTGTAACACCTGGAAAAGTTCTTTTAGATAACATTTAGTGAAAATGGTACTTTGCAATCTCCTTAGGAGCTAGAGATGAAAGAGCAATTCATGTCTGTGTCATTGGAGTGGCATAGTTTTAAATATTCCTTTTGGTTTGAACTATCTCTGACCCCTAAGCATTTATAGAGAATCCAGAATAGCTGTCAGTGACAGCTAATGCCTGGAAAAAGAAAATGTTTTTAAAATTACAGACATGAAGTGTAATTGTTGTTAGTAACATCTTAGATCATTACATTCAAAGTTTATAAAATTCAAATTGATTTCCTGTGGGCTGTGTCATCTTTTTTATTAATATAATTGTATTCAGATTATACAATTTATTCAGATTATACAATTGCGAAGATAAAATGAAAATATTGTGTGTAATTTCCTACTCTGCTTCCTTTTAAGGCATTTGTCCTCCATTTCAGATGTGCACTGTAAGTCCAAACATAACATTCTTGATGTTCTGTTTGCAGCTCCATATGTTAAAGTATATTTACTGGAAAATGGAGCATGTATAGCTAAAAAGAAGACAAGAATTGCAAGGAAGACGCTTGATCCTCTGTACCAACAGACACTGGTTTTTGAGGAAAGTCCACAGGGTAAAGTCCTTCAGGTCAGTTTCTTCTTAATCCCATTTCAGGCTGTCATTTGGGGAATCACTTGCATGTTTACTTAAATTTAACCAGTATGTTTAATCCATTGCAACTCACTAAGCATTTAATTTTTAAATACCATTAACACATCCTTGTGGCTTGTGGTTTCAGACTTGCAAAATGTCTTACTGCATTAAACATTTCTCTTTTGTTCACTCTTGCTCCTGTCCTGCCATGAGGTTTTCCCATGAAAGGGAAGCAGTCATTCACTCTTGAGAATAACATTTTCCTTATGCTAACAGATATAACAGCAAGAGTGAGCATACATAAGCATGGGTTTAAGTATATAACCCTGTATAAGCATGGATTTGGGGACAATCATGAACCTTAATTTTATGTTCTTCCAGGTAATAGTTTGGGGAGACTATGGCCGAATGGACCACAAATGCTTCATGGGAGTTGCCCAGATCCTTCTGGAGGAACTGGATCTGTCCAGTGTGGTAATAGGCTGGTATAAATTATTTCCACCTTCATCACTAGTGGATCCAACATTGACTCCCCTGACACGTAGGGCTTCCCAGTCATCTCTGGAAAGTTCAACTGGGCCTCCCTGCATTAGGTCATAGTAGCAGGTGCTGTCTATTCAAAACATCACCAGGATAACAATTGGAGCCAGATATTCACATGATCAAGAAACACTGTTGGAGAGAGACAATCACTTCCGTTTTTGCTTGTAGTAGTTATCCAAACATATGTCTGTCTGTTGAGAGATGGCTTAAATTGACAGAACTAAGGTGTATCACATACAGCTAATCTGTTAGCAGCTACCACTGATGCTTATAATGATTAAAAAAAAAAAAAAAAAAAGGAAAGAAAGGAAAAAGAAAAAAAGAGAGGGACCTCTAGATTCGACCTAAGTCAAAGATGACCCAAACTGGAAGCTCTCACTCTGTTAACAATGCTGTATTCTTCACATTTTGACAGAGCCCTCAAGCAGTGTTACCTTCCTGGTGTTTCAACAGTTTTTCTGTACTTGTCACTTCCACTAGTTTTTTGCCACGTGATTCTGCTAGTTTTGTAGAAGTCCTCACAATGCTAACAGAGACCCTTCCTTTCTTTTTCTAAACCAAACAAAAAAGGGCTGAAGCATATCTCTGTAAGCATCGTTAAAGTGTTCAACAGCCACAGTTACAATTCCAGCAAGTTCAAATTGTTCCTCAGTTCTGGTACTTACAAGTCTTTCACGTGGGAACCCAGAACAAATGACCAATCTAAGTTATATTCTTAAAAATAAAAATCATCACAGTGCCACTTTTTCTTTGTAAAAAGCAGATATGTTTGCATTATATATATATATAATAACTTTTCTGTTTATGATGTTTTGCATGGAAGAATTTTGAAGAATTCTGCAACTACTGCTGGGGACTGGTATAAAGCAGCTTTAGTCTTAATTTTGACATTGAATATGTTACTGGTAATGCAATTTTCCTCCTAGAAATGGAGAGGAAATACTTACGTTTCTGTGTATAAATGTATATTTGACTTCCCAAAATGTTGACCAGGAATGAATTGAGCATATGACACTTTCAGCTGTACCCAGGCTTCTCTGATGTGTGTCGCTTCAGACGCACCTGTCTGCCCTGGATAGAGCATGGTATGAGTTGTCCAATGTTTCACTGGAAATTCCAGTTGAAATATTCTGCACTTACTAATGTTTTTATCAAATTTTAGTTTACATTTCTTTGAGATTGATGCAAGCACAAGGCTTGATTTTTTAACGCAAGATATCTTACTTTTTGGAGAAAAAAAAAATCGAATTTCAATTTGCTTTTTATTCATTTGAGTTCTTCTTGGCCTTGAAATCCCTTGTGATATTCTGTAAATGTGCGAAGAACTGCAGATTCCTGCAGGTGCATTGATATGTTTCCCCTCCTTTTACAGGCCATTCAATTTTGTGATCACACAAATAGAGCAGCATGACTTGGAACTGTTCAAAGCTGCATGCACGTTTTGTAAAAAGAGATGAAAAAGGTTATTTAATAATGTATGTTAGTTCCACATAGGCCAGCTTGTATGTTGCATGTACTTGTACAGTTTGCTCGTAATTACTATACTGAAGTAACCAAGAAATCTAAGCCATCCATTTTTCTTATAGACATTTTGCAGGTTTTAGCCAGGCTAGGTCTGTGGGTCTGGTGCTAAATGTCTATAGATGGACTTTATTTTTTACCCTATGGAAAACGTGATGTAGTACGGACCAAATTCCTTCTAATAACTATTTTGGTGTAGATTCCTACTGTGGGGCTGTAACACATGTAGAAACTGTGTACACACTAGGTTTTAATTCATAGACATACTGCCTGCACCAAGTGAACTATTTATTATTACTCAACACATGGGAATTATTCTGCCCATCTTTCCATAGGGCACAGATTGGTTACTGCTCGACCTGCTGAGCAGGAAGAACTCAAGCATTGGTGCACTACTACTAGGTCCTGTTCTGTCTTAGTGGACAAAAACCAACTAGCTATAATTCGATAGTATCTTTCTATTTTGACCACTTGTCTTAACACTCCCCTGTGCTTTTAAATGAACTTCCAACTCATGTTATGTAAACATGTTTAATAAAATTTCCTTTTCATGTCCAGTGTAGTAGTTGTGCTCTCTGTATGTTCTGAGGTTCATCTGTGATTCTGCTTGCTGCAGGACTGTGTGATATGTGTTAAGGAACAGTAAAATAAGTAATTTCTATGGTTCTTTTGATTGCTGTAATAGTGTATGTTGAAATCTGGGGCCAAAAACTGAGGCCTGGTGAAAGTCGTGTTTGGTTGGCTTCCTTTTCCCTGAGAAAGCAGCCAAATTGTGCTCTCATTTGTTGAAGCAGGCAAATTGAAGTTCAAAAAAAAATTAGCCAAATTATTATCTGTTGAAATCAAATCAGTTTGATGGAGAGGAATGATGCTGTGGCTGCTTGTAGTAGGGCAGCGGGCGCTACGAGTCAGGCACCAGGGCTCCACTTGGTGCGTGCTGAGCCTTTAAGATACGAGAACAACTACTGACCTTTGGCACTTTTTAAACCCATGAACATGCCCTTGTATTTTGATGCTGTTATGAACAATGCTTTATAGAAATGTACCTGAGAGCAGAATTTGGCACTAAAATTTTGCAGGAGAAGCAAAGATTATGTACTTTTTTTTTTTAGTTTTCCATGTCCCACAGATATCTGATCACAATTTAATAATAACATAAAGACAGTATTGCCTCACTTTGAACACTTTTGTTTATTACTTTATTTAACTGACTACATGGTTAAGATACTGAAGAAATGACTAATTAAACACGGTAAATCTCTGAACAAAAGGCATGTTATTCTGTGTGGTGGGAGTGATCTTTTTAAATACAGAATTTTTCATGCTGTTGCAAAAAGCCCTCAACTTTATTAATTTCATTACTTTGACCATTGTGTCTAATACTAGGATGTCTTTTCCTTTCTGATCCTGAGAAATAAAGTCCAGCATTTCTGATCTCCCCCTAGAGGACAGAAAATATGGCAGCAAAAGAACACGCTGAACTATTTCATTTATGGTGTTTCTGATGAACGGGGATCGTAAATGCCAAGATTTCAGGAATGAGGTAGTAGTGCATGCTAGGTCAGAGAAGTTGTGTGCTGGACTGCTTTCCCAGGGACTGCTGCCTTTTAAAAATTCATTGCTGAGTGTTGGGATTATAATACATAAATAAATCAGCTGAAGTTCCCTCTTAGTTTTTCCCTTAGGAATGCAGTACTGCCTTATATATATATATCATCCAGGGGAAAAGCAAAGATTATTAAACTCATAATCCCTATCATATAATCAGACAGTTCTTTTCTTTCTGATGAGTGAATGTTCTGAATTTTATATTCAAATGCAAATGTATGTCCGTCTTTGTGGGCAGAAGAAAAAGCTTTTGGCCTTAACCTTTGTGTTAGAGAGGCATCAGAACTGCTGTGAGTGGATGGGAAAAACTAGAGCTTCGTGACCTCATGTTTTCATAATTCACAGAGAAATTACATGTACAGTTTGGCTGCCTGTTCTCTCAGAAGTCAGGTTCAGCCCAGGTATGATATGGTATACACAGAAGACAAGTTTTCAGAGAGGGCTTTCAGGGGCTGTGTCCTCCAAGGTTTTACTTATAGCCTGTAACTTGTCCTCTATGAAGTTGTCTGTTTGCAGCTCCTGTGCAGTCATTTACTCCACTATCTACAGCCCATTTAACTCAAGGAAAAAGAGTTATGGGATTTTTACTCTTTTTTTTGCCTTAAATGAAGAAAGTCATGGCAGTCTTCCTTAACAGCCCCACACACTCATTCCATCACATCCTACTATAATTCTGCAAGCATAGCAGAAAGCAATCTGCATGAAAGTTTACTGTTGTCAAAGGACAAGATTACTTTCTCAAGCCAGATGATGAGCATTCTGGTTGTCATAAGTGATTAAAAACTCTTCTAACAACTATCAAGAGCAAAGTCTCATTAGTTGTACCAGTCCCACAGCTACTCAAGGAGAAGAAGAAAATGCACAGGTCATGTATGGATTTTCTCAGTGTCTGCAGGAATGACCATATATGCTGGTAGTTAAATACCATGCTTATGAAGGAGGTTCTGTGTGGCAGGCATGTCACACAGATTAAATGGTCTGTGAGCCAAACTCCCCCCTGGGGTGCAGAGACAGGAGGGGAAACTGCTTTCTAGGTGATGCTAATGACTCAGCTGCAGACCCTGGTCTAATGCAATGCTCCTTAGGTATTTTCTAGTCATTGGTATGTTTTGAAGCCGTAGTTTTGCATTGGGACATAAGACCTTATACATTCTGCCTTGTCAAGTCAAAATGTCGTAGAAGATACTGAGGGAAAGGGCATAAAATTGTCAAAAGCTGTGGACTACAGTTTACCAATACAGAAATTCAGATAAGGCAAATATACAGCTGTATGTTTACATCTGCTAGAATGTGAATGGCATTCTCAAGAGCCAAGTTTTTTGGAGGATTCAGCTGCTTGCTGCTAGAAGAGTGACACCTAAGAATTTCACAGAAATTTTTAGATTGCCTCTGGAAAAATTTCCATCAAAAGGTAATGAGTAAGAGTTCATTATTAGAATGCTCACTGGACAACTCAGAATTACTTACTCTGATTACTTTTAACATGTCTACATCTTCAGAGCCCTGCCAAAATGCAGTTATAAATCAGCAGTGGCCCACCTGCTAAAGCACTGGTCTGTAGTGAAAGGCTGTGTGGTATCACCATCTGCGTGGATTTTCACTAAGTCTGAAATCATTCATTTCAGTGAAGACTGAGTCTTTTTTCACATTTCCTTCTCATTTATATCTGTGAGATATACTGTGGGACTTTGAGAACCTAGTAATGGGGTTTTGCACTCATCATTTTGTGATGAATTAAATGGGAGTAGGTGTAATTCCCCATTTCAGAGATGCTGCATAAATACAGAAAGAGCATAATATAAATATTCAAAAAGCATTTGTGAGGTCCTCAGGGATATAAATGACATAAGATTTCATCTTCTCCTGGCTCACAAATTATTTTTACACTGACAAGCATCAGGAAGGAATATCTTCTGTATTGAACTTTGTCACCATATTTCAGCTACAGCCAAATAAAAGTTCCTGAGCCAAAGCAAGATGCTGATTTTTTTTTAGTTTATGCCAACACCTATACAAAGAGTTTTTAAAAGAGGAGATGTCTCATGTTTGAGACTCCTACTCTTTAGGAAGTACAGCAGCATTATCACCTCTGCGCTTCCAGCACCATCCTGTTGTCTGCTCTGACTGGCCTAGGCTGCTTCATTGCAGCAGGTCTCCACAAGATGCCCATGTCCATGCTAGACCAGTGACTACAGAAGGCAGAATAATAATTCCACTTAGAACAGCTTATACAGAGGGCAGTAAGACAATCCTAAATATCTTAAGAACTCTTGTCATGCAATTTAAACCAAAAATTAAGATTTTCAAATTCAGCAAATATTGTAAAATAGCAATTCAATTAAGTGTTACAGTATACTAAAAAGATTTTTTTGAAGTCTGTTTGATAACTGTATTTACATACTGCAGAAAGAGTGTCCACACAGAGGGGAAGATGTAGCAATACTACATTAACAGGGAAGAACTAAAATTATCTAACACAACCTAACTCAGAGAGTGAGAGATAGGTTAGAGGGAAATGTTTCCTAAGCATTAGTTACTGAACAAAGTTAGAAGCCAAAGCCAGCAGCAGCATTATACCTGTGCTGCTGTCTGCTAATGCTGCAGTAAAAGAGAGAGCCCACAAACAGCATCCTCCGGTTTTAGAAAGGGATGCGTTTCTTCCAGAGTGACAGACAGGGTCTGAGACCAAGTGAGCAACCCTTAAGTGCATAGGAATGGCAAAGCAACACAAAAAAAAGAAAAATAATTTCTATTACAATAAAAAAGAAATGCTTAAAAAAACATGTAAAATACTTTCTTAGGATTTTGAAGGCCTGAATGCAGCCCTGAACCAGACAGAGAAATCTGGATTTGGAATGAGTCCCCAGGTATCCCTCATACTACAGGTCAGAAGGACTGGACATCTGTTAGCAGCCAGTGCTACAGTGGCAGCTTTTTCTAATGGAGCAGTTTTCATGTACAGCTTGCCCACACTTTTTTCTTTGTAGATGATCTGAGACATGCACTGCCTGTGAGCCTTACTTCAAGGGGATGTAAAGGTGGGTATATTTAATCGAAAATTCTGTGTGGTGTAAGAGAGTTTCTTGTATCAGGTCTGATAAAGCTTCATGTACGATGTTAAAGAAGTGCTCTGTGATGGGTAAACCAGTAAGTTGGAAACAGGTCCCCATGGAAAGTAGAGCAGAAGCTTGGGAAGCATAGAGAGGGAGAAAGGAAGGAACAGAAATGGTGCCTCTGTTCACCTAGGGGGACCAAAAAGGGAGACCCAGGGAAAAACTTATGGCATAATTGTCTTTGGGCCCTGTCTTTTTGATTGAAAGCCTCAAAAAGAAGTGGCCACTCCTTGAAGCCTTATAGATGAAGTGTACATCTTTCTGAAGGGTCAAGGGATTTAGGCCAACTTCATTGCTTTGGTATTGGAAACAGCAGAAAAACAGCAGATATCTTGTCAAAAAGATATCATGCACTGTTAGTTGACAAGGTGGTTAGGTCATAGGTTGAACTTGATCTCAGAGGTCTTTTCCAAACAGCTGATTCTGTGATTCAGTTTTACTTTCTGACAGATGCCTCTCTAGGAGTTAACCAGGGCAGAAGAAGTAAGTTGATGGCACAAAGAATCATTTGAATTGCTCTGTACCTAGTCTCAAAAGGCACATAAAGTCTGTAATTGCTGGGAATAGAAAGCGTCATCAAGCTTCTCACAAGCAGCTTGAGAGTAGCTTGTTGACCTCTTTTGCTTCTTTTTACCTGGTAGGAAAAAGTCCCTGAGATTTGTGAGACAGCTGAAGTACGGTATCTGCTCTTCTAAAAAATGTAAGAAATCTTCTTATTCCCTCCTCTTGCCCTTTTCCTGATCATTGCTCTTGCAAAACTGTGAGGCAAAGTTTAGTGGAGTTTGGTGCCTGGACTCAGCTTTCACTTGTTCTGCTTCAGTGCTGCCAGAAGAAGCTCACTTGATCCCCAAACCTATTGGTGGAACAGACCAGCATTCCTAAACCATTCATATTGAAACACAAATAATGCAACCCTCAGGCCTTTTGTATTCATCATGTGCATGAAAAGACAGAGGGAAAAAACACATCAAATTTTCTTTTGTTGGAGAGCTCAAAACAGAATTAAATTCCAGCTGCACCAGACGTCGCTGCTGTGCTACCCATATAATCCTTCAGCTTCACTATACATGCAGAGGCTTCTTTGTTAGATGTCTGTTATGGTATTCTTAAATCACAGTTCCATAAAACAAACCCCAAAATGTAAAGAAGGAGAGGGAGATGACGCCATGGCAGGGCTTAACCTTCTCTCTTTGTTCTTTGGGTGGGTTATCTCCCTCCCAACCTCCCAACACCAGCACTCAGTCTTGTTCCCCCATCATTTTTTTTGTGTGATACCAGCTCAGAGCTGAATCTTGTTGTCTCCAAAGAATACATGTTGGATTTGACAACATTTACGTTTCTTCAGAGAGTGAGAATGAATGGAGGAAGTCAGAGGAGGACTGTTGAATACCTCACCTCTCTGGGGCTGCTCTTCAGTTTGTACGTGGCTGGTCTTGTGGCTGGTTTAATACCAGTGGAAATAGTGGTCTATTTCCCCCTGAAATGCACACTGTACATTTCTATGGGCCCTGTATTTGCTTTGTCTGTGCTGTAGAACATGGAACTTGGCCACTGATTTCAATGAGGCTGAACCGAAAGTGGTTTTGTGACAAAAGGTGCCCGACACACACAGTGCACACAGTGTGGCAAGGCTCTTCTGGTGACAACACCCAAAGCAGGAGGCCAGCCAGCCATCCCAGCTATGCAAAGCACAGCGCTTCATCTGCCTTTCAAGGAGGCGACGATCCGTGCAGCTATGGCAGAGGTGACAGCCTCTGTCCGTGACACGAGGACATCGCCTGGCTCGTGGACGAGCCCCTTCATTTTTCAATTTTCATAATGCAAACGCCCTAGCAAGTAAGAACAAAAGCTGGCATCTTCTGGAAATCCGCCGGCTTCAGAAGTGCAGCCGCAGAGCAGGGCTCTGGGCTGGAACAGCGCGGGTGGCCCTGGGGCGGCTGAGGGGCAGCGCCATGGAAACCCCCAGGCACGGGCTGCGCAGCCCAGGCCTTGCAGTACTGTCAGTAAAGCAGAGACGCAAATCCGCTCGGGGAAACGCACTTGAGGGGCAGCGCTTGGCTGCGAGCAGCGGAAAAGGCTAAAGACCCGTCAAAGCCGTACCAGGGCTGAGAGACGCGCCAGGGGCAGGCGGAAGCCGGTGCCTCACGGCCGGTGCCCCACGGCCGGTGCCTCACGGCCGGTGCCCCACGGCCGGTGCCTCACGGCCCGCGGCCGCCGGGGGGCGCCGCAGCACCGCGGGCCCAGGCCCCCCTCGCCCCTGCGCGGGCCCCGGCGGGAATGCGGGAACGGGCGGCAGCCTCTGTCAGGCGCTTTTTATGGGAGAGAAAAAGAAAAAAAAAACCACAGCTGTATGGTTGGTTTGTTTTTGTTTTTTTTTCCAAGTGTCGGATGTTCCCTGCGTGTGCAGTGAAACCGGTTGTGTGATCACTGGCTCTGCCTGTCTGCTGGTTGCACCCAAGAGCTCTCAAAACAGTCTAAAGTTCTGAAGGGGAAATATAATAAAGCATACAAAGAAATAATGATTATATTTAACAGTCCGCCCTGTTCTGTGATTCAGTAGTGATTATGAACTCACTTAAATCAATGTAGTTCCTCTGAGGAGTGTTTTAAGACCACATTTTTCCCCACTCCTGCGTTATAAGCAGTGGCTGCTCTGACAGATTAATGTCAGGCTACTGTGTCATTCGGCGACAAGGCTCAATTTGTTTTCCAAGTGCTGCTTTTATTCTTAGACTGTGCTGTACCCGCGCTACACCTTCGTAAATTTCCCATTAAGCTGCAAGTCAGATACATCAGAAGAATTTTTTGCGACCAGCGAAACCTTGTGCTGGAGTATTATTAAACTTCAATGATAATCCCTTTAAGGAGAGAAAAGAAGATACTACTCCTGACAACCAAACTGATTTGAAAATTCAGGTACTGCTTGTCTAGCTGCTATCTAAGAAAGCTAAGTCAACAAGGGCATAAAACAAAAGATTTTTCTCAGTCAGAGGGAACAAAAAAGCAGGCTGGATTTGGGAAAGCAAGGTCTAGTTTGACCGGAGCCATAAAAAAGCGCTCAGCACCATGAAGGACCTAAAGCAGGGAACTGCACAGGACTATTTTGTGTAGCACCATATAGCTTAGTGTGGCCTTAAGTTGTCAAATGAATGGATTAAAGTCTACATGCCTTCAACTCACCAACATCCTCAAACAGTAAAAACTAAATTCTTCTGGCATTTGGGCTCAGGCTGACCTGGCACAGACAACCTTGCAGTTCAGCTGAAGGCTGTCAGACAGTGCAAATGTGAAAGAGCTTCTCTACACAAATCTCGGTGGGGTAGCAACACAGGACCCTGGCTTAGGACTCTAACCCAGCTGTTGGGAATCTCAAAAGGGAGCACAACTAAAAGAATGATGCTCAACTTGGCAGAACACTGAGAGTGAACGAGGGGCTGCATGCTTTGCTACCCTCCCTCTTGTTTAGCTTCAGCAACGATGTCCTGTTAGATGGCAATGAGAGAAGTGCTTATTTGTTATAAGTGCTTACTTTTTATGCTTTGGAAGATCCCAAGCATAAAAGTCTGCAATTGTAAAACCTACCATTTCTCAAATTAGCTGGTGTGACAAGGTAGCTGGACTCAGAGTGTTGCACTAGGTCACAGGACAAAACTTCATACACTTAACCCTGCGTTTCCATCTTCTTGAAGCTCCCCTCTCCTGTGTAAGACACAGGAGATCAACAGAAAGTCTCCTTGGAATTTTTCCCCCAAGCTCCAGGAAAAGAGGCCATTCCAGGGGACATAGCTAGTATACCCTTATGTCCTGGCAATCCTTGGTTGCTAGAAAAGCTTCTCTAGTTAGCGACTTCTCTAGTTAGGCAGAGCTTACAGCAGCCTTCAACCTGCTATAACATGCTCTGAAGTGAGGACAGCTGCAGGCAATACTTACTTCTTTTGAACTATGCTCCAGTCTGATGTGCACATGCTGCCGTTCAGCAAGCCATCACAACTGCAGGCAGAGGAGGGAGGGCCTTGCCTGCAAGCTACAGCCTCCAGTTGTGAAGCTCTCTTACTTCCTTGTGAATGGGGCTGGTGAAAGCTGCCGAGCTGGCTTCACCTGGGTATGCGAGCAAGATTCAGCAGGACTTGTTCACAAAAGTTGACACCAGACCAAGCCCTTCAGATGCACATTCCTAAGCCCACTCCTCCCCTTTAGGGTATTTTATGCCAGCCACTCCCAGGTTTCCCCCTCACCTTAATTACCTTTTTGTAGGGATCAACTCTTTGTGTGTGTGTGCATGCTAATACTAGGAAGGGCTGTCAGTGTAGCTTTGCAGCCCAATATTTTCTATGATCCTATGGCTTCAGGCTGCAGCTTTTTTTCCCAGTGCTTAAATGCAACACGTGGATATGAGGCAAGGCAAGAATTTGCTTTTTCTTGCACACAAAACAAGGAAATGTATTCTGCCTCACCACAGCTACCACAACCACAGCTGCACTGCCGAACCAGATGCACTTGCTGGCCTCTGCCCCTTCTCTCATTGCTGCTCCTCCTCCTGAGTCTCTAGACACCAGGCTCAGAGTGGGGGCTGCAGAGTCTCTCTCTTGAGGTGGACAGAGGAGTCCTTAGTAAGTGAGCTGCAGCCATGTGCAGAGCACTAGAGATGAGATCTGGCATGATCCCAGGGGAGTATTGAACATGATACAAGGCAATCTGAGGAAACACCTCCTTGGAATTATACTAATAGGCTGGAGTTAATGGTCCTTGCTTTGCAGCCCTGGTAAAGTCCCACTGGAACCTGGCTATGGTAAGAGGGGCTAGGAGAGCAGAGACACAAATTTTAGCTCCCGGCATGATTCAGAAGTATCTGTCCACATTACTGGTGTGAGTCAGAGCCTAGAAAGATCTTTGTGATCTGTGAAGACAACCCAAAGAATTCTAACCCTTGAGAAATAATTTCAGACATTAAATTGGTCTTGTCTCCAGATCTGAGCTAATTTTTGGCAGATGCAGAATTCCCTGGATGAAGGTTAAACAGAGTGGCTGAACTTACCTTGCCATTGGCTTTCTTGTTGTTGGTTGGTTTGATTTAGTTTTGGGTTTGGGTCTTTGAAATGTTTTTGTGGTGGGTTTTTTGTATCTTTTCGTGTTTCAAAGGGATTGAAGAGAAGTGGAAACGCTAACGGGTATTTTGGCTTGTTCTGCTGTGTAGAGGGTTTCTGTGCCAGTTACCTAGGAAACTGCTGTAGGATTGAATTTGGATGGATGTGTTGTCAACTGCAAGTGAGTACAGTGGCTTTTCAGGAGGTGGGGAAGAGTGTAAAATGCACAGAAAAGATAAATGCCTGTAATGTGATTTCTGGGTAAGACAGTGGTCCCATCTTCTTGACTGGCATTTTGTAGGCACCCTGACAGCTGCACAAAGGGATTGCAGATGGAGTGCATGGCCATGCCTTGGCAACTGAGCTTGAATGCCCTTATGTTTGTAAGCTGGTTTAGCATTCATCTAAATGTCAAACCATGACTGCAAAAAATAGTACTAAGGTTGCTATTAAGCATTTTACACATTTATTACAACAGAGTTATCATGATCCAAAGAAATTACAGCCTTTCTAGACATTTGGACTGCAGCACTGCACCACCATTTGCAAAAAAAAATAGAAATAAAAAGAACAATAAAAGACATTTAATGATTGAAATACATCTAAAGACTTATGCAATGAACAAAAATGTGACTGCAGTGCTTTTCCTGGAAATCATCAATAATTTGCCTTTTTTTAATGCATCAGCAAAACTATGAAAGAGCAAATAAGTGCTTCAGTCTGGGGGAATTCTACTAATGTCTGTCAGTTCTGCCATGATGGCTAAATCTGCAAGTGGTTACTTATCTCATAGGAGTCACAAATTAGAATGGTCCATGGCTGAAAAAAAAATTAGCAAAACAGTGGCGATTACTTAGTAGGAATAGAATTCCCACAATTTCTCCTATTCCCTCCCCGTTCCAAAACACACACAGGATTAACATTTGGGCTTACACTGAACACCAATTTCCTTGTATTTCTCCTACAAAGTGCACTTCAAATGGCAAATGCAAGTGCCTAGTAGTTTATTCATGTTATGACAGGTGTCACTAGTTGGCACACCTACATGTAATCTTCAAAGGTTTGGTTTCTTCCCCCGCCCCCAAGCAGGTGAGCAAGTTTCCAGCCTGGAAAAGACAGGTTGTGCTGCTTGTTTTGGGTTAGGCAAGTGCACCAAGTAAGAAGAAGCATTGCCTTTATTCATCTGGCTAAAGCTGTGAAGCAGAACCTGCTTCAGAGCCACTTTCTAAGGCCAGCTTGTCCCTATTCCCTGCAGCTGTGCACCCACTAGTGTGCTTATATCCCCTGCCTTTCTCTCTGCAGATGCTTCTCTTCTCCCAGGGGGCTAAAAGGAATGCTAAACTTACCAGTTCTAACTTCTGGTCTGACTCTTGGGTTGGGAGCGAGTGCTGGCCAGGCTCTACCTTCAGGGCAGGATCAGTCCCTTGAAGCTGAGGGTCGGATGATGGTCCCACCAGATGTTTGGTCAGCTTCTATTGCACTGGCACATGGGCATGACTAAGACAGAGCACCTTGTGGGCATACCTGGACCCTGCCCCTGCCTGCATTGCTTGCCAGGAGGCCAGGCTGCACAGGCCCAGCTGCTGCTGCTGTCAGAAAGAAGCTGTGGTATCTCCCATGTCTTATCTGCTGCTTATAAGAATATAGACACCCCTGATCACTATTTCTTCAACAACATCTTTAACAATATTTACACTGGAGATTACCCAATACCTATAAAACTGCATGCTGATGGGCCTGGAGGTGGCTCCAGTTCACTGTGTTGCATCCAAGCTTTCCCTCTGGCTTGTCTTTGGAGATGGGCTGAAGTGACATCCAGAGCTGGACTCCCTTCCTCCCTACTTGAGCAGATGTGCACACAAACCTAAGCAGACTCCTCTATTTCAGGCCCATCTGTAACCTGCGTAATGAATAATGTACAATGAATTTGTGGTCTACATGTTTATTAAGTGAGTCAATATTTCCAGTGGAGATTTTGTGCTCATGTTTTACTCACATCTCAAAACCCACTCACTCTTTTATTATCCCCAACAGCAGTAGGTGATAATAAATTATACAACTGCAGATGACGGTAACTATATCAACAAACAAATTGTATCAATTTTCAGTGTGAGTTTAAAGCTTCGTTTACTGGTTGTGCAAACTCTGAAAAAGGAATTTGGGAACGCTGCTGCTGTTATTAAATGTTCTAACTGGGCTGTAATCCAAACCTTCCATAAGGCGTCTCTAAAGAAGATTTTTGCCTACTGTGTACCACTGCTTTTACATACGAGATTAGGGATTTATGTACGTAAGAGGAGAGAGAGAAATGTAACTAACAGAACAGTGACAGCTCTGTTTGTTACTTTGTGGAAGGGCTGAAAAACAAAATGCCGCAGTGGTGGATTTCAGAGCTAATCTCCCTCCACTGCATTTGTAGAAACACATTAGTTCTTTCCAAAAAACAAAGGCTTGTAGAAAAACGTCAATCAATCAACAGTGCAGCTACATTCTGTGTATTGAAGCAAACTCACATGCTCTCTAAATTACTCTGGATCCTATTTTAAGCTTAATAAGCTACTGAGTAATTTGTATGGCCATGGAAAGATGTGAGTTTATGCCACAGCAGCCATTTAGAAACAGCATCCAGACCTGTGGCAAGGGATTGAAAAAGAGTACTTTTTGGGAAAGTAGTTGCAGCTGTATTTGGAAAGTTACAGTATCCTTTCCAAAAGGAACAGAGACCGTTGAGAAACTCATATCTACGTGATAATGGTGCACTTCAATCACAGGAAAGAATGCTTGGTCAAATGGCTCATCATGGCAGGTGGTGTATTCATGTTTCAATTTAAAACTTCCCATTTTCAGTTGTTTATACTCATGGGCTATGTGGGGAAAGTAGGCCTGGATCTCTGTCACTTACTCGAGTGATGCTTACCACCTAGGTGCTGGATGGAGCATACAGGTGAGACAGTAAATATGACTGAAACTTTCAGTGAGAGGAGACCATCTTGCAGGCTCTGAATTTCTCCACATAATGATCAGGATTCCTCTGGGTCTGGGACAGGCTGAAGCGACTCAGAGCTGACTAAGCTGCTGTGTGACTAAGCCTCCTGGACCTCACCAAACTCAATAACTAATACTTTTAACTGAATTGCTGATCACCGTCCTGACATGCCAGCTGGATTTTGCCTGTTTCATTGCCCATAAATATGGTTAGGGGTGTCATGAACCTTTTCTGTCTGCTCCTTTTGCAGTTGTTCCCAGAGATTGAGAAGGAGCTCTCTGACAGTGGAGCTGAGGAGGTCTCAGCTCAGAAAACTCTTGGAAAAGGGCCCTCAGAGAGACTGAACTTAATCCCCTCCATTTAATTGCTATTGGGACCTGGCAAAAGTACGTATTTGCAATTAAGGTTGGCTGTTAAAGTGTTCTTGGAGCTTGGCACCATTAACTTTGACACTGAGAACTTGAGGCCTTGAGACCTGATAGCATTTCCTCCTGCAACATGACCAATATTTGCATTAATAAGACCAATTACAGATATGTCAGTTTTTCTTAATCTGATGTTTCTTATCCATGTCCCATACATTCCTCTCCACATTTTTAAAACAGCTGCCGCTGTCACCTGCACTGACAGTACCCACTAATTGCTCCCCCAGCCAACCCTCCTGCCTTAGACCAGTTCTGTGTTCCCCTTGCTTCCCAATGTCTTCCAGTTGAGGAGCAGAGCTCTTGTTACTGCCTATCCCCCTCTCCAGCAAGCACAGTCTCAGAGGAAATTGCTTTGTGATTAATTTACATGTCCTTGATTTGGGGGAGAGGAGTTGGGGTACTTACAGCCAAGCCTGGACTAATTTACTTTTTTTCCTTATATCTGATTCTCTTATGATATGAAACTTCAGAAGTTCAATTTTAAGTGAACTACCCTACATTTTAGTAAATTACACTACATTGTATTAACAAGCATGAAGTTGATAATTTGGAACAATGTAATATGTTCACCTTAATTTCAAAAAAGTATCTCCTCTAGGAAACAAATACACAAACAAGGGAAACTGTTACAATTACAGATGTAATTTTAAATAAGCTCTTTTTTTTGCCACTCCTGGGTTTTTGGTCATATCTTGCCTTCAGTTTATATGTCCTTTACATCAGACCTTTTTTTTTCCCTAACAGACTCCTCATTTGTCTGTCTCTTCTTTAGATTTTGGATGCAAGAGAAGTGCTCAGGGGTATGGAAGTTACTCTTCCCTATTACAATAATGATATGTAAATATATGTCCTCAGCCCCCTCTGTAAATAGAGCTGGGCATGTTGCCCTTACCTTCCAACACTGCTGTTACTAAAACATCTCACACAGATGTACACTCAGTTTGCACAGAAACAGCCTTCCTCATTTACTTTTGGGTGGAAAAGGAGCAGATTGGTGTTAAGTACATAAAACCTGGTTAGACCACACCACCAAAACAAGCTGACAAAACAGTTGAGAGAGCATGTTTGGAAACATGCCTTTATTAGTATAGGAAAAAATGTATCTTTTTAATCTAGGTTCACTAATATGTTTTCAAAGAGTTATGAACAGCAGGTTGTTCACTTTAAACTTGGGTCAGCAGCTCAAGTTCAAATGTTGTGAACCTGATTCTTTAATCTGGGTGAGAGTGCTCAGTGCTCTGAGGAGGCAGGGGAGGTTCTGCAGGAGGGAATCGTGGTGATACCTGCACAGGGTCCCTGGGAAGCAAAGCACTGCAAATTCTTCCAGCTGGATCTGTGGCCATGCTGCCCCACCCTGCCTGGACAGGCTGGGAGCAGAGCTCAAACATCCGCTTGGACAGGTAACAAGCAGAGCAGCTGGCTCTGGGAAGCCATGCTCCTGTCTTGAAGTCAGCTAGCAAAGAGAAAAGCACTTCCCCTCTTGCTTCTTTGTCAGCTTAAACTGCAAATATGGAATTTTAAGTGGTTTGGATATGGAGCTGATAAAATAATCTTTCTTTGGAGTAAAATTGAAGGTATTCATTTAACTGCATTTACTTAAATAACAGCTGGGTTTTAGTCAACTGATTCTATTTATCAACCTCCATCTGAATTATTAAGAAATGAGGGATAAAATAGTTTATGAATTAATTCTTACTTAATCCCTGTCTGATCGGTCACGCTCTGAGCAGGCAGGTTGGTAAAACCTCTGGCAAGCTGACCTGTGATAAATTCACCTGTGTCTGCTCTACAACAAAAGCACTCAGATCCCTCTTAAAGAGGTTAAAAAGATAATAGACTTCAAAATCAACAGAGTGAAGACATACTGCACTGCCGGCAAAGACTAAACGATGGCCATGCCACACCAATACACTTTAATCTTAACATACAAGGTCAAAATCAGAGCATTAGCCCCACCACTGTACATCTTTTACTAGGAAAGTTTCCATTTCCTTCTTGACAAGTACAAATGTCTGTAACTGGCACAGACACTGAGTATGTGCCTTTTTTCAAGCCAACACTATTTGTAAAATTTCTTTTAAAAAACTAAACCAGGAGTTAACCCCTTATTAACTTGAATTGGCAGAATCTTGATTCAAATAACTTCTTTATCACGTTGCTTTCTCCAAATGATTTTTCTTTTGAGCAACTTACATTTAAGTGACATGTTTTCTGACCAATGTGGCCTGTTCTGCATATATTTTTGCCTAATTGGTACTTCAGTCTGTAGGCAAATAATATTTATAATATTTCTTTTCTTCTACATTCATCCATCTTCAGGAAAATCTGGTTTTACAGCCAAGGTTTTTTGGACTTCAGTATTCTATTTCAGTGTAATACGATCGTGTTAGTGCCAAGATGTGTCAATTGCCTGAAAATATTGGTGTCTAAAGGGTTTGATTTTCTTTCTTTCCTATAATTAAATACTGTGCAGATGAAGTTAAGGATTTATTTATAATTATTGAATTTTTTCCTTCATCTTTCTCACTTTTTTCCCCCATTGTGATGTTTTGTGCCTATTTTGCTTTCCTATTTTTATTAAACTACCTGGGGGCCACAGAAACATTATTCAGTTGTGGGTCATCCACTCAGAAATGTTAGATAAAAATTTCTGGGAACAACACTGTAGAGCTGATATTAATTTAAAATATTTTTTGAAGTATGTAGTACCAGATTTCAAATTAGTTTGCAATGAAGATAAAATGAATGAAAATGTTTTTGTGGATTTTTTTCATTAGATGGTTAACTTCAAAGAGGATAATTTCATCAAGTGTCTTGACAAAATAGTTCTTGTTTTCTGAGTAGCTGGACTGTGCACATCCCAGGATGTGTTAAGAGATGGGTTGTCCTGGGAGTGGGGCATGCTGGGCTTTTTGCTGCAAGGCCCAGTGACTTTGGTAATAGATGACAGTAATCTCAGGAAACTACCAAGGCAGAAAACCTATGGCTCTGATGTTGCCACTGAATGGAAGGAGACTGTTTATTTAATTTCCAAACTGGCTTATCCTGAAATGTGCCATTTTGTCTTCATAAATTTTGGGAAGAATCTGGAGAATGTTGCCAAGAGCAACCACTACATGTTGAGGAATTGGAAACAAAATACAAGAAGAAAATAGAAAAAATATTGCTTAAAAGAGATTATTGTACTGCATTCAGTGCAATAATAAGCACATTACGGCTACCCTGGTTGTCCCTCAGCAGGTAAATGCCCTGGAGCATTAAATGTCTACTAAAATTAAACTACACACTCAGTGTCCCCTCCAACATCAGTCTGTGCAAACACTGTAAAGGGGCAGGCAGTGCCAACAGAGCACTGCCCCCTTTGCTCCTTCTCCTGTCCCCCATCAGACAGTGGAAGGAATTTCCTGACATCTGCAATACTCTTCCCAAAGTGACAATATATTTCCCTTTGATCTCCTTCCCTCTGGGGCCATACAGCTGGCATTGGGTAGAGATGGGTGAGTGGGGAGGCTCCTGTAATCATGGCTCACTAACATATTCTACAAATGTCATTGCTTGGTCAAATGTAGCCAGGAGTCCCTGACACAAAAGGTGGAATCTGTGATTTGATCTGCAGTCCTGTGTAACTGGTGTAAATTTCTCTGAGGACTTGAAAGAGTCATCAAACATGGAGGAAAACTCATGTACACATTGACATGGGAGAGAAGGATGAAGGGTCACTCAGAAAATAATTCCAAAATTCAAATGGCTGCTGTTCTCTGTCCACTCAGCTGACCCCTGTAGCTTTCTGAGTCAGTAAGAGCAATGCAAAAGAGAGGCATGTCACACAGTGCTGTCAAGTATTTTAATGAATTACTTTATTAGAAATGAAAGACTGATAGATGGCTCCTACCCAGTATATGACTGGACCCTCCTGATTGTCCTTCCAAATGACAAATGACTGTTTCTCTATTGAGAAATCAATTTATAGCTCACTTTCAAACTCTGCTACATTTGGGATGCTTTGGCTCTATGTTTTGCTCTTCAGGCTCATCCCTGTTAAAAAACATATTCCAGAATTATTCTCCCATACTTGGACAGCTATATGGGCTGACGCTTCCAGATTTTCTCCCCAGAGCAAGTTCTCTGAATTCATAAAGCTCAAGTGACCTTTCCAGTTCCCAGCAGTGACTAAGATTACCAGCAGTAGTGCAAGCTTTGTGATTGGATACACATCTGTACATGAATACATATTTATACACAGATCTATACATACACTACAAACACACATACAGAATATGTATATGTCTATGTATAAAAATACTGCTTGGAATTTCAGCTCTCATGCTCCTGAGCTCTGTGTCTATGTAAGTTATTGAAATTCTGGCAAAACTCAGAAAGTGACAAGCATATTTTACATTCACACAGCTCATCTGTTGAAGCATGATTTTAAGAGGCCCTAGCTATTTAAACACTCACTGTAAAAAGAATGAGTAAATGGGTTTCTGGATTAGGATTTTAGTCAGGTTGTAAATTTTTAGAGATTGGGACTGTTTGCCTGATTTTGTACACAGGCAATAGATTTTGGTCCCTCGGAGCTGTCTCTGAAGGAATAATTATAACTATTCCAAGAACTGAGAAAATGTACTGAAAATTGCTATATTATTTAGTTTCCAGTTTAATTTGGTGAAATTTTCCATGCAGTTCTTCAAATAATAAAAGCAATACTAAATACCTTTTTTAGAAATAGTAATTCTCCTTTGATAGGCTTCTTCAACAAATTCTTGAAATAAACCATCCAAAGTCTCAGGGCAGAGAAAACTATAGGTTCTGTTACAGATTTGGTTTTTACTGTTTTTAACAGGCTGCTCAGTGGCAAAAAATATTTAAAGACAAAACCCCATCCAATCTAGCCAATACAATCTTCTTCAAATTGTTGATAGTATTTGATAAAATTCTCTTTTCTCTTGGGTGAATGAGTAGCTCTAAGGGATCTTTCAGCATTTGCCTCTGGTTAGATAAAAACTTTTGGATGGTGTTCAGTTCAAGAATGGAAAACCTGAAGTTGAATGTCTTTACATCTTTAGGTCTTTAAGCTCTGAGCATAACAGAGAAGGCAGGTCAATGGAGTCAGTGGAGTCTAAAGCTCACCAGCCATGGGAGATGAAATCCAGATGCCTAGGGAGTTGGAGTCACTAGAGGTACCACAGACACCCAGCAGCTTCATAAGGCTGACAGATCTGACGTGGGATGCATGAGGGACCACATGGCATATCCCATTGTGCTTAAAACAACATAACTGGACTGAAGCCCAGCTGTGTACCATGAACCAAGACATGCTCCACTGCTCTGCTGGTTAAGAACTTTATTCTATTGCCTGTACCTGTCATTTCAAAGCATTTGAAGAGCCTTAGGGTAGCCCAGACATTGGTTAGAGGCTGGCAGATGTGACCCTTGCCTTTCTGGGGCAGCCTGCTCATATTAAGAGAGCATTTCAGTTGCCCATCAGTGACCTGTTGAACTGCTCCCTCAATCTCATGGCATTAGTGGGAGTTGAGACCCCAGTACATCTATAGAAGCCTTAAACTGTCTAAGTAGCCTCACAGCCTTTTCTGTACCAGTCTGAAGTTTTCCAGTAATGTTTATGCAGCTATTTCATTCTTCTACTATTTATCCACCCACTGCCCTGCATTCTCTCTCCTGTGTATATGTACTTTGGCTTACATATTTTGCCCAGACATTTTTAGACTTACCCAGCATCTTCTCTGCTGGCTCACATCCTTGGTCCATAAACTTTCCTTGCTGCCAACCAGCTTCCCATCAGAAGCTTTCCACATGGCTCCCAGGCAAGGCATGAGGAGCATTCTTCCTCCTATCCCACTTCACTTCCCTGGGGGAGACCAGAGGCTGGAAAGCAGCAGAGGCAGGAGCTGGAGATACCACCACATTCCCTGATAGCCATTCTTTGCTAGGCCAAGGACATCAGAGCAGCTTCAGCTGTCTTTCTGGCAACAATCTTATACAATGTATAAAACACTATGGGTTTGGGTTTATTTCTGGGCGAGACCATAGAGGGTTTGGATTTATTTCTGGGCAAGACCATAGATACAGTTTATTGTAAAATAAAATATATATTGTACTTAAGACTAAATCATTCTAATTAATTGTCATTAAAACTAAATAATTCTTCATCTTTCTTTCCCAGGGAATTAAAAAATGATTGAGCTGGCCTGGTAAACCAGGTCAAGCTAGGCTAAAAATTGTTTAAGGGACTAAAATACTTTAAAAATTCTATCACTTTAAATCTACATGTCTATATATTTATTCAAATGTCTGTCACATTGCCATTGAGGCAGCAGTCAGTAAGTTTGAGCTCTGCAGTTGAATTCCCTGGAGAGATTAATTCTAGCAGTAACCCAAAGAGGAAATGGAGGCAGGAGTTAACTGTGGCAAGAAAGAAAGCAAGAAAGCAAGAAAGCAAGAAAGCAAGAAAGAAAGAAAGAAAGAAAGAAAGAAAGAAAGAAAGAAAGAAAGAAAAAGAGAAAGAACAGAAGCAAAGAGTACTGTTTATAGATTTACAGTGTCATCCGTGCTTTCAGACTGAGATGAACATGTCACAGCTTGTCTGTAGGCTAAACAGTACCTTCCAAGCAGCACACCTAAAGAAGAGTAGTACAGTTGAGAACGACCCCAGCCCCTGCACAGCCTTCCCAGAGCACCCTGCCCAGTCCTCCTCCAGAATATTTATCTTTCACCAGAACAAAAACATTAATGTTTCATCTCTCTCAGTTTGCTTCTTCATGAATGCCCAGCTGATTTCTTCACCTGTCCAGACCAGCAAATCCAGATTCTGTTCTGTATGTTTTATTAGATTTCTGTCACACATATGTTAATGAGCCCTGAATGTTATATTAAGGTGTTTTCTTTTTTTCAGAAATAATGTAATATTGGGTCTACCCTATTTGACTTTCAGCCAGGCCATAGTCTTCTCAGATTCCAATTTAAAATTATCATTCTGGTGTTAAAGGTTTCCCAGGGACCTGTCACCTCCACAGCAGCTTCGAAACAATGGTATCTTTTCTATTTATTCTTACCAAGTGTGCAGATATCAGCATTGAAAAAAATAAAAATAAAAAAAAGAAATTAAGAACATGGTGAGAACAAACTGTGGGCCCAAGGAATGACATTTACAAGAATCATGATGAATTCACTAGGCTCATTGCATTAATTACCATATGAGACATCTTATTTATTTTGATTGTCACAGTGCTGTGGCAACCTCTGAGCAGGAAATAAAACCAGGCTTTTTTTTTAAATGAGAGCCTAATGCGCTCAACACAATTGAAGGTATATAGAAAGAGGAGCATAGGTCACCCTAAGTTGCTGAATTTGGGGTGTATTTGCACAGTAGTTGCTTCTGGTTTTGGACAGGTAAATAAAGTCACATTAATTTTCTTGTTGCTGCGAAAGATCTGTTGGTGGCCTCCATCTCAGCTCACGTAAAAGTAGCTCATGTAGTAGCTCAGAATAAATCAAAGCCACACCTGCAGCAGCATGGAGATGTGCCCTTCCAGACAAACACAGAATCCAAGAGGTCCATGCTCTTCATATTGGTATTTTTTTTTCTACAGCTGTTTTGAAAGACGGTTAAAGCTTTGGCTAGAGAAAGTTTCCATTTGCAGTATTCTGGCCCTACTACTTCAGCAATTTTTCTTTTCCTGTTTGTTTTACTGAAGTATTCCTATTATCTGTTTTACTTGTGACCCTCCATTTCAGGGTGGCTGCTGCATGCAGATTGGTGCCACAGGACCACAGTACATCTCAGAACTCAAGCCCAGATTAACAGCAATCTGCAGTCAGACTTCAATTATCTGGAGAGATGATGTTTCTTGACCGTCTGGTGTTTAAATGAACTGAAAATCAAAACCCTGTTTTTCTTGGTTCTCTTCCAAATTGCACACTACAGTTTGCCTCATTAAAGATTAAAACAGATGTCAGTAAAAGGAGATAAATCTGAAACAAATTTGAGATCCAAATGGTCCTGAACTCGTTGCTGGGCTTTTCCAAAACATAGAAGGAAGCATTGAACAACTCAGATCCATTGGATGAAAGTAAGGCTGTAGGGGCTTAGGAAGACTCTTCCTTCATTTGAGTAGCTCTGTAAACTCTGTCTGTGGGTGGTGAGTTGCTGCTGAGGTGCCCAATGTAAATCAACAAAGATGCCTCAGAAGGTGTGGGTAGATATGGTCCTGCAGAAATACCTTTCCACCTTTGCCTTTGAAGAGCTGACACGGAGTCACCTGGATCCCAGAGCTTAGGTGTTTTTCTCTCCCTACAGTAGATGGTAAAACAGACAGAATACTGCAGCTGTCTTTTGTAGTTTAGTGTCTGAATTGAAAAGAAGAGAGAGAAAAGGCCAGGCAGAACACAGAGTTTCAATGAAATCATTGCAACTAATCTAATATGTAGTCATAACAACATCTAGGTGCCTACTCACTGTGTGGAATATAGATATAATAATGAGGAAAACTGTTGGGGTTTTGTTTCTTGGGAACACCATTCTGCTTCACTGTGACCTTCTCAGTTAACTTAATAAGCCAAGTATCTTTATATGAAAACACCTCCTTAGTTTCCACACTAGAGAATACACAGCCTTATCACTTACTATAATTTTGATTATGAAACAGTTGTTTTCAGCTGCCTCATGCTTCCCTGTTCTTCAGTAATAATACTTCTTGCAGGTGAGGGTTATATTTCAAAGAAGGCCTCTTTGATCATGTTCCAATGAAAGGTTTTCAAATTTTCGTCATTGATGTATACGCTGTTAATTGCAGAGGTTGGACATGTAGTTTGTAAATACATAGGTCAATGCAGATGCCTTGTTTGACCTAACATTTCTTTTCAAGTGTAGCCTTTTCTTCTGGTCACACAGTCTTATGGTACTGCTTCAAGGGACCCAGATGCCTTGGGCACAGGGTGTGCTGGTGAAGCCCAAAGCTCCTGTAGGTTTGTGTTCCCTGATGGCTTTCCCTAGGGTGGAAAGGAATACCTTTGGCCATGGGGAGTAAACCTTCTTTAAAATAGTCTTGTACATTATCTGCATTTATTTCACTTGTATTCTCCAGCTCTCATTTTTCTTTGCTGAAAGTTGCAGATCCAAAGGGTGCATCTCCCCTCAGCTCCCTCCAAATCTTGGTGTGCTGCCTCCCTACTGTGCCTGCACTCTGCAGGGGCTGACTGTTCCCACTACTGCACTGTAACTCCCTGGTGGCACCGGGACCCTTTGGAAAAGCCACCAAGATGTAGGCCTGATTTCACTCTGGAGCTTAGCAGGTGACACTGAGCTTTTGGGAGAGTAGGAGGCACATCAAGCTGAGAATGCAGCTGACCAGAAAATGTTTGACATTTTCTTTTAGTACAAATGTTCTCTTATTAAGAACATGCTTTGACTAGTAGTTGAGATTTCTCCTTGTTAATATTAATCACGAGGCAAAGAATTTGCACAATTCATTTTCTTAACCATATTTTTAAAAATGCAGTTAGAGCCATCTATGCTTTTATCCTGTACCACAGAGGGCTGTGAGGAAGAAATTTCAGGTGTTACATGGAGGTGTGTGCTGCTGAGTGCTTTCATGTGGTTCTTAAAAAGGAGGTGTTTATAAAGTCCCAACAAAAGACTGAATGTCCCTCCTTCAGATTCTGTGAAAAGATAATTAGATAATATTGTAGATCTCAGGCTAGAGCCACCCCTGTCTGCGCTGCCTCCAGGCCATCTAACACAGCAATTTCCTCTGACAGTAGCTCATATATCTGATAAATCTGTGGTATCTTGCCTTTCTCTGGGTCCTGTCACCCTCACCCCACACCAGCCAATGTCTGCACAGGGATGAAATGGGTTTTCCAGCCCCATGAATAAAGGTTGTATAGTTGTCTTTTTCTCAAAAATCCAATTTGCACAATCCTAAATTCTCTCGTTGTCTACGGTGATGCCTACCCCATCCTGAAAACTCAGGCTCTTTGAGAGAGGAGGAGAAGACATTTCACTTCTGAATCATACCACTTTGTTAAAATACTTTAACATTAAAAGTTGCTATTCTCACATTTGTATTAAAATGCTATATAGCACTTGAGCTCTCTCTATATTTAGGTTCCTTTCCCAAAGAATCAGGAGTAAACTTGAGGTGAGAGGAAGGTAAGGAGGGTAGGTTCAGTAGTTTGCAAACTAGCAAGCCACTTGAAGGAGTTTATTAGTTCTCTGATTGAAAGGACTCAGTGCTTGTTCACAGTTCAAAAGATAAACATAGGGTTTTAAAAAAAAAAAATTAAGGGAACAGCAAAGTTCATTGGGGCTCATGGACTTATGGATGTCAAGTGTTCTCTAAACCAATCCTCCTCGATGAAGTCTTCCTTCCAACACTCCTTTACCATGGTCTCCTGGGTCAGGTATTCCCAAGGGCTGATCTTGCCAGTGAAGACCAGTGCAAAGAGAGCATTCAATAGCTCTGCCTTCTCTGCACCCTCTGCTGCCAGGGTGCCCCCTCCACAAAGTTACAGGCCCACATTATCCTTAGTTTTCCTTTTGTTCTTGATGTATTTGAAAAAGCCTTTCTTGTTCTTGACATCTTTGACCAGTTTTAATTTCAGACGGGCCTTAGCCTTCCTGGTCTCATTTCTCCTTACTCTGACAGCCTCTCTATATTCATTCCAGGTGGCCTGACCCTGCTTCCATCTCCTGTGTGTTTCCTGCCTACACTTTAGTAATGACAGGAGTTCTTTATTCATCCTTGCATGTCTCATTCTCCCTTTGCTCAATTACTTGCTCATCTGGATGAATCTTTCGTGAGCCTGGAGGGAGTGATCTGTGAATATCAACCAGCTCTCTCGGACATCTCTTCCCTGCAGGGCCTATTTCCATGGGATTCTTCCACGGAGATGCCTGAAGGGGTTAAGTGATCTCTCTGAAGTCCATGGTTGTCATCTTGTTGCGTGCTCCCTCCTCACCTGATACTGAGTTCCACAAGCTCACTGTCACTGCAGCCAAGGCTGTGCCCAATGTTCCCATCTCCAATGAGCCCTTCTCTGTCAGTACAGGAACAGCAGACAATTCCCTGTAGGATCCTCCACTACCTGTGCAGGACATTGTCACCAACACTTTCCAGGAACCTCCTGGACTGTTTGTGCTTCATTGAGGACCGGTTGCAGCTGGATGGATTGACAAGCTATGTCATTAAAATAAGTAATTTCAATTAATTTTAAGGGAAATATTTAATAGTCTGTAAGACTTTTGAAACTCTCTGTTGCTTATGAAAGACTCTATATTTCCCTTTTCTGTATGCTTGGGCTGCACTTGCCCAGATTCTCCAGTGTGAATCTGCCACAGGGCTCTGGACTGTAGCACCCAGAAAAACAGCAAGAGAGACCTCAAATTCTCTTGTGCGGAAAAACTTCCTCTGTTATCAGATCTGAAAATCATAAGCATTTTCAAATCATTGGTATTAAAACACTTGTAAGTAATCACATTGGAACACAGATGGTATTTCCCTTTTTTAATTCAGTTATCATTTTCCTCATAGCAAAATGAATGTAATTTTAACTTACACTATTTAATTTGAAGATTACAATATCCATTAGACAACGCATTTTAAAGGATGTTTTGCCAGAAACATCTCCAATATTACAGCAAATAATCCTGTTACTTCCCTCTATGGTTTATAGTGCTTTTTTCCCCCTTGTCTTTAACTTTAAACATTTTCCAGTAAAAGATGGAAGATGAAGTAAGAAGCTCCACAAAATTTATTCATCTGGATAAAGAAGACCCTTTCATATTTTGTGGTCTGACTTTTTTTTTTTTTTTTTTTTTTGAAATTGTTTTCGATTTGGCTCAAGTTCCTTGAAGAGCATGAAAGTAGCACTGCAAAAAAATTGTTCTCTGAATAGAAAACACAAGACTTAAATGATCCCTTGAACTGAAAGGGAAAGAAAGACTGTAGGAACAGTGGATAATAGGTGTCAGTTCTGTGATCTTCTTTCTAATTCTAGTTTGACTCACTGAATAGTTTTAATCAAATTAAACAATCCTCTTTCATCCCCTGATTCAGGATCTGTGAAAACACTAATCTTTTCCTGCTTTGCAGGGCTTTTGAAAGAGGCACATGAACAGACTATCACAGAAGTACAAGGCCAAATTAGCAAAAGTATAATAGGAGGCAGAAAGTATTTTACTCTTAGGGAAAACACTGTTGCATATCATTTGATCTGGGTCTGCATCATAGGCATTTTCACTTTTAGATCTGTCATTGGAAACTGCAGAGGACAGCATATCAACATACTATTAAAAATGTGATGGAGATCTTACCTCTTCATTATGAAGACAGGTGATGATCTTACCTCTTTCATTATGAAGAAAGGTGTAATAGAAGAAACAACAGTGAAGGGAAATTTTCTAATTAAAATATTACATGTATGCAGCATTTCTTGTTGTAAATACATAAAGACAGGGATTTATTAAGCAAACATTCATTGCAACTGCATAAGCCTTCTCCACTTTAAGATCAGCACTGTAAGGGAGGATACAATCTGCATACTCTGACAATTAATTTTAATTCTTTATCTTTGCCAAACATAAATGTTAAAATCACTGGTAGTCTGAAAAATATGTACTTTTTCTGATAATATAAGCCAGTTAAAAGCCTTTATTGGGTTTAAATTAGAGTTCACCAACTTTCTCACTGAGACACAGCTTAATAAAAATCAGTCTTGGACATAGCTCCTTGGCTTTGCAGACACGTACACAGACTGCTTCTCCCAGTCCCCAGCACAGCCCCCCTCTTGCTGGTCAAGCAAATGGAGAAATAATGTTATTCTATTTTTAACCTCCTTTAATGAGATTTATTGGGTAGATAGGAGTTCAAAATCCCACAGCACTGAAGCTGCAGCACTGCTGGTGCTGTGCTGGGCCCCCTCAAGGCCTATAGATGTCACGTTGAAAGCTGCTGGATTGCCCCAGGGAGGGGCTGGATGGTGTCAGAGGGGTAGCTCCAGTAAGATAAACGTTTCTCTGACAGCTATGGATTGATGTGACAGGTGAAAGACATAGTGAACTTTGTATTTGGTTAAGTTCACCACTTAGAACTATGTCCTGTACTCCAAAGCTTGTTCCACACCTCCCTTGGTGCTGAGGTTTTGTCGTTTTGTCATTTTGTCATGGTGCTAAATGGAATGAGTCTCTGGAAAAATTTGTGTTAAGGGTCCTGCAGAGCCTGCTGGCTTTTGCCAGCTGAGAGCTCTCCACTGGGGAATGACCACAGACTCCCCAGGAGGGCTGGAGACCTGGAGTGACAGTGCCAGCAGCAAGCTCTCCTAATTAATTGTAGCTGTACTGCAATCTGTTAAGGAGCTGTGTGATGGCAACTGAACAATGATCACTGGCACTTGCTGATGCCAGATCATAAAAAGCTAAATTACGTGTTTGGTCGATCTAGTATTGGGGGAAGAAAGGGAAAAATACCATATGTTGTTTTTAATCTTTTTAGAGTTGTTTAGTGTTCCTCTTAGGAGTACTTTCTTTTGCAGAATTCCTTTGTAATAAATTATTTCCCTTTCAGCCTGAATGCACACTACGCAGTACCATATTAGATACTGTTTTCTTTTTTGAAATATTATTTAGCAAGTTTCAGAATTCAAAGAAAAAGAAAAGTCAAGGAAATTATATAGTACATGATACCTAGGAGACTTACAGAAGGAACTCATTTTCTTTAAAAAAAAGTTTAAGAAAGAGAGCTGAATTAAAGCCTTGAGAAGAGGTGTTCTAAATCTGCCTGGGAAAGGATCATGAAGAGAGGCTGTTTGCCTGATAAAAATTGTCTCTGGAAGAAATTCAGAGCTGGAATTTTGAAGTGTGGGTACACAAGAGGAACTGGAATTATTACATGGGCAAAGATACAGATATTTGGGTTCCTTGTGAGTTACCTCCACATATTATTAAAAAGAAAAATTGACCATTGTGAGCAAATATGGGTGGATAATAATAATAAGGTCTTGCTCACTTGTAGTTTTATTAGATATGGGGAGCATGGTGGGAACACCACCCCAGGAAGCTGCACAGATGGTAAATATTATGTATTCTTTCTATCTGGATTTAAGAAACAGTTCCTGCTTATTTCTCAAGTTAATGCACATGAAAGAGAAAAGACAAGACTAAAATCTTGCAGATATTAAGGTGGGAAGAAAATGCTGAATAGCCACCTTTTTTACAAACAGTGCACTTTGGAAAAAGTACTAAAATGACCAACATGGGTATACATCACTGCTGTAGAGGTTTCCTTCTTTAGCAAGGGCAAGTTTATCCATAAATTGCAGTGAGAAGAATATTGCTGCTGAATCAGAACCACAAAAAGAAAGAAAACACATGAAAAAAGATAATAAGTGGTTTGAATATCTACATTTGATTTTCCAGGAAGAAACTCCTGACCTGCCAGGCCCCCCTTAGTTCTCCAGATTTCCGGCACCAAGAGGGATCCTTTCATTTCTTTGCTGAGGTCCTTTGAGGTCCTTGCTGCATGGGCTCCAAAGCAAAGGGGGCCATGCCTTCTCAGTAATGCTGTGGAGCTGTGGAGATTTCCAACCTCCACTGCACCCTCTCATTGAGGTGCCAGGGCAAGAGGGGACACTGCCTGTACAGCCATCGTCTCTGCACCCTCCATTCTATGAGACCACTGGTTGGAAAAATCTCTGTCAAAACTCTCTTGAATTTCTATTTAGAGTTTTCTTTTCACAAGACAGCACTTGCTTTGGATGGAAAATTTATGTTCTTTTCTCTTCCCTCTAAAGACTAAATGGCAAAAGCCAAAACATTTTGGCCAGATGTGTGGAAAAAATTCATTTGGCACTGTTGCCAATGGTTTGTGGGAGTCACTCCTTGGCTGTCTTATGCCTTTGCTGTCCTCACCAAGCTGCTGGATGACGGTGTCTCCTGAAATGCACTGTGGCAATGGTTCTGTTTTGGCATCTCTGCAAAGAAGAGAGAGTGCATGAGGGAAGAACCTGGCTCCAGGAGCAAGCAGTGGAGAGCTCCTCTGCAGCAACACATTTGGGCCATATGAGCAAATGTCAAAGTTTCAGGTCTCCAGATTTTTATTTAAACAGATAAAAAGGGTACTTAGGAGAAAAAAAAAATTTAAAAATGCCTTTCCAAGCAACTCTGGTTAAAACTGGGTTTTTTTTGGGAGGAGGACAGTGAAAGAATCATCTCCATCAGCTCACAACAATGCTCTTGCTCAGATGCGCTAAAGCTAATTCTCTCCTATCTCCTGTGTTTGTCTTAGCTTTAGACTTCTAAATGCAGCAGCAACGTAGCAGATTTGATTTTTCACATGCTGAGATGAAGACTATTCATTTCCTATTCCCTAGCAACTGCCTATGTAAACAACTACCAGGTGAGCAGTAAAACTGGGCTTGAGAACTAAAAGCAAATTGACATTGTAAATAAATAGATTTTGGACCTGAAGTGGTTTAAGAGAAGCAAGAGTTAAATCCAAATGGAACTAATTGGTTTTTCCTTTCATGAAATGCACATATGTAGCAGAGGAAAGCACTAAGTCCAGCCATCATTTCCTAGCAGCATTCAACAATTTTCACAATTTTATCTGCAAAATTAATCAAGTTTAGTTATTCCACAAATGCGGAAATACCGCATATTTGTACTCATGTCGTTTTGCTTACAGTTTTTCCATATGTGTTTGTGCTCTCAGTTTCCACATTTGCTTCTCAGCTCACCCATCTTGGCCCTGGTGCTGCCGCGTCACCAACGCCAACCTCGCAAGCACATCCATACATCTGGCTCAGAGCTCTTTGAGGAAACTGACTTTTCTCCTCCTCACGTCATCCTGCAGGGCTTCCCAGCTGCGGATGTGTGGAGATCACAACCATGGGTTTTTAAGATTCTGTAATGCATAAGAACATGAAGACTTTATCCTCTAAATTTCCCTGCTTTATTACCGATCATAAAATCACAGAATCATTAAGGCTGGAGAAAATATCCAAGATCATTAAGTCCAACATTTAACTGAATACCACAGTGTCAACTAAACCATATCTCAAAGTGCCATGTCTACTTGTTTCTTCGAACACTTCCAGGGATAGTGACTTCACCATTTCCCTGGGTGGCCTGTTCCAAATTTACTTATTACCACAAAAATCAGCATTATCAAATAGGCCTATGCTTAATAAATGGAATATGTATCTACCAAGTTTTAAAAATTTCTCTCAGCAATTACTAGTATGTCAGCAATCAAGAAGATTGGCAATCAATAGTATAGCATCTAACAATAGTATAGCAAAAATCAACTAGAGGGACCATCAGTATTTTAGCAGTAGCCAAGTAGGTATGTACTCTTACAGGTTACCAAAAAGTCTTCATTAGTAAAGCAACTTATTCAACAGCAGATATATTTATTGTAGATTACTTATATGAACATATAATGTCAGTATTAAGCAAATTAGAAGGGAACAAACTGTCCAAAACTGGGAGGACTAATCATATGAACCCCAGAAGGGGGCCCAAAGGGAACCAACTATGTAAAAGAGACAGTCTTCAGAGATGGAAACTGGGGTCAGTGAGGCACCCCAGTGACAGTGCAAGATTTGATAGAAAGTTCATGTGAAGAATTCAACCTGTTTAGGGAATGAAAAGTATGTGCAGCGCAGGAAGTTGCCAGAGAGAAAACAGCTCCATTTTGGATAAAAAATACAAGTAATTTTTGTACCACAGAGACATGAGTACTTAGGGCACCACCACTCTGAGCAGTTAGTTGGTGGTTTTCATGTGGAAAAGATGATAGATGACAGTGTTTTCTGTTCTTTTAGACCAAGTTCTTTTTTTCAAACTGTTATCATCTTCTTGCTGACAGAAGAGCCAACGGCACCTACTAATTCATACTTTCTCCGGATGTTTTCCCATTTTCCAGACTATTTTTCACCTCTTCAGATAACAAATTGCTGTTACAGTCCTTTGTTTTTGCAGTTATTGATGGTATCTCTGGAGGTTTCCAGTTTCTGGGTACTCAGGTGTACTTCAAAGATGCCAGATGAGCACTTCTCAAGGATTCTTCTGGTTCACAGGTTCAAAGTCCCCAGGCTGGCAGGCATTTCCTCTGAGAGTATTTTTCCAGAAGGTGTTTTCTTCTGTTAAGTAACTTTCCCCTTCTAATCAGACCGCCTTTAGGCTGTTCCCATCACTTCACCCACCACTGTCACTGTTAGGTGGCCACCATGTTAAGGCTCCAAGTTGCTAGGCTTGTTTACGAAAGGAAAAATAATTATTCTGGATATTGGCTTGTCTACAAGTGTGAATGGATGTTATTTCAATTTTGGTTTGATGTAAGTAAAAGAAAAATTAAGCAGGAGCTAGTTTGGAGTAGACAAAAATGCTGGGAAGATTTCTGAGAAGGTCTAAATGCTAAATGCTGTCTGTGCACAAGTTACAAAAACAGGTGAGCTGAGATTTGTTCTTCGGTTGGGGCTTTTTCCTCTGTTAGAATATAAATTGTGAAAATTTTTTGCTTTATATTCTAGCCAAAGAACTGAATAGGAAGAACATTACAGAAAATGGTTTTTGCCTACATTTTCCAATTATCCCTTTTCAAAAAGAAGCTGGTTTTTTTTTTTAATCTGACTTTTTGTGGGTAAAAAAAAAATAACATAAAAGTAGAAGCCCCAGGCTAAACTCTTTTACATTATATGAAAATGAAGAGTAAGACTCCCAGATCAGGCATGTTTCAGTTCTCTAAAAGGAAGGAGGTGGGACTGTGTTGCTCTTCGCTTTGCCATTGCAGAAGATCTGGACACAAGCAGATATGGTGCAAATTTTGGAAGTATATTGATCTCATTTCTACCCAAAAGTGACCAAAAGGTGGGATCTGTAATGATAAGTTTAAAATAAATAATCATCTTAAAAAGTGATATATTTCATTTCCACTAAGCAGATTGTTAGATGGCAAATGAGCAACATTTGATGATAAATCAACAACATGAAGGTAGGTAGGCCAAGGCTGTGCAATGGTCAGCTAAATCTCTCTCATGCTGTGTCAAACATCTGAGAAAAAATACTGCAGCATAAAGAAATCATAAATATACTTCTGTTTCTCATTCAGAAAATATTCTCAGTGCTTCACTTCTGATGGTTGTCAGCTGGATAATGCTGCTGAATAATTGAATTTACAACTTTGGAAAAAAATCAAATTTATTTAGTAGGTATTCCTTTTCACAAAGCAAACAAACTATCACTTATAAGAAGCAGCAGGATGTGCTGCCAGTCAGAGTCATAGTAACTTGCATCACACTTTTAGATAAAGGATAGGCGGTGATTGAAAGTGAGTACAGCCTGGCTGTCTGAAGGAATTGGCTGAGTGTACCAAATACTCAAGCATTCTACCCCTTTGGGGGTACAGAAATGTCAACTTCCAATATTAAAAATATAAGGTGCATGAACCACACCCCATTTCAGTGTTAGAAATCATACTAATGAAAATGTATCTGATTTTGAGGCATGTGAGGTTCAGAAACGATTTCATGAAGTAGGTATGTAAAACTATCTATGGCATAAAGAACCAGATAAGGAAACAGGTTATATAAACCATCAAGATTTTATCAGAGCATTTGCCTTTTTCCAAGATGGTATATCATGCTGGGAACATGGGTCACCAAGGAAATAAAATTCTAAATATATTTACAGAGTGATAATGATGAAAAAGACAGTGCTGATAAAATCTCGGAGGTAAGCACAGGAAAAGATGTTTTCTGGTCACAGCATAGAGGAATTCACACAACTGAGACCCAAGCCAAGCTTACATGAAATATTTATCACAGCACATAGATAAGTTTTAAAGTGCATTGTGTACAAAGCACTTATGTACAAATGCAACCAATAATCACTGTTGCATATTACACTTTGCACATGTTGTCCGATTTTTTCAAGGACAGTAATGTTATTAATTCATTATATGAATTTATTGTTACCTCTTGCTAACAAGTCAAATCTGATCTCACTACTATTAATATTGGACTAGTGCCTTTATGGTGTCTTAAAATCCAAAATTCCACTGGCATTTTCATTGCCACATCAAATTTACAATTGTTATTTCTGAATTCAGTTTGCCCTATTGCATTCCAAATTAAGCCAAAAATTTTCTTCACAAGGTATTGTTTATTTACTATATTTCTGCTATCTTCATTTCTGTAATGGAATAATTTGTTACTTGTTGGCACTGCAGAAATCATAGAAGAGATTAGAGATCGCTATATACCACTTATAATAAACATACTATTATTTTTTTGCTATGGCATTCAGACAGAGAATGAAGCAGAATGTAAAAAAAAAACTGGTAAAGTTACAGTTTATTATTGATTTATACTTTGTCAGTAAAGCTACATTGAGGGTTACGCTGTGCATACTCCCCAAAAAAACATACAGAATATTACAATATTTCTGGACAGTGGCTTGCTCTAACTTTTTCATAGAAAATAGAGTAGCAGATAAGACAGAAAATTGTAATGATTTTTTTCCCCAAGGTTGCTCTGCCCAGAATATAAAAGCTGTAGATTCTAAGGAGGAGGAAAAAACACTGAAAATAGAAGTCAGCATTAACCCAGGATCTGAAAGCTGTGCTTTCACACTCTACTGCAGTAGATGGCTTTTAATCCTCAGAGAAACAATATACATGAGCCCCCATGGAGCAAAGTCAGCTTGTGGGGCTGCTGCTTTCTAAGGCAGAAGATTTGGGAAAAAAACCCCAAACCAAACTAAGCAAACAAAAAACAAACAAAACTCCACAAAATAAAACAAAAACAAACAAAAGACAACAATCAATGAACAAACAAAAAACCAAAAATACCCCACCCAAAAACTTGAAACAACTGACAATTTGGGAAGAACAGAAATTTAACAAATAGTTTTAAAGGAGCTTCAGAAGGGTGATATGCATAAGGCCAGCATATGCTGATAACATCTGAGATAAATTCACCTTTATTATTCCTGATTAGAGACAGAAATCCAAAGTGGATCTTTGTCATCCCAGTAGCTGCTGCACTATGGAGCCTTTCTTCTGCCAAAAATCCCATTTTAGAGGAAGTGGAAACACTTGTGCCTCTGGCTGGCCAGGGAGCTAATCAGAAGTCATGACCCAGGGATGATGCCCAACCATCAGTCCCTGCTCTGGTCAGCAGTAAATGTTTCATACAAATTGGAAGCAGGTCGACCTGTTGATATTGAAATAAACTTTCTTTAGATTATCCTACATGTACTCTGTTCTGGAGGGGACAATAGGAGGGATTTGAAATGTGCTTCTCGAGTCCAAATAGAAGTCTTAACAGATGGTAAAAGTTTTTTTTTTCCCATGTTTTGTACACCCACCATCATTTTGACCAAACATACTCAACTCAGACTTGGAAATTGGACTAATTCTAATTAACATAAATTTTCATGGAACAAGGTATTTCATAAATATTATGAAGATATTTCATGTAAAGAGGAGAGAAGGCATGATAAAATAACTAAAAGCAGACCAGAAATCCAGAGTTTTTGAGTTGTATCTTCATCCAGGTTTGTTCTCTCACCTTCTTGCAGCAGATCCTTCTTTCTGTGGTTCACATAAGAATGACCTTCTACCTGAACTGCATCTGGGGTTTAGATAATCCACTCAAGGTCTCCACAGGTTGTTGGACACTGTACCAGACCACTGGACCAGAATTGTGCTGCTCTGCTCCATTCCCACCTCTCTGCCCATCTTGGAAGTCAGGCATTTCCCAGCTGAGTTAATATAATTTGCACCCCCATTCTGTTTAAAAAACGGAGCATTGTTTTTTGAATCTGGAGGAAAGAATGGTAAATCCTTGTACAACTGCTGCCCAATTAAAATGTTTATTTTGAGATAGGCATCATCTTTAATGTGTTGCTCCTCTAACAAGCCTACAGAGAAGCAGTCAATAGTGGCATTTTCTCTTCTTTCTTTACTAAATTTCTCCTCTATTTCCTGTCTCCAAGAACTAATGAAAAGACATACAAGAATGTCTAATAAAATGCTAACAAATTAGTTTTTCTGGTGTTTTCAAGGTCTTGTGTGATAAACATGAACCACAGATCTCACCTGAGTAAAAATGGTGATCCGTAATGAAACTGGACCTTTAGGGTCTGGGGTAGTACTGTGCCTGTTTCTGCCTGAATTTTGTTTCAGTTTTGCAGCTGTAGGAAAACTGGTGCCTGTTTGGCTGCCTTGCAGAGTTCAGGGTTGGATGGCAAAGCTGAAATGTACCTTTCATCCCCCTATAAGTGTAATTTAGTGAGAGAAGCCACATTCCATTTGCAGTTCATAGTGCACCTAAACCCCAAAAGGAGGCTGAAATGATGTTGGGGAACTTGACTAAAATGATTTTTATGAAAGTACCTGCAATATTAGGAACTCCCACAACTATTTTAAGAAATTTGAAATTATTTTTTGTAATACTGCAGGCTCACATAAAACTTAAGAAGGAAAATACACCTGTTGTCCTGCTGCCATAGCCCTGTGGCTGTGGCTCTGTTCTGGATCCTCAGCTGCTTCAGCTGATTGTGGCCATGAGCTTGTGAGCCAGTAACAGCCCTGCTGCTGTCATCTGTTCTCCATTTTACCACTTGATTGCAACTTAAAACAATGCCTTAAATTACTGCTGCCCTCTGGACAGGAACCCTCTGCAGCCTTGTTAGGTAATGACAAACCTCCTTGAAGTGGAAGTGCAGAGGGATAGAATTGGGCATTGTCTTCTTCTTATACAATTGGCTCTCTGAGTGGGTTTTAGAAGTTTTCCTGATACTGTTATCTTGACCTTTTTTGGCCTTTTTTTTAATGTAAGGTACATGTCACATTGTCATGCAGTGAATGCCATAAATTATTCTATTTTAATTTGCTAAACATTATGTAAACTGTGTTTTAACTTTATGTTTTAGTTTTGAAGTCCTTTTAACAACTAATAGACAATACTATCTGTTTTCATTTCATAGAAGCATTCTATTCAAGTCATTAAGGTTTATGGTTGGTGATGCTGTTGGTCTGTTGGTGCTATTGTTTCCTTGCTTTCATGTCTCTTTGTAGCAAGGGTCTCGTTTTTAGACCTAATTTCCCTTCTCAGTTTTTGCCACAAAGAATGATACTCCACATTGTGTTTTAAGTGATGTGACTGAAGTCTGAATCATAGGAAAAGGCACTCACAAAGACCTCAAAAGATCACTCACCCCTACTCTGAGGAAGGATCAGTTGCATTTCTGACATGATTCACAGATATTTGCCAAAATATCTGTTTTGAAAGTGTCTAGAGCTCCCAGGGCTAGTCTGGTAATAAAACCAGTGCTTCAGTATATTTCAGAGTTTCTTATTTGGGTTTTATTCTTATATTCAGTATGAATTCCCTTTCTACAATCAAGCCCACTTATTCTTGCCTTGTCTGCTCTATCACACAGAGAAAATAGTATTTCCTCTTTCTGTGAAACATCTTTTTTTCAACATGCTTGAATACCATCTTGTTCCCTCAGAATCTTTCTCTGTACACTGAACATTTTAAGACTTTCTCAGAAATCACATTTCCTGGTTCTCTGATCATTCTTACCACTTCTCTCTGCACTCTCTGTCCTTGATTACTCACTTTCCTGAGGTGGAGTGCTCTGAGCTATATTTGTAATAGAGCTGAGGTAGCACAGTACAGTTTTAAATTGTTTTACAGAGACTGCAATACAAGAAGGAAACCTAGTTATATATTCTTAAAAAAAAAGAAGAAGGAATAAGAGGATATATTTGTGGTACGAGCCAAGCTAACAGGGAACCAAACAAATGGTTATGTTTTCCAGTTAATTCAATATTTACTGACCCACTCCCAAAAAAGTCCCGTCTACAATGCAAATGCAGCAAATAAAATATAAATAATATTATAGATTATGAGACAAGTAGTATAAACTTGGCGGAAAAAAATCTGCACTAAGGAGTTTTAATGATATGAGGGAAATAAAGTAAGCAATTTCAGAAAAAAGAGATCTTCTAAGAGGTGAATGAAGCCTGTGCTGCATTGGAAGGGCAGGGGTCTCTTCTTCAGTGAAAGAGAGAAATTGCATTTCTGTTGTTAAGTATTATTGAAATTGAAATATTTATGGCAAGACAGTTGCTATAATGGTTAAGCTGCCAAAATGACCAAAATTTTCAAGAAATACCTATGTCATTCTAAGTGGCAGCACAATTAGCAGGAGAAAAGTTCAAGGAATGTGATAATTCATAAGCACACACACACGTATATATATATATATATATACATATATATACACATATATACCTGTACAGCCATGAGGATAATCAGGGGGCTAGAGCACCTCTCCTATGAAGACAGGCTGAGAGAATTGGTGTTGTTTAGAATGGAGAAGAGAAGGTCTGGGGAGACCTTATAGCAGCCTTTCAGTTCCTGAAGGGGGCACAAGAGAGAACTGGAGAGGGACTTTTACAAGGGCATCTTGTGATAGCACAGGGGGGAATGGCTTCAAACTTTAAAAGAGTAGGTGTGAATTAGATATTGGGAGGAGAGTCTTTGCTGTGGGGCTGGTGACAAACTGGCACTGTTTGTCTGGAGAGGTTGTGGGTGCTCTGTCCCTAGGGGCGTTCAAGGTTAGGCTATAAAGGATTTTGGGCAACCTGATCTAGTGGGAGGTGCCCCTGCCCATGTCAGGGAGGTTGGTATTTCATGATCTTTGAGGACACTTCCAAACCAAAGAATTCTATGATTCTTTGATTCCATGTCATGGCTACTGTCATTAGTACAGAAGAAAACTAGGGATATGTTTATATAGGTGGGGATTTTTTTTAGCTATGTTTAGATTAAAAGTGCTTGATTTCATCAAGATGAAATGTATATCATCAGTGCCAGGGTGGCTCTTTTAGCCTGGACAGAACACAAAACTGCCACTGCTGGGATTTCTTAGTGAGAATGCATGTGCCAGAAGTCAGTGGGAAGTCAGATCAGGATGTCAGACTCCTTGCTGCTCTTCTTGGCTCCACCCTGGAGACCGTCATGCAATATCCCTTGCCTGTTTTTTCTCATATAAAATAAGAAGAACACCCTTGGAGTCTGTGTTATGCCTTGGATTGTGTGGATGACAAACCCTTTCTCGATCAGGGTATTTCTTGTTGTAAAACTTAGAGGATCTACCTGGCACACCATTGGGGTTGTATGCCTTTCCAACATGAAGATTACATCTGCTTTTGTTCTGAAGCTACAGTAAAAGTGGACCTTAAGTAATTCATTCTACACTCTGCCCCCAAACACTAAAATGTCCCATGGAGGGACAGTAAAAGCCTCAAAAGTTGTAGTTCAATCTGTGGCTCTGCAGGGATTCCTCTCTTTCATCACCACTCAGGTTACTGAGGAGCTGTAGCCTCAGTATTTGTTCCCTCTACTCATTGACTTATCCTTCCCCTTGAATTATCCTACTGGAATCCTGAAAGTTATTCTAAAAGCCTCTTTGGCCCTTGGTAGCTCAAGAGAAATTTAGGTAATTAACTGCTGTCTCACTAAGCTAAGTGCTGATGTAAACCATTTATGAAGAAAGCAAAAGCAGTGCTTAAAAAGAAAAATTCTGAAGCCTAAAACTGATATAAAATTAATGAGAAAAGGCAGGACTGGACGAGGCTGTCTTTACTACTCCATTTGTGTTTTACTCCTCTACATGTTGCTTATGCAACATCTAACATTCCTTGCTGCCAGCAACAGCCTAACCCATCATGCATAACTCACTGTCCAGCACCACATCTGTAACCTGTGTCACATGACATCATGGAAAAATTAAGTGAAGCAAAAGGAAGTGTTACTGTAGTCTTATATCAAAACAATATATCTTTGGAATCTAGTGCAGCAGAGTAGATGTTTTTCAAGAAGCTGCAAAAGATGAGATAAATTGCTTTTAGGTGTTAATCAAACACATGAGACACTGATTTTGCCATTCTGAATCTCAGGGTAAAATAGAGTCAGATTTGAATATTTCTTTCAAAAATCTGTTGCCAGGAAAATGGGATCAAATCCAATCCAAGACCGCTGAGGATGTGGATGGCAGAATTTCTGCTGGCATAGATAGTTCTAGAGTCTGGCTTCTGGTTAGGATGCAGTAAAGGGAGCTGGTTTGCAGCCCTGGAAGACAGAGTTGCCTTCCTTTGTCCCAGTCAGAAGAAGTACATTGAATCTTATATGGGGTGAAGAAATTGTTCTTAGTTATTTTGGAGACATTTGAGCTGCACTTGTTCGTGCTTCATTGGGCAGCTAGATTAGTTTGGGGGGTTTGCCAGTGATAGCTGGTCTTTCACCATTAGAGTTCCAGACCAATATATTGGATTTTCATAATTATGACCCTCAACCCTTATTGGGTAAAATAAGTTTTCAGATAATGTGTCTCCTCATGTAAATCTGCGAGGTATAATGAATGAAGGCAGGGGAAAAGGCAAGCCAGAGCAGGAGACAGGCTATGAGAGGTTAGGGACAAGGGGATCCTTGGAGAGAAGGAAGAGAACGAAGAGGAGGGAGGGTGGGGGGCTTGCTGGCTGCCAGATGCTCGGAGTAAGTATCTTGAGACTCAGTTTCCTGCTGAATCTCAGGTTTTGATTTTTTTTGGTTTAGGCATAACCTCTGAAGAAGTGTTATTGTCAGATAACAAAAGTTCAGGCCACTTCAAAGACTAGACACACTGGTGTGGTAATGCAAGAATTAATCATCAGTTCCATAAATCCTCAGCAACTGAAAGAAACAAACAGTCCACTAGATAGGGACTGTCTCTGCTGAGTCCTGAAATCATTATTTTGGCATAAAAATGAGAGGGGACAGAAAATGGACTTGCCCATTCTCCAGGGTAAAAGCATGCAAATCCTCGCCCATTACTTCATACAAAAATCTCTCTGATTAAGTTCTTTGGCTTGTTCCAAATGCTGTTCATCCAGATAGAAGATGCTCTTCCAAATTTCATGTCTTTCACATACATGGATCAGAAATGCCATTGGTACTATCAGCATGATTTAACAGTCCTAATGGGCAGTATTGTGATTTTACTTTCTTCTTTTACGGAAGATAGAGAATAATCACAAAATGCTTGTCCATTTATATTTTCTAGGTCACACTGGAGGAGCCCAATGCAGACCAATGCAAGTTCTCACTCTCTTACCAAAAAAATTCTGGTAACATTCCTTTTTTTGGAGGCTAGATGAGCATTTCCCCACTTTTCTGCTGTAACAGAGAGGTTTCTGCTTTCTCCCAGAAAGGCCCCATGCAGACAAGGTACTCTGGAAAGATGCTCTTCATCCAGCAGGTAGCATTGTGTAATACCCCACATCTCAAACATAAGCAAATTCAGAGGATTTTGTTTATTAACAAGGTGTTGGCAGGTTATGAGTGGAGGTAGGAAGTAACTTCTCTAGGGGCTGAAAGGTTTCCTTCAGAGGGAGCAACACAGCCAGGCCGTTGGAAAGCCTGGTGCCCTACTTTTGTTGATTCCTATATATGGGAAATTCTGGTTTTAACTATGAGGAGAGTGTTGCCTGAAACATGAAAAAAGTTCATTTTTGTATCAAAGACAAATTACTTGTAAAATATGGGTCAATGAGTGCATGGAAGAGCTTTCCTTTGTGAGGTTCTGAGCTGTGGGGCAGACAGTCCTTCTGTCTCTGTTTCCTTCTCCTTCTGTCTCTGTTTCCATAACAATGAGCACATTTAGTCACTAAACTCTGGTGGCCCTCACTCAGCCACTCAGCTAGAGAGGAAGAGTGCCCCTCTACTCTCTGCAAGAAAGCTGGGGTGTCCCTCTGGGAGCTCAGTCCCAGAGACAGCCTTTGGGATCAGGCTATTCTCTCCTTAAAAAGGTGTATCCCCCAACCTCCTGGCAACTAAAGATCCCTGATAAAAATACTGATAAATTTCATGCTGCAATTGTTCTATGTGGATAACTCATTGAACTCATTATTTTACTCATAGATTCTCAAAGTATTCTTAATTCTTAAGGCAAGAACTCAGTTGATATTTCTTAGGGCTTTTATGCCTATATTGCATTGCTATTTCAGGTGTGCTGGCATGATCTACTCGAATTTCTCTTATCCCCCTATGACTAATCTGTGATGAAGGCGCTGTTGTATTTGCAAGGAGAGAAGCAGCTCCATAGTGAAGCCTTGCCAAGTGAGACAGGAGGGAAAACAATACCTCAACACTTCTTGTCTGTCATTCACCTGCCTTCCTACAATGCAAGTGATTCAATGAATATCTATTTGTATCATTCCTGTTAAAACTTTCCATCTTAAAGGGCTGAGTTCTTTCCCCTACTGAGATTTCTATTTTATGGAAACTTTGATGTCAATTCTAATGTCTAATTCTGTTTATGTGTCAGGCTCAACCTCATACCAAAAGCCACTTAAAGCTGCCAGATAACTTCAGATTCAACCACTGACTGAAGATCTCCCTTGGACCCTGATGATGTTTTTCCCCACAGAATATTATACTACCCCATTATAAGCTCTAAAAATTTTGCTGAACAAATAAGAGAAATGAAAAAAACCCACATAAATAAAAGATACATCAAGTCTAGGCTCTATAATGAAGGACATAATAAAAGCCAAGGTAAGAGGTAAGAAAAACAGATGGTTAAAAGCAAAAGCAGTTGAGCTTCGACTCAGAAGCTAAGCTGATGTGGAAATATAAGCAGGATTAGCATTAGGCTGAACCATTATTAATGCAATACTTAATCTTCATTTTCCATCCTGTTCAGACTTGTATTTAGTAAGATACTCTTGAGTAATAAGTGCTGTTATCCTTGTTTTGAAGGGAGATTAAGCTTTTAAGCCTTTTTCTACAAAAGGTGCTGCAATGACTGAGGTTAGAAACGTTAAGTTGCCACATCAACCTCTTCACCATGGAATTGCTCCCATTTTGCAGATGTTCTTGGATATCTGCAACCCTTCCTATCAGCAGCTTCTTTCACAGGAGGTGGACAGCAGTTGAGGTGGGTGAAGACACCAGAATGGTAACACAGACTTGAACATGTACTGTGAGCCTGTGAAAGCCTTGTGCTCTGCTCTTCAGCTGATTCCCAGCAGAGCTCAGCTACATCTGCCAGCCAGTCCTGCATCGCTCCACCTCGTGCATCACGAGAGGACTGAGTCAGACAGGTAAGGTGTACATCTTCACTGGATACAGTCACTGCTTACAGCAAATACATGACTGCTACCTTACATATCACCCACAAGTGGCACACTATGTAAGAGTCACTATCAAAGCCTCAAAATATATATCCCTTGGCAGCTCTCCTTGACCAGACAAGGCTGCTTAATGGCTTCTCTCAGTGCTTACACAAACACTTTGTGGGTGGCAGGAGCAATGTGCCAGCTCAGCACCTCCTTCTTGTCCCAACTTTTAGGACACCTCTAGCCATTATGGAGCTGTAGCTGGATATCCCAAACCTATCTTATACTTCCATTTTCACAGCCCACAACCCACGTTGTGAAAACCTTTAAATGCCAAGCAACATTAAAAACTCTTCACCTTCTAATAGGGGATGAAAATACAGAATGGGATCCTCTTCATGTATATATAGATATAGATATATAGTGGCTTTTTTGAATACTGCTTAGCAGTCAGAAATGGAATTGCTACCTTGGCTTCCACATCAAGGCCATAGTTTAATTCTTCGCTCACAGTCAGATGCTTGTGTAGCAGTAGTTGCATCAGCAGTTACTGACCATGCTGCACAGTTGTGTGTTCCCCTGGGCTACCCAAGTAAATATATTTTGTGGCCTTAAAACACGTTTTATGTCTTTTTTTAGAGCTGCATATGAATGTCAGTCCTTGAATTCAAACTAAGATATTTGAAGTTGGATTTTACAGGGAATCAGGTTTTCTTTTGGTACCTGGAAACTATTTTGGGAAAATAACTATTGCCACTCCAAAGGGACTGTGAAATTTTTAAAATTGGAAGCAGGGTAGTGGTAGAACCTTGGGCTATATGTTGCTATGAAAATTGCTAGTGATTTGATGAATTTTCCTTACATAGGAACATTCATATTAGAAAAATCATAAAAGGAGTTTTTAAATTCATACAATAAGGACATTTATGTTATGCTTTACAATCTTGGGTTTTAGAAAAATGTTATTTTAGAGTAAATTACTTCACCTTTCTTACTCTCTAGTTCTTTTGTCAACATGTTTATGGTTGAACCCCATAATCTCTCTTTCTGCTGCATCTGATCTTTTGAACTTGCATGCAGATTCATATGCCTCATATCCTATCATCTGTGTCTTCCCTGTCTTTTAAAATTGAAAGCCAGTAGCCACCACTAATTGGTTTCTTCAAGTGCTCCCTACTAAAATTTTTAAGTACTATCTTGTATGATATTCTACCTCTTAGTCCTCATATTTGGAGGAACTCTCACTTACACTGAAGCAACGCTGAGTCAGGCTCCTGAGGCAACCCATCTTTATAGGAGGGCCTACAAAACCTCTGTGAACTGTCAGTTATGATCATGGCCCCTCTGCCAGGAGTATTTATTCATCAAGTGTTGGTTTTCCCTGTACCTGGATGTTTTCCATTTTTTTCACTTCCAACCATATGTAGAGTCCTTAACAGAGTGGGATTTCAGTTCGTGATTAGAGGAGATATATGGCTGTGTGCTGCACTGCTATGAACATCAAATGACACTTGTTATCTTAGACATCTTGGCAAGCAAAACTGAAAATTTCTCAGGCTAGGATCTACTTTTTGCATGACATTCAAAATAACTTGCTTTCGAAAGATAATCAGAAACCCCTAATAAATAATTTGTCTATCAGTAATATTGGTGCAGCACTTTAAATCATTGATATCTGTATTAATTTACTTGAAACAGTTAGGTTTCTGCTCCTACTATTTGTTTCATCACTTTTGGGTCTTTTCTTCCTGCCTCCTGCATCCCACTGATTCTTTCTGAGCACCTCCTGTGTAAAGTTACAGTGGGAGAGAGAGCCCAGAATAGCTATCACTTGGTTTCACAGCATTCCTGCTGTTGTCCTTCTGCATAAAACTTTACTTTGATGAATGCACTGGCTTTTTTTTTTTTCTTTGGGGGGGATGTTTTAAAATTTTTTTGAATCCAAACTGTAGTTATCTGTTGTGTGTATTGGACAGGAACAAAAGAGGAAGGAAACAAGGGATGTAAATCCAGTCCTTTGCTTCTGACCTCGAGGAGAGTGGGGAAGTTCTACTGGAGTGTCTCTCCACTAGCCTTCAGCAACCTCACAGTTCAGCAGTGATAATTCACTCTGGCAGCTTCCCTCATTGGCAGATGCAGATCACTTCTCCTGAGATGGCTGGCAGCATCTACAGCTGCCAATGGCAGTGGCTCCACAAGCAGCTTATTAGATTTGGCACACCTGCAGCGTCAGCAAAATCACAATTGGTCTCATTGCTTTCCCACAGGTATTCTGAACTCAGATTTCTGTGTTTTTCTGCTGGGGTGTGGCAAGCTTTCCTACTTCAAGCACAGTGTTTCTATCATTGTACTTAATTTTTCTTTATATAACACTGCATCCAAAGATCAGCCCAGTCATTTAAGGTGCTGGTAAGCACACCCACACTGCAATCAACATTCCCTGAGGAAGGACAAAAGTTCAATTGTTTTCTGAGCAAGGCCCAAGCTCAACACTGGCAGATGTACCAGACTCTCAAACCCTGTGGTGCTAAGACTTGAAGTGAATAAGGCCTGCTTTTGTCTTTGTCTTGCAAATTTGTTCAAGAGCAGTGATTTATGGCAGTCCAGCTGGAATGTGAACCCAATTGGCAGTGAAATTGAGGTACAGGTAGTTTGACTGAAGAAAATCAGATCACCTTCCTGTCAATGTAGCTAGATTGGCTTAGGTTGTGGGCAATAGCCCTAGGTCTTTTTGGCCCAGGAAATGGCTTTGTTTTGGCATTTGTGAGCTTTCTGTCTGAACAATAAAATATGGGCTCTTAAGAATTGGGATGATGACATTATTTTTGAGCAAGGGAGGTGGAAAGAGATTCTATAAATACTCACACTTACTTTCTCTCCTCTGCTGCTGTTACAATTCCTGATCAGCTTTGGCTGGGAGGTAGCTGACCAGGTCAGGGTGAGATTCAAGCCAGCGTCACTTGGAGATTCATGGCAGGATGCCACATTTCGCAAGCTTGGAATTCACTGGAGGGAAGTCCACACCTTTTTCAGGACATTTGGAGCACAGGGCCATTGCTATGCTAATTTAGACAAGAAATTTTGCTGCAGCAAAGAGGGTTTTCATCACTTGGTCCAAAACAGGCAAATGTTCTGTTTCCAGACTGCTGGATGGTGACTGTACCTACGCAGTGTTACCAACGTGTTTGGTGTCCTTCAATATGGACAAGAAGAGAGTGGTACTTTTTGGGTTTTGTGCTTCCTAGGTTGAAAAGAGTGTGGGCTGCTCTCCATGGCTGGGAAAGACATAAAATACAGCCAGTCCACCTGGAGTTTGTATTTGCAGAGTTTTGGAGTATGCGTTATTCATTTGTGCATAAATGGCAGGATGCCCACGTTCCACTGAAAAGCTTTGGAAATCACTTATGATGTTGTCCCTCCAGACACCAGTCAAGGTAGATCCAGTTTAGGGAAATATTGTGTCAACTTCCCATAGCAGATAAGAAACTGCTTTCTGCTGTTGGCTTTCTTCAGACATTAAGTTCTCAAGGCAGTCTAAGAGAAGAGAGCTTGATCCTGGTCAGCCATCCTGGAGCTCCTAAAGCCCCTCTGTATGTGAGGCTGTCACTGTCATTATTGTATCCTGTGTTTGTTGATTCCATCCAGATTCATCTTGTTCCTGGCACAAAAATGACTCTGTGGGGAAAAAAAAGTAAGGACATAGCTAGCAAGACTTAGCACCAGGTTTTTAGAGGCGTTTTTGGACTAAAGTTGCAAATAAGATAATTACAGAATGTAATTTTTATTTGTACTTACTGATTTTCCTTTTTATCTGTTTTCTATACCTGCCACCTGTATTCTTCTGACATGTCCTAACTGCAAAAACTGGGGCTCCAGATATTTCCTAGGCCTTCCAGATGGCTCCCTAAGTTTTATATGACTCTACCTACCCCCTTCTGACATTTCTTTCTTGTTAAGATTTGAGTACAAATGGAAATATTCCAGATGGCTTTAGCTGGAGCCAAGTGCCTTCAGTACTTCAGAGCTATGTAGACAGCCCATTAACTAATTGTCCCTTTTCAGTCTGCTCATGTTAAATTCCTTGGATTTCTTTTGGGGCTACAAAAATGTTCTTCTGTGATAACACAATATCAGTAAGTTATACTTTGTTCAGTGACACCCATATCTCCAGTTTCTTTCAAAAACTACATATAGTACATTTAATAATAGCATGAATAGCAGACCCAGCATGACATCTGCTTTGCCCAAACATGTCTGGCACTTTATTCCTCTTCGCCTCTGAAATCCCATGGTTCTTTTGTGGCATAGTATACCTTGTGCTTTTATAAGAATTATAGATAGTGTTCATGTAAACCAAGGTGTATTTCCAAGATTTCCATTCTGGCTTCTCATAGTGAATAATGATGTAATCAGATAGTGATTAATTATGAGAAAAGCAAATATGGAGATATGGATTTATATTATTTACACTGAGGCCTGCTTTAGATTTTTAGAGCTTAATTCTCTTTACTTTTGCTATTAGTTGTAGCGACATTTCCTATCCCTTTTCATGTGCTTTTCCATAGAATTCTTAAGTATGAACATAAGGGAATGTCACTCAACAGTCTTCAAAAGTCTAAAGCTAACCTTTTCCTAGCAGAAAAGAAGCTAACTCCTAACCAAGGGAAGCACCTGAATGCTTCACAAATCCTTTTTTACACACTGCTACCTAAGGAGTGCAGACTGGCTTACCTCATTAGACTTCAAAGCATGACACAGAATATAGGAGATAAAAATATCAGCAAGACAAATTTTTCTAATGGCATGTTTTTTGTGTTTACAAAGTTACTTTGTACTCCACAGAAGTTTTAACCAGGAAAAAGTACCAAGGTTCATGCAAATAGAAAATAGCATTCAATTTGTCTGTTATAAGAAACAGACCTCTTTCTAGGCTGTTCTGGGCTATCCAACAGAACAACACAGAATGGAGAGTGAACTCTTCTAGTTCTTAGACCTGAAAATGCAGCAATCACAGCTGAAATGTCAGAAAAGACAGAAATCAAAGTCTCTTGCAACCTTTAAGGTGAGGTTGACGTGCCTTATTTGGCCTACACAGAAAGAAAACTATGTTTTGCATTATTTGAATGCATGCTATTAGGGGTAAAACATTCATCAGCTGCTTTAAAGATGCTATTAGCATTTTGATAATTAGATGTATTATTCCACAAAGATGATTGTGCCACTTTAGATTCCTAGAGAAAAATACTGAGATGGACATGAGAAGTTATACACTGGCTGGCAAAAGAGAATGAGCATGAGATGAAGCCAATGGTGAGAAAAAACAAAGCTGATGAAAGAGAGTCAGGAAAATCGTGTCCACTACTTCATGCTGACTTCCAGATGACTATAATCTGTGATTCCTGGGTCTTCCTATGCCCAGTGAACAGATTTCTATACTAGACTACCCCTATCCTTACTAGAACTAGTTTTCTGAGCAACAAGTTAATGCTGCTAGCTGTTACTCTGTTCCCTTCCTGTGCATCTCAAGTGGCAGATCACTGTGTGGTGGATTTCCAGTCCTGCTGGTGACCTTCCTCAGCATCAATACAATCTCACTTAGGATAGTTCTGTTTTTTTCTGAATTTGCTGTTTCTTCAGTTCATGTCATTATATTGATAAAGTAATACACAACCACTGCTGAAAAGCAGTGTTAAAAATTGTATTAAGCTGGCAAAGTCCACTACTTAAGAGTTAAGAAATGTTGAGAAATTTAGAAGCATAGTGGCACTGTGTTACATCTTACACCACATTACACATGTATGGCACTAGTGGAACTTCACACGAGTCCCAGCATAAGATCTCAATTCCCCAAGAAAATTTTGGTAAAGACTTGCAAAGCTGTCAGGCACCCAAATTCTCCTACTGACCTCTGTGTTTGAGCTCGTAAACTTTTCTCAAACTTGTTGTCACAGCACCTCTTATTGTACCATATTTATTATATCATTAGAAAGTGGAAGAAAATTTGTTGAATAAATAAAGGGAATCTACTGTATTAATTGAAGTAAGAATGTCTACCAGCACAGCTCTGTAAAGCTTTATGTAAAAGCCTTGCAACTGAACTAGAAGTCAGACTGAACTGTGCCTCTGGCAATGAGAGCAGAGGGAAAAACAACTCTTGACCTGATTTTCTTTCCCTCTTGAGTTACCTTACAGCCCTCAGAAGCCAGGTAGACTGTGAATGTCTGCAGACCAGATGGAAAAGGAGTACTTATTTTGAACCAAATGTTCTCAAAGCTTGACAACACAGTTTGCCAGAAATTTTGCTTTTCTTATACAGGAACCAGGTGTGGTTTATGATACAGTGATAAAATCTTTGATTAGACAAAATGTGACGAAAGTTCTGCACATGCTAGAGTAGAGCTAAATATCTTTGCCTGTGACACAACCTAGTTTGCTGCCTAGGAGATAGGGAAAAGAGGAAAGACTGTTACAGAAGGCAGCAGATGTTTTTCTTATCTATAAATCCTTTAGATGGCCTCATTACAGTAGTGTCTTGGTATATTGTTCTTCTTCCTGAGGACTCTCAGGATGTAAGGAAGTGATATTTTACCCATTTTTAAGGAAAATATAGGTGCAGAGTATAAACAACATCTGTGGCATTGTAGAGGGCTGACCCCAGCTGCTCAGTTTCTATTTATCTAGCTATGGACCTTCCCTCAGTTCTGTTTTTGCTACTTGCATTTGCAGCTCCATGCATAATTTTAAGCATTGCAGGGAAGTTGACTTCTTTCCTATGTGCAACTAAATTTACCTAAAATACAAGATTCTTCTGTAAAACAATCAAAGAGGAGAAAATAGAAGAATCAAGTATATAAAATCTTATTTTGACTTCTCTGGGTTCATTGTGGAAATCCAATTACATAAATGCAAATTCTTCTTCTCCAGACCTAGTATTATTCAAGCAATTACAATAGATTGTGATTGCTGTACTGAAATGTGCTGTGTTTCTATTCACACCTAACCTAATTTTATAACTCATCTTGCAATTTCTCCACTAAGCACAAACTATTGAGTTCTTTGTGGACTTTTCTGTGCTTTCATCACTACAGCGCTCCACCATCAATTAAGAAGATCCATCCAGACTCCCAGATTTGAGTGCCTGATCATGAGTAACTTGTGGTTGATATCTTATAGGCTTCAACTCCTTCCTCCTAGTTCCATGTGATACATTTGTGGTCTCAAGCAAGCAAGCAGTATATGAGGAATATGATCCATGGTTCTGAATGAAGGCTTTAGCCTACATTGTGTAATGGACATTTGACTTACTCAGAAAAATGTGGTCTTAGAACAAGAGATTTAGGCAGTGTTGTTTGAACTCCATAATACAGCTCTAAAACCTTCTGGATTGGTTTCCTTCCAACTTTTCAGTGCCCAAATGTTTTAGGGAGTTTATCACACTAGAGGCTGAGGGTCACTGAAGGTTTTACTCCTGTAGATGCCTCAGCTATGATGAAGAGCAGATTGTTACCTGGCTTATTCCTGAGCTGGCTTTGAGCCAAGAAATCAGTTTGTGGCAATTTACTAATTTCTCTCAGTAATTTGTAATTGGTAGACTCTCCTTGTCAATAGCATGTGTGAGTGTTACCTCAAAACCATGTAACTGTCTGAAAAATGGAAGCCCAAAATTCCTTGTCAGTGCAAGTGGTAGAAACTTAAATGTTACTGTTTTTCAGAGCTGCTTATACAGAGCAGTGGACTGGGTGTCCCTGGGACATTGGATGTGTTAGGAATGTCTCTGAGGTTACGGATTAACTTTAAAAATTTCCAAACTCTTGTGTCATTTGTGCAGTCACCTCCATTGTGAGCTGCTGTTTCTTGCTCCCTTGAGCATATCAGCAAATGAGGTCAGATGACAGCACATCTCCAAATACTTCTGTATTCTCCCACTCCCAAAAAGTTGTGGGCATGACACTGACAAAAAGCAGGAGCAGAAAGATAATCAGCGTGAAACCCTGACTGTGTTTTGACAAAAATGTTTGAGTTCTGTCTTGGCCAGGCCTAATTTAATTAGAGGGAGGATGCTGCTCCTGTTGTCTTTGGATGCCTTTTATAGCTGAGGTTGGGGTGAAGGAAGGTTAAAGCTGCTCTAGTGTAAATAATGTAACAGGATTTCGTCTTGACTTGGAATCTTAAAAGAAATATTATTAAATGACCATCCTTATAAGATAAGAATCTGTTCAAACAGTACTATTTGTTGAAAGAATTTTTGTATATTTTTCACTGGGTGTGCTTTATGAAATTAAAATTTCAGAAATATTTAATATGAAATACATAAACAGCAAGGGATTGAGCTATTGTCTTTGGTATTGTCCCAAATTTTATTTGTTTATACATTATCATTAAAAAGAATGCAAAAAACAAGTTTCATCCCCTGGAAAACATCCCATTATAATTCCATCCATAAATGTTCAAAACATCACTTTATATTAAATATTTAAAGTGTCTGCAGTGCAGCCACTGGAAGGGTTTCAACACCATTTTCTTTAGTCTCACTTCGTGGTAAGTGTAAGTGTGTACCTAGTGGTAACTTGGACTGAGACAAAGCTACAACACCCAGAGGCATTGCATTTCACAGCTTGTGCTCTTGGGACTGGCCACATGCTGCTCCAGTGCGTGACCTTCCCTGACAGGATCAAAGTTTACAGGGCAGCAAATCCTGGATTTCCCTGTTCTGATCCAATTCTGGGTTTTGTCATTTAACTACAAGTCAAAGTTAAGAGAGAATGTGTGTTAAGGTGTCAAATGCTTGATGCTTCTCCCTTAGCTAAATGAATATTGAACAGCATAAAACTCATTGAATGAGTCAGTCAATGAGTCAGCAGAGCAGTTAGTGGTGAAAGCAGAAGCCTATGACTGATAGACATGATTTAAAATGGAAAATCCACAATCTGTTTTCTTTATGAAGCATCAAAGATCTCAGGAAAACAACTTCACATGATAGCCCAGGCTAGAAAGAAACCTTCTCTTTTATCACATAAACACTTGTCTCAGTGAACTGAACCAGGAAAGTATTCAGAAAGAGTTCATCTACTACTAGAAGAAGTTTACACACGCTTCATTTGATTGTTTTGTTGTTTTGTTTGTTTTGGGGTTTTTTTATGAGATGAAAATATCTATGGCTGAGTGAAATTATTACACTGACACCAGCTAACACAATTCATAATGCTTGGCTTCTATTCAATATGAAATCCCAGTAGGAACAGAAAAGAACTATTGCCATTTGTCTTTAAAATTTGCCGTCAGCAATGTTCAGTTAAGTGCTGTCAAATGCATCTTATTAAAGTCTAATTTTACACATTGACAATACTACAGTAGAGCTGCTAAATATTGAAAACAATAACAATTTAAGATCAGCATTTTAGAAGCTATTTTTAAACAGAGGAGCTTCTGTTCTAGGCTGTGTCTAATGCTGTTTGGACTTCTGCAGTTTAAAACTGCAACTTAACACACAATGAAAAATTTTTCAGAGAAAAACAGAGTTCAGAAGTCCTTGCCTATGTTAGGACAAAATATTCCATAATTAATAATTTTCTAAATTAAAAACCTCATAAATAAAAATAGTTCAGCTAGGCAATGTATCTTTGCAGATAAGTATCAATGAGAGAAAATATATCTATTTGTTTTTCTTTTTATGACAAAAGATATTTTTTATACCAAAATTTTGACAAATGTTTTGTGATATTTGTCAAAGAAATATACTCCTCAATGAGGACAAATATCACCAAACAGTTTAAAGAAAATCAGCTCTCTTGAATATCCAGGGAAGCTTGCATTACTGCCCAGATCTTTTATGAAGATATTTTCTTCCTTGGATTATGAATGTCTTGATTCTTTTGTTGGAACCTCAGGTGTGTGGCATCAGTAATGGCCTGCTTTGTCATCTGTGCTAAGGCTCTCTTTCAGATTCTTCAGAAGTAGCAGATTGCTCACACACATCACTGGTGCTGCTGGAGCTTAGAAGGGGTAAATTGGTGCACATATGGGACCGTCAGGGAAGTTGTACTGGACCAGTTAAGTAGCATTAAAAGGTTTTAATTTTCACCCTCTCTGGAGAAAGTGGGAGAAGTCTTCCCCAGAGTAACTGGTTATACATATACATAACTATACATATATGTAAAATACGCTGCATGACAAAGATAATTTTGGCTATATTTGTATTAATATTATGTATTAATACTATGGTGCTACTTAAAATAAAAGAGTTCCTGAGATATTAGTGCTGATGGTAGGATAAATAGGGTCACTGTGTGAGCTAAACTGTTCAGCTGCCCTTTTCTGCACTTATCACATAAGTTGATGCCTGTATCCTGTCCTCATTGTACAGCTGAACTCTGCATTTGCCTGAGGGCACACACGGAATGGGGCAACTGGGAGAGGCATAACTCTTCTCTGCTTCCCTCATCCAGAGCTTTGATGCAGAGTCCATGCATTGCTTCAGTCACAACTGCAGGTCCCAAAATCCAGCTTTAAAGGCATCTGAAATGTTATCCCGTTAATCACAGGCCCATCTTCACAGTGTATTGATTTTTTCCAGTAAGAGATGTGACACTTGCTGTCTCCTTCACTCCTGCAGGGTGAGCTTTATTCAGTTTTGCAGCAATTAGGTCTCACCACCATCCTTGTTTTGTCAGGATATTGTGTCATCCAGTGCTCCCCAGGCAGCAGGTGTGGTGGCAATGCTGAGGGTTTATGTTTTTGCAGCATCTGTGATGAATTTCCATAAAAGTGCAGACGCTGGGTGAGGCTGTTATGGCCACTGCTGGGGGCTGAGGGTCAGCACAGGCACTGGGGAATGCCTGCAGAAGTCTCTGGTCACTATGGCAACATGAAGTCTCTCACCTCAGGAAAGCTAATTTACTGTGTCCTTGCTCATCCAGCTCCAATCACCTGGAGGGGCAGAGGTGTGCCTCAGGTGTGCGAGGTGCCTGTGCCATCACCCATGTGCAGGTGCTCACCAGCCGGGGACTTGGCGTGCGGCGTCCTGTCCCCGAGTGTCCCTTCTTGAGAAGCCCCTGGTGCAGGGATGTCAGGCCCACAGTGCCACTTGTCTCACTAGAGCACGGCAAAAACGACACAGACACTGCTCTTCTCCAGGGCAGGAAAGAACCAAGGTGTTTTATTTACATTTAGTTTTATATAAGGATTTGGGAATGACCATGGATTGGAGGATGAGGTTACCACCTCTCCAACCACACTGGCCAAGGAAAAGGTCCATCAAACCTTCTCCACCCAGGAGAAAGGAATGAAAAATAAAAAGACAGTTAGCAAAACACGTGGTATGTTTACATGAACCAGCGTGAGAAACTCCATCACAGAAATGAAAACATCAGAAGGCTGAAAAATCAGGGTGACACAGGATGAGGACATGGGGACACCTCCACTGCCCTCGTCTACAAGTGCGCCTGACTGCAGCACCCACTTTGGATGGGGCAGGGCTGCATGGAGCCGTGGTTGCCACCTGCCCTGGGGCTGCAGAGTGTGCTGTCCCAGAGCCTGCAGCACTGCCCCTTTGCCACCTGGGAAACTCCACTGTTCTGCTCTTCTGCTGGAACGTTAGCTATTGGTCTCTAGAGGAAACTCACTGCTTTGATTAAAAAAAAACAAAACAGGTGTTTAAAACTTTTCTATACAAATTTTTAAAAATTCCCCAAAACTAAACAAAAGCAAAACTAATAAGAACTAATTAAGACAGTTGGAAATTGCTACCGCCAGAACAACTCTGGGGAAGATGGATAGGTGTACTGAAACCAGAGTCAGCACTGTGCTCTGCAGGCCTGTGAAGTCTAATGAGACTTTTTTTTCACCTGTAACACTTAGAGATAAAGATGAGCAAACAATGGAATATGCAGATTTCTCTTAGTCTAGGCTTAATTAGAACATCTCCCATTCTTGTTTTTATCTGTTTCCTGCTTTGTTATATTTTCAAGGTCCTCCAAAGATACCTTCATCTCTGTGCAGGCATTAATGTTCTTTTATGAACAATCCTGCAGATTTTTATAACATTCTTTAAAGATGTCAGTTTAAGAACTTTTTATCTTAAAAAACTAAGGTGTTGCACTTGACAAAGTCTTAGTGGGGCAATGAAAACAGAATATTTTAGATTCTTACTAGGGTCTAGAATGCAATAGATTTCTACTCAATGGCATTAATTCTCCATGATAATGCTTTTGATCCTTCCAACACCCTATATACTAGCAAACTCATGCCCATGAGTACTATCTTTGACTTACAAAGAGGTACACACACAGGAATGAGTTTCAAGTTCCAGATAATAATTTTCTTTGGTGTTCTTTGGCTTATCTTCATCAGTTATGAAACACTTTAATGGCCATCTCAAGAATGGTGTCTGAAATCTACCATAAACTACTTCAGATTCCTATCTCCACACTCACTTTTTCTTCCCCTGCCCCTTATCCAATTAGTTCAATATTTTTAATTGCATGTGGTTTATACTCCTTTGCCTTTACTACATCCCATTTTCTCTCATGGCACAGGGAAAGAAAAAGAGAGGTAGGATTTATGAGTCGACCTACAAAGTGAACTCAAAAACAATCCCATCACTGCTTCAGAGTACAGTAGAGAAGAGTACAGAGCAGGACAGCAAAGTAGAGAAGCAAAAAAATGGAACAGAATAACAAATCTCAGGAGGGCCAGAAGGATGTTTTCTTTCCAGTATACAGTGAACTGCATCCCACAGTGAGGAGACATTTATGCCAGAGGATTAGAGATGACCAGCCTAATTCACTCTCCAGTAAACTCTCATAGAAAGCTAGATGTCCAGAAGGTATTAAACTCCTGCAGTTTTTATAGAAACCTGATCAGTGGATAGTGAAGAATGGCCCCCATTGTTGTCTGATTTAAGGTAAGGTTGCTGAGTGAACTCAGCGCTTACCCTCTGCCTTTGGCCCCCTGGCTGGCAGTCTAAGCATGCACTTTCAAGCCACTCCCTCTTCATTCTGCCCCTTCCCCCTTTACAAATTATGTGACTTGCAAAGAAAGCAGAACATATACTAGGGAATATGAGAATAAGTATAAGAAGGTAGCATATGTGGGAGAAACTGGAGGTATAAGGGGATGGAGCCGGGATAAAGGACAGAAACAAAGGGAGTGCAATGGGGTTCTTCAGAGAAACCAGAACTCTGAGTCAGCTTCTAAACTTCTACTTATTACTTGGTGTATATGTATGGTGGGAGGGGGGTGATAAATGTTAATCTTGTATATTTAATGGCTACAAAAAAAGTTGAAACTTCCAAAAAGAGATTGCTTTTGGAGGACTGAGTAATGAGGCCAATATTTTTTTTTTCAGTAATAGGAACCTTTGACATAGGTTCAGCTGGCTTAGATTTGTCTGATTTTAACATCATTCACTGCAGTGCTGAAAGTCTGTGCTCTCAGGAGCTCATGACTGAAAGCACAAATGTTGAGCTAAGATACAATGAGAGAGTTAGAGAAACCAATCAATCTTTTTTGATTGGTTGTTTTGCCAAGTATTTAAAATCAAGGTTCTTTTCTTTTTGGTTCTGTACAGCTCTGTTCAACAAAATTTGTCTTACCCTCTTCAATACCCCAGTCAGGTCTGGAAGAGCTGTTTAACAGTAACAGGATGACACACAAAGTAACCATTTACTGCCAAGATGGAAATTTCAAAAGAAAATATGCCTGTGCTAAATTCTGCTCTCTTACAGCTATTTTCTTGTATTGGGTTACTTATGGCAAAAAATAAACTGCAACTTTATGGGATCTGTGAATTTGGTTGCTGAGTGTATCTGAAAGTCAGAGCATATATTTAACACTTCTAGATATTCAAAAGTGTTCATCCCAAGGACTCCATGTTTAAAAATATTGGCCAGTATACACATGATCACATAGGGATGGAAAGAATACATTCTAACAAATCTTTAATCTCTGAAAAAAACCCAATAGTGCAAAAAAGCCAATATTTGGATGTAATCTAAATTCAGTTTGTTCTTGAAAAGCTGTCTTGAAGAAAAGAATGAGACACAGTTCACACTCGTAGCTCAGGCTTAAATAACCATTCTGATTAAAAGGTCTTATGTTAATTTACTAACAAAGCCTTTCACTTACAGAACATTTCAACTGATGATGTGCTTATAACAAAGCAAGCAGATAAAGAACGTGGATATGTTGGTTTGGGGGAGTTTGAAGTGTACATTTCCCATGTGTGTCTGTGTGTGACAAAGGCAATGAACCACGTTTACAGCCGTCAAACTAACTCATTCTGTGAGGGGGAAAAGCAAGCAAATGAGAGCTCCATCAATGGGTACTGACAGCACCAAAACCGTTTTTGAAAGTTTGCCCACTGCCAGAGGAATGGCCTAAACCTCTTCTTCTAAAGCTGAGTGATAGAAAGCTTGCTGCTACAGTCAGCTGCAATCAGTGAGGTATTTTTGGTTACATGCTTCTCTTTCAGGTTTTCTCCATGCATCAGAAAAGTAGGCAGAGAGAACAAATTTATTCAAGAGTAAATACAATAAAGACTTTATACTCCTCTCTCCCTCTCTCCACAGTAAATGGTCTTTATGACCTTATGTTTCAGACCATTAACACTGAAAGATTTTAAACAGTCTAATCACCCAGAAGGTTAACTAAGTCCACATCATCCTATGCTTTTTCTAGTCACAATGTTAGTGTGTGGGTTTTTTTTTTCTTTCAGGCTTTAGCATGAGTAAGGTGAAATTATCAGATAAAGTTCAGATTTTCCATACCTTTCAATTTGTTTTAAGGAATTGATTTCCTTGATTGCAGTTATTAGTTTTTCTGAGAGATGCTGTGGCAAATATGGATATGCAAGGAAGTGACAGTGTAATAGATGTAATCACATGCAAGATAATATTGTTATTGGTGGTGTGAGCTGCTCTGTCCCTTTCCCTCTCAAAAGTGTTAAGCAAACCTTTTCCAAACAAGATATCTCAGCCCTTTGAAAATCACAACAAAACTAGTATTCTGGTACCTAGGCACAAGTTAAAGAGTTCAGCTTTCTTTTTTCTGTCTTTCTTGGAGTGACTCTTCAAAATGCCCAGTTATCAATATGCATGGTTGAAGTTGACATGAAGTATTGAACGGAACAAAGCCATACCATCTAGTACCAAGGAGAGAAATCTGTTCTCTACTCATAAAAGAAAGTGACAGAAAGGAAACCTCTAAGCCAATTCTTCATAACTGAATGTATGAAGAAAACAAGAAGACAAGTAATGCAGAGAAAGGAAAACAGCTAACCAGCTCGCACCAATTGTCCTTTTTTGGAGGTGTCCTTTTTTGCAGAGCAAAAGTGGATCACTACTGCAAAAATCTCTTTTGAACTATTGTCCTAGGCTGACGGTGTCTCCTATCCCAATCGCTTTTTGGAATTTGTTTTGTCTAGGGCGGCGGGTTTGTCCCCGCTGCCCCCCCCATCTCTCGCTCTCTCGGCAGGACGCAGCCCCGGCTGATTTACTTTCGCTTTGGCTGCTTTGCTGGCTGCCTCGGCTTTGCTCGCTTCTTGCTTGCTTGCTTTTTTTTTGCTGGCTGCTTTGCCTTCTCTCTCTCTCTCTCCCTTTCTTTCTTCCCTGTTTCCCAAAGGTTGGACCGGCTCAGGACCTGCTCTGGACCGTGAGTCTGCAAAAGATGCGGAAGTGCCCTTCCTGCACAGCGACTGCCTGAGTAACATCTGGGGCTGTTTTTTTTCCTTTCTGTGTTGGGGAGTGTTATTTGTAAAATAAACAGGTTTTTTCCACTTTCCTCCGAGGTTTTCCTTCCCGACCCTGGGGTTGGGGGAAGGGGGGGAAGGAGTTTTGTTTTCTAGGGGAGGTTTTCTTCCCCAGTCTGTCCTAAACCAGGACAACTATTTAATACAAATTACAGTGAAGTAGGCATGGAAATATTTACAAATTACAAAGCTTGGAAGTCAGATCTAGGACCTTGAAAAATATTAGTCCAAACAAGATATTTGTGGTTCATTGTCAGGTAATTTTGCCAGTGGGAATGGAAAGTAGTTTGTTTTTAAAACGATGACTTAGAAAATTCTGCAGCTCCAAAACACTCAACTTAATGAATATTATAGGCCCTTCTTGAAAGACAAATATCTTATTTCTAATTAACAAAGAAAAAAAATTTGAGTTACTCCTGCTTAAAATCACAGTTTAGCTTGTTTTCTAATTAATGTCTACAGTTAAATCAGAATATGTCCATTCTGTAACATTTTTACTTCTAAGGAAAAATATTAGTATTAGGCATTAATTAATGCCTAATTAGTTATGCCTAATTAGTATTAGGCATTCAGATTAACAATTAACTTTATTTAGCAATGTGCCTGGTTACTGTGTACTGTCTACTAAAAAACCTAGGTAATAAGAGAAGCAGAATTTGATAAAGTACTGGTTATTAAGTAAGCAATGACAAAATATAATCCCAAATGTGACAATATTTGAAAAACCCAGGGCAAAAGGATTTATGTGAACAGTTTAATATAAATGTAACCTCAAGATAAATACTAAATGAAATGCACAGATCAAATTTGCTATGCAGAAAATGTTTTCTTTCATTTTGAAATAACAAGATATGGTGTAAAGCACCTCTACCTTCCCTTCCAGCTAATCTATGGCTCTCATCTCACTGGTTTGGTGAGTTAGATAAGCACATGCCCTTTTTCGAGCACTTGGGCAGTTTCTGTTTCAGAGGGACTATTCTCCCAAGAGGGTTCAGCAGAAACTGAGTTTCTTACTGATCCAGTTCTTCTGGGCTTGCTGCCCCACCCATTGAAGTCACTGGAGATCTAAGCCCATGTCTTTTTTTTTCCCCCTAGGAACTTGAAAAAATATTTAGATAGCCTTTTGGCCCACAAATTCAAACTCCTAGTATAAGAAATGCACCTGCAAAGCAGTTCCTTCTGGGGAGTAGCTCATCTCTGGGATTTTTTCCGTTCCTGCCCTGAGAATTTTCAGATGTGGGTGGTTCCCACCCAAAAACTAGCCAACTGCAAAACCAGGCTAGTGGTAGTCTGTAACTTTGTCTCCCAGAGGGTCTGGTGCTGAAGGACTGCTCACAAAGAAAACAGACAAAAAATATTCTTTTCTCTTTGAAATGTGGAAATAGTAATCTCCTTTTATCTGAGAGCACAGAACTGGGAAAGAGGAGATTTCCTAGCAACCTGAGAGCAAACAATCCACACGCTTTGACCTGACAGGAAGCTTAGTCTCTGGGCTCTACCAGATGTGTGTAGCTGCTGGGTACAAGAGGAACAGGTTATGTTAAAGAATACTTCTAACCTGAATTTTATATTGAATTTTGCTCTGCTGATTTGTTAGAGACCCGCCAACAGCACCTGTATTACCCCTGCAGATGGGCAGGAGAGCTCCTGCTTCACACAGGTCCTGCTGGGGTCTCAGAGCTGTGCTGGATTTCACACCCAGCTGCCAAGATCCTGGAAGTGCAGAGCAAAAATGAAAACACAAGCAAGCTTTCTGTTCACAAGGTATTTGTTTATTTAGCTAGTTAGTTATTCCTACAATTATCTGGAATAATTGAGGTGAGGTTTTTTTTGGAGAGGGTATGACAGAGGTATGCTTTACAGTAATAAATCCTTATAGCCAAAACTAACCCCTTCAAGGAAAGGATTATTTCTTCTTTCAAACACTGCTCCTCCACCTTCCACACCCCCCTGCCAAAAATAATTTTGGAAGCAGTATCCTAAATGACCATACATGCAGTACAAGCAATTTCAGATCTCAGCTGGCATCAGACCAGAAGGCTGGGAGGTGTACAAAGCAGATTTGTAGTCTTGGTGCTTTGTATATGTTAACGCCTTCCTGTGGGTTCTGGTGACACTTTGGGTTGGTTTGCTCTCCATCTGGCTGACTGCAGAGTGAAGGTTGCTGGTACCTGCAAGGGGAGCAGGGCCAGTTCCAGCCCACAGCCCCATAGGGTGTCTGCTGAAAAGGCAGCAGAGGAGCTGGGGAAGCATCACACTGAGCAGGACCTGCTCTGCTCTGGGGCTGCACAAAGAGCAGGCAGCAGGCACACAGCCAACATCCATGGAGGTGAGAGGGAAGTCCTCCTGGAAAGCTGAAAGAAACAGGCACAGTACGATTCCAAGAAGAAAGCTTCAGAGCTGGATGAAAGCACTCCAGAAAATGATAGTACAATGAGTGCAAGAGAGTTTTGTTTATAAACCCTTTCACTTTGGTTCTATCTTGCCCAGTCACTTCAAGTGCTTCTCTATTTATTAATTTAGTGATGGACTTGGCAGTGTTACATTAATAGTTGAACTTGATGATCTTAAATGAATTTTCCAACTTAAATCATTCTACTATTCTAATTATTTACATCCTAATGAGACCCACCTTTTTTAGTTTAGAAGTGTTTTGATCTTTCTGAGAAGTTATTATTGGGAAAAGTAAATCCATTTATAAATGCTGACCAGGTCCCATCACATTCCATTATTCCAAAGTTTTAAATAGTTTATTTGGATGTTAACATTAAAACTTTGAATTTTGAACATATTTCAGTAGGAAATATTTATATTCCTTTGGTTATGGTTTTGATGGGTTTTTTTAATAGGATTCAGATAGAAAATTTATTCTGATTTATTTATTTTTAAAAGACTGGAAATTTTATACAGGCTTGATTTACCCTAGTTTTCTGTGCTCTTTAGTATTTTGAAAAGGCTAAAACATCTTAGGACTACAGAAGAGAGAAGATACTGAAGGTGGAAGGTGATTGTGGTTAGATTGCAGATGGAAGATATCAATCAGGACATCCCAGTGATGACTGAAACCAGTTCTAGGAAGAAAAAGAAATATTCTTGCTGTGTCTTTCAGGTGCAGGTAACTCCGTGCAACTAAGAAACCTGAAAGTTAAGCTTGACTGTCAATTTAAGAAAGATTGACATATTTCCTAATATTTCTTCTAGGAAACTTGTTTTCTTGACAGTTTTAATTTCCAGAGAAATTAAACAACATCTCTGTGCACTTGGTTACAGCAAACCCAGAGACTTGGTGGCATTTAATCTTAACTACTGTTGTTGCTATTACAACATCACTATAAAACCTGTAAGAGCTGGCCCTGGATGGGGGCCCCTCAGCCAGATGCTGTACAGAAAGAGAACAAAGAGATGGACCCTGAGACCAGGCACATCAATACCTAGAGAAAACACTCTACAGCTCTGAAAGATCTGGAGTGAATAGTTTGTGGCAGAGAGCATCATGCTGTGCCTGTAGCTAACACGGCTGCTGCTGTTCTGTCACTCAGCTGTGGGAGAGAGAGTAGAAGGGCGAGGATGCCATTTTCTGTACTCTGGGACTGCAAACAGACCAGTGCTGGTCAGTCACTGAGCATCAAACCAAGCTCAGTGCGTAGTGAGAAACATAATGCAGACCCTGAAATGAGAGTATTATTTATTTACCATAAACAGAACAAGAGGCTATCAAAGATAAGGGAAGAATTAATTAAATATTTTAGGCTGAATTAATCTCTCTGCTTCAGCAACAGCATTTCAGTTTTAAAATTCAGCAGTTAAGAGCAGAGAGAAACACCTTTTCTGGAACCAGCTTTTTGAAGTAATACCCAGCTGGATACTAGAGACTTCCCAAGGAGAGGCAGCCTGGTAGTGACCTTTTTTTTCATCTCTGTTTCCTACATGTGTCATATTATCTTTCTAAATTGGTTTAGTGTTTCCTGTCCTACCTTGGAAATCTTGGGAGAGGCTGCTGCAAGTAATTAACTAATTAAATTAGTGGGGTGTTGCAATCCATTGTTAGGAGCTGCAGCACATCAAGTCCTATTGTCTCAAAGAGTTGGGACTACTAAAAGTTTGATTCTTTTTCCTAAGTCACCACAGAGGAACATTTTTCCCAGAAGAATAAAGCAATATTTTCTCAGATCCTTTAATATTAGTTCCTTTATGAGCATAATAAGCATTTTTTAACACATAGGTAAAAGGCTCTGTTGACTCTGGAGAAACGAAGGGTATGTTCTGCCAGAATTACCAAAAACCAAATTTTTAAAAGTATTTAGCTGTTAAAGTGTAGTTGTGATTCTTAGGTGGGATCTGCTATTTCTGGTGAAAGTATTCTCTTCCAAACTCCTAATCTTTTTCTTACATTTCTTCATTGCTCTTTGCACAGCCAAGTACAATAACCTAATGAATTCTACAGAATTATTTCTCATACTAGCAGGAATACAATAAAAATATTTGCAGAGAAGAGGTGAAATACAGTGATGATGACTATCCCAAGCAGATATGGCCAAACTCGCTTCTGGTTTCTGGACAATCAAATATAGAATTACATCAGGGTAATTCAGGTGCATAGTTCTGCCAAGAATTTCCTTTAATGGAATGTTACTTAAGAAAAGCAAATTTACAACAGATGCCAGTTAGAGCTAAAGAGATGGAGATTATGTTGTAAGGAAACTTTAAGCACATAAGTTAGTGGCACATAACAACTGCATATTAAAACGTTTTCTCAGTTTTGTTGTATTAAAGCCATCTGTAATCACAGCAATTTGCTGCCCAGGGGACTTCTGATAAGATTCTGTCAGAACTGCTGAGAAGTGTGAGAAGCCCGAAGCATTTTGACCCAGGGCCTGAAACAGCTCTTGGGCACCCTGTTCCCTTTAACTTTTACTTGGAGTGGCAGGCAATGTATTGACAGAAGTCATCCCAATTGTTCCACCAAGCATGGTTTTTGATCTTCAAAACCAGAACAAAGTCAGTACTGGCCTCATGCCCAGAGCACCCATAAAAGGCACAAGAGAGGAACAGGGTTAAAAATCAGGATGCAAAGGGCTGCTGAAATAGCAGAAGTCAGGAAGAATGAGGATCAGTGCAAAACTTTTGAAGAAAATGGTACTATATCCTGGAGTAGAGGTTCAAACCGGCAGATCCAGCAGGATTTTTGTGATCCCTAGCCCTCGTCTCAGTATTTGCATCCTCTCAGCCAGAGCTAGGCTCATGCATGTACAGATCCAAATTCTTCTCACATCTTTGTGCTGGGGACAAATGCAGGAGCTCTGGGTAGTGCCAAGTCCCTGTCCTTGTTGAGGATGGACCCACTGTGCAATGCAACAGGAACTTGCCACTCAGTTCACCAAAATTATCTCTAAATCACTGGTCAAGGGATTTAGGGGATTTAATCCTTGATATAAGCTCTCTGCAGATCCAAGTGTACACCACTGCATAGATTGTTCTTGAGACTGGTGAGACTTAATTTTATTAGGCAATAGGGGTGTAAAAACTCTGGTACCAGCACACAGTGACTGCAACAAACGAGGCCAGACATTTGTCTGCAGTTCCATTGGGTTTTCATTGTCTATCACCTATTGTGACTCATTCTGCCAACGTGCTCAGTTAAGTTGCTCTATCATTCCATACATGTGTGAAATAATTTCTTACTAGAAATGTACTCTGACAGTTCCAGTAATAGATCTGCTACTGGCTACAGTATCTTAGTTTGTCATGTGGTCTTCTTTTGCTTACTTATTTCCTTTTTCTGGGTATATTAAAACATGCTTAAGAGTGCATCACATTAGATTATCATTGCAAATCCTTTTATAATCATCTCATAATCACAAATTGAGAACATGAATCAGCCCAGCCAGATTTTGGAGTCTCCTTGAAGATATTCAAAAGCCATCTGGACATTGTCCTGGGAAACTGGCTATAGGTGGCCCTGCTTAAGCAAGAGAGTGGAGCAGATGACCAGATCCAGGGCTCTCTTCCAGCCTCAACCATCTTTTGATTTGATCCTAAAATTCAGTTTTCATTCAGGCTTTATCCTGAGGTAGCTCAAGGTATATTTTTACCTTGATAACTCTTCTTGACACCTATTAGGTAATAGCAACAGTGGTACAGAAAATTGTTGATTTTCAGCATGGAGAGTGAGTTACACTCTACAGGCACATTAATTTCAATTTTCTGTGCCTAGCTCCTGCTTTAGCTAGTGAATGAGTAAAATGTTTTCATCATGAATTTCAGTAAAGAACTGAATAAATTTATTTTAGAAAATTTTTTCCAATTGCATTTATATACATAAGGATCTATTATCGTCTATTATATTATATATAATACACCAGACTCCTTTTTCTTTTTACGTAATGACCATTCTAAAGCATTCCATAGTGTTTCTCAATAGACTTAAATATGCCAGTCCTGCCTAGACATTATACCTCAGATATTTTTTCTGGTTTGGCTGTGTATGGTGGTTCTGGTTTTAAAATGTAAGTTATTGTTTTTGTCAATCTGCTCTTCCAGTGCTAGACATGGAATTTTAGAAGAATAATGTAAATTGGCATAAACTTATCTTTTTCTAAATACTACCTCCAAATAGAAAAAGAAATGGCACATGTCCTTTTTTTAGTTACAATTTTTAAAATTCTTTCATTTTCATACTTGTGTGTGTACAAATATTGGTGTGTGTGTATAATATTTATTTGATATATTTGTTTGTTTGTTTATATACACATATATGATGCTTATAGGTGCATATATGATATAACCATTAAATGACTTCGTCATTTCCTGTCAAGAATTTAGAATTAATTTCACTGTGTGTTCTAGGACAGCTGATTATGGATAAGGTGATAGTGTGTGAAATCTAGTGTAGGTGGTTTTGTGTTAATGGCATGTCTTTATCTTGGTATCTTGTTCCTAAATAGAGTACGTGAACTTAGGACACATCTTTGATTCTCTTCCACTTTTCAATCTTGTCTATTTTCCGTGCAAATCTAAATGGCAAATGGAGGAATATAAAGCCATTCGAGGGTTTCAACAGAGAATAAAAAGCAGACTTTGACCTTTTCAAGGATCTGCTTGAAGGAGTCCTATGAGATGAAGAGAAAGAAGTTCAAGAAAGCTGGTTGATGTTCAAGGATCTTACCTCCAAGCTCAAGGGTTTGGTCTATACCAAAGCAGAAAGGCTTGTGGGGACCTTCATGGACAAACAAGAAGTTTCTGGCAAAACTCAAACACAAAGGGAAGCCTACAGAAGTGGAAGCATGGAGAGGTAGCCCAGAAGGAATATACAAACACTGTCTGAACATGCAGAGGTGGGGGTTAAGAGTGCCAAAGCCCAATGGGAGTGGAACCTGCTTTGGGATATCCAAAGGCAAAATAAGGGCCTCTTATAAGTCCATAGATGATGAAAGGAGAGTAGGGAAAATATGTAGGGAATCTACTGAAAGGGGCAATTGTCCTGATGACACGGAACATGGAAAATAGTAACATATTGAAAACCTTCTTTGCTTTAGTCTTCACTACCAGGTCCAGCCTTCAGAAATGCCAGGCTCTGAAGGCCAGGGTGTGAAGTTGGGACTCACAACAACGAAGGGTTGGTAAGATCACAGAATCACTGAATCATTTTTTTTTAGTTGTGCAAGTAATTTTCCAGATTTCTCAGTCATGCTTGCAACTATCTGCTAATGTATTGCCAAAGACATACATTTAAATCTGATTATTGTCATGATGAAATCATATTAAAAATATCAGTTCTGCCAGTTCATTTAATTATTCTTCTGTGTGTGATCTTTTTTATTTTATTTTAAGCAGCTACTTTGTTTGTGCTTTTTGGTTTTTTGGATTTTTTGCTTACACTGGTTTACTTGTGCTTGTGGAAAGCTTCCATTTGGCCTCTCCTCACCTTATAATCATTATTCTAGACTTAGGTGTGCAGAAAACATCACAGATTTTTTAGTCTTTGAGTAGATCTGTGAGACATTTGCAGTGAAAGTGTACATCATCCTTTATCTGACATATGAAAAAATAATTTGTTTTATACAAATGATAGAAGGTGGTGATGTTTTGTATTACTGGAATGGTATTTTTCAGTAGTGTCCGTCATTAATAATTTAGATCAATGCCTTCAGGCTTTATTGACTTGTACCTTCAGTCTTGATTTATATTTTAGTTTGGGATTTGGGTCTGTGCAGAGAGCAAATGTCTGCCTGGGCATGGAGACTGAGGCACAGGCTGCTGCAGGGGAACCAGCCCACACCCAGTGTTGGCCTTGAAGAGAAGGGCTAACCCTCCTTCAGTCCATTAGCCTCAAGCTGGAGTCCATAATCCAATGTAGATATTAAAAAAGGGCAGTATGCATCCCAGTACCCATATTTCCCCCCTTTAAGTGAATAATTTTCTTTTTGCAACCCAGAAAACATGCCATTTATTCTTTCTTCTCTTTTGCTGCATGCTTAGTATTGAGACTCGGCTAAAGATAGTTCTCTTAGTATAATGAGTATTTTTGTTTGTTTGCAGGCTGTTTCCCCCATTCTCTGCACACATTCTGCTGTCAAACAGGCAAACATCAATACTGTGTTTTGTTGTCTGAAGTGCAGGATCAACAGGAGAACAGTATGAGACTTTCCTATGTTGAATGCAGGCTAGGGAAAGGAGTTGTCTTCAGGCAGCCAAGTGAATGTGACTTGACCAAGTAAGATTTTCTTAGAAAGAATAATTTATTAACTGGCCAGAGGGTGTCTCTGAAAAGGGGAAGTTTACTATTATTTTCCTACTTTACTGATATTACTGAAAAAAAAAACCAACAAACCAAAAAACCAAACAAAAGGAAAAAAAATGTCTAGCATCCTGGAATTTTCAGTCTAAGAGTTGCAGCATATGGTGTCTTTCTGCAGCACCAGCTCAGGGCATTAGGAATGACCTGGATCCATTTCTGCTCTTGTTCTTCCAGACTTAATCCTACAACCAGCCAAGAGAGGAGCATATAAAAATCACAAATCCCTCCCTTCTTTTTTTGAGAGAATGATGGACATTTATTAAGTACTTCCTGCATGGTGTTTATTACTTGGCTTGGGCTTTTGATGAAGAAGTGGTAAGAAATTTGGCACTGATTTAATTTGGTGTCTCAGGTGCTGAATCCAGCCAGAACAAGCATTCCTGAATGGCAGTTAGACAAGAACTTGCATATCTTTACTACAAAGCCTAATGAAAGGAAAATAACATCTTATGTGAGCATAGGGAATTCTTTTAAGTGGGGAGGTCAAAAGAACTTTAAACAGAAAAATGTCAAGAAATGTTCTGTGGAAGACTGGCTCACTCTCTCCTTCCTGCAAGTGTAGCTTGTGTCAACAGATATTTTGCTTTCTCCTCGAAAAGTTATGAAGAAAAGCTCAGAAAAAGGCCTCTATATCCCCCTGATCCAGAGGAATTACAAGCATAATTAATACTGTCTAACTGATCATGGCTTTTAAAAAGAGGAGGAGTAGTGCTTCCTATCTGTATTGTAGGAGTGTAAGTGTAAATCATAGAAAACACAGAAATGTTAGTAGTAGGTGGCCTGAGTTCTAGGTCTTGCTTAGCTTTTGTGGAGTCAAATCTATCCTTACCATCTTTCAAAATTCACAGGCTGATTTTTGGGTGCAACACTTTATTTTATCAGCAGCTTAGACAAAAAAAAAAAGTCTATAGGAATCCTACCCAAAAAGTCAAAAGTTTCTTTAGGAGATGAGATTTTTGATTTTAAGACATTTAGAAACTCCACAAAAGTTTATGCCAAGCCTATTGGCTTACAACTTTAGTGTCACTGAGGTCTGTGTCAGAAATACTTTTGACCTCTCAGTTTTGTAACAAGAAATCTGCAGTCTTGCTGCTGAAAATGTTCTCTAGTGTATGGTGAATTCAGTCAAAATGGATATGTCTTTCATGTCTTCTTACTAACTGAATTTTTGTTAGTATGTATTTTTATATTATAATCTCCATGGGGGAAATTATTATACCTGCAGCCTTGAATATTTTTGAATGATACTAACAGCTTTTGGAGCATTTAACAAAAAGTGGGCTTGTAGGATAGAAGTTCTTGATCATAAAAGTGATTGTGTCCAACAGTTTAAAGATGGAAAGATCTCAGACTCTTTAACTGCCAAAGAGTCTCAGTGTTAATACTGAAACCTTAAATTTTTTTGAGGGTTCCTGCTTTGCCCCTGGTGACATGTGTTTCACTCATAATAAATGTTTTCCTTTTGGACACCTTTGCTGTCAGAGCCTAAAGCTGCAAGTGAGAATAGCTTTTGTTTTTTACAGGGTGCTGTGTTTTAGTGGGATTGTCTTTGCAGGCAGACTGGAAGGGAAGGCTACAGGAACTGAGAGTTCTGGCTGTGCTCTAGATCCTGACTGACACTGAAGTCCTTCCCAGAACACAGAGTTTTTGAAGCAGGATTGTGGGGGATGGAAGTATCAAGTTCCTTGTTTCTTTGGAGCTGTGCTCGCAGACTGACAGGTGCAGTTGGTGTAGGAAGGGCCCAGAAACTTTCTTTGTTATTTTAAATTCAGAAGTCTTTGTGCAGTGGGATGTTAACCTCAAACTGAAGAAAATTGCATCACAAGGATGAGTTGTCTGTGGTTCTTAGAAAGCACAGATAACAACACAGGAAGAAAATATCTGCCAAGGCTAATAGAACAGGGAAAAAAATATACTTGATCCTAATATGATTTATCATTTAAAAAATACTAGTAGCAAAAATGCTAAAAAGCTGTACTGAGACGTGGCATTGGGGTCTTTTATCCTATGAATGCCCTCTCTAATGATAGTCTCAGTACACTCAGAGAGAGGAGACTGCAGAAGACCTTCCTTTTTTCCCTCAGATCTATGCAATTGGTATATTAGTTAACGAGTACCTAGAAAAAGAAATAGGAAATTTTATGGAAGAAGAAGGAAAATACACAGACATGATCTTTTCCTTTCCTCTGTCTTTTCATTCTTTGCTCTTTTACTTCTGTCCTTTCTTTAGAGACAAAGGAACAAAATCACTCAGTTGTAAATATACATGATTGGGAATTATTTTAATTTCTTTGGTATACAAGATGTACAGGTAAAGAAAACCCATTTGCAGGGTGCACTGGAGACACCATACAGTGACTGTGAGACAGAGGCACTGGGTTACAGGGGCAGTCCTTTGGCCTCTGGCAGCTCTAGGGTCCCTCAAGCAAGAAAAGAGAGCCAACAACTCCTAGGTGAGGTAAGAAGAGGCCAATTCAGTTTCCACTGCAGAAGTAAGAAGGTAGTGGATCCATGCCACTAACCTGCCAAAGAGGAAGCATTCTTATGGTCAGTAAAGCACAGAAAAGCAGAGGCAGGAAAAACACCAAAGCAACACTGTGGTTGCCTGTCCACGAGTGAAAATCCTAAGCAAGAAAAGCATTTGTAAAGTAAAGCAGAAGTTGTCTAGTTACAAGAATAGTTGAGAGACAGACAAATAACAGGATATGGCTGGTAGAATAAATAGATGAGGAGTCTACAGACATTTCCATGAGTCACCACTGGGCTACACACGGTGACCAAAATGGCACAGAGAAATCACAGAAATGATTCAAGGGGTTGCAAGGGAAGTAAATGCAGAAGAAATAAAAAAGGAGGATGAAAGAATTGCAAGGCTGAGAAGACAGGGAAATTGATGAGATGGAATGATGTCATGGAGAGATACCTTTCTTGGCCAGACGTGTGGAAAATTGAGGTACATAGATTATAGTTCTGTTTATGATCTGCTGCCAGCAAATGCTTGTTTACAGCATTGAGGTTTAATATGACAGCTGTACCTTAATATGACAGGAAACTTTATTTCACAGTAAGTCTGATTGGTCTGGCAAGAGATCATGTCTGGTAGCAATGGAGGTCTGAAGAGACTTTTTAAATCTAGTACAAATTTGAAAACAACTGAAGTGGAAAAAGGATAATATATCTTTCCTTTTCAGAGTTATAGTACTGAAAAAGAATTATTTTTTCTGAGAATCATTACTAGAAGCTGTTGGAAGCAAACAAAATCAAACACACAGCTTAGAAATCAAAGTAGATTTTAAAATGAAGGATTTGGTTTATCCTTACCAGGAGTAAAAAACTGGAATGAACCTGAGTCTACTGTTACTGTGTAAGTGCCTGAAATGAAATAAACAGTTTTCTGACTTAATGGCTATCCCCATGGCAATAAGAGAGGATCTTGCACATTAAAGACTGAAAGGAATGAATAGACCAGAAAGAAGCACAGTAGATCCTGACGGAGCCTAAGGTACAGCATGTATCTGAACTGAGATGTGAAGGATACATGTAGAGGCAAAATACCTTTTATTTCCAGGATTCATCAGTAATATGAGCTAGAAATATATTGCAGGTCAGACAAGGGCAAAAAGAACCGTTGATACTTCTAGAAACACTGGTTTTATTGTGTCTGGATCATTAAAGGTGCATTATTTAATGGTTGTCTAAAACTTCTGTTAGCTCCTCTTCAGTCAGATTTATGATTTTATTCTGTGATTTTCTATTCTGTGGCTTAAATGCAGCCCTGGATGGTTACCAGGATAAACTTTAAAACCAGCAGGAACTGTGCCTGTTTATTCCAGGGTGGAAAGGCATTCTGTAGCTCTGACTCTAAGCTGAATAACTCTTGCAAACTTGCAGCAGACTCTACATGAATTACTGTTTGGTTCTTTGTTTGTTTGTTTGTGTTTGTTTCATTTCTGTAGTAAAAGAAGGAGTGAGAAATAAAAATATCATTGAAACCAACCAGGTTCTAAGTCCTTACTTTGGCAAGAACAAAAAACTGATGCTCTGACACAGAATGTTCCAATTTGGCACAAACAAAACCATTAAGGTATTTGAAAGAGAAGCCAAAGAAATAAAGCATTAGCTTCATAAAATATGTAGTAAATTCATGCTTTAGCTCCATAGGTTCGGGGATCAGATTTCTCACCCACATTGGGACTGGCTGAATTCTTCCCTCTCCTACATGCTCAATATCCTTCTAGAGCACCCCAATTTTCAGTCTAGTAGGACAGTTCTAGTTTGATCTTTCTCTCTAATCCCTGTTGATATTCTTGCATTCCATTAAAAATAAAGATAAACATATATTCTTTATATCACAGTGTGAATGAAGGCAAATTGTCTGGTTACTTTATACCAAGAAAGTAAGAGGGCAGGTTTCAGTTCCCTCAGGCAGAAAATGGAATTTAATTTGCATCTTTAGTATCCTGAGTATTCCTGAAAAGTCCTGACAAGCTTTAGTTCTTGAGCCCTTCTGTGACTGGGATAAGTTATTAAAACCTTTCAGTACAACTGTACTTAATTTGTTATTTAAATTCAGGCAGACTGAAATCCTAGTTTCACAAATTAGTATTCACTAGGGAAAAAAATCTACCCAGCTAGTGTTGAGAGGGAGTAAATTCTACCCAGATGATTTTTAAAAATCTCTCCAAGTTCAGTTTTCAGTGGGAACACCCTGGTCTTGATATCTCCTTTGTCCCCAAGGTCTCGTTCACTGTAAAAATAGGAAAGAGGAGATGAATGCTTTCCTCTTCCTTAAGGAAAAGTATCCTCTGGAGTTATTTATTTTTCCTGATCCTTTTAGCCCTTTCACTGTTAGTGAAGCTAGAGGGTGCTACCTTGCCATGGGGCTGAGGAGAGGATTGTGATATCATCTGTTTTAAGACCACTGGACTATCCTAAATCTATAAAGATTTATAAAACAAAATGCTGAAGCTATAATTGACCTGGTCCTAATTTCCTTCACAGTTAGCACAGTTTGTTGCACATTCAAATTTTGAGGCAGAGGCTGGAAAGGAAATAATCCATTTTGATAGTGCCATATGACATCTTTGAAAACTTCAGTGCAAAGGGCCATTCCCCAGCAATCCATAGTGGCAGGGATCACTGAACATTTAGTTTATATTGCCAGGCAGGATCTGCAAAGAGCACTTAGAAATCAGAGTGATCAGTTTCTTTCAGATGGCTTTTGGTTGGTGAAGATTTTTCATTGAAAGAAGTTTAGGTAGAGGAGGAACCACAAATAGCTTCCTTTGCAATCCTCCTGTGCATAAAGAATAATAAGTTTACAAATTCAAGCAGTCTAATGGAAGAAAAAAGCAAATTCACAGAGTTAGAGGATAATCCAGGTGGGAAGAATCTCTAGAAGGTTGCTAATCCAACATCTTGTTCAATGCAGGGTCAGCTAGGAGGTCACACCAGGCTGATCATGGTTTTATCCTGTTAGGTCCTGAAAATGTGCAGTCTCCTAGAAACCTGCTCCATTGCTGGGCTATTCTCACATTTTTAAAATTTCTATTTCCATGCTTTGAACACTGTCCTATTGCAACTGAGGTTCATTCTCTCTGAGCCTGCCTGTCTTCTTGATGACCTAGTCACAGGTCCTAGAAGGCTGTTTGTAGGATCCCCTTAATATTTTTCTTATTTAACTTTAGGAAACTTAATTAAAGTTTCCTTCTCAACTTTATTTTAGTTTCCTCTTGTATATGCATATGGCATGTGCTATCATAGAGTGTCTAATTACCTGAACAAATGCCACTTCTTTCTTAAGATTTCATCCTCATTTACTGAAAAAGATGGATGGCATCTTACTTAAAGGGTAGGAACTTATTAAATTTTTATCCTGGATTGTTCAGCATGTGACCTTACTCTTTGTTTACAGCACACTTAAAATTAGCCCCCTAAGAAGGTTTTCATCATTATCATTAATTCTAGTAGTATTGACTGTAAGACTTGTGCAAGAATTGGAATTTGCATTACATGAAATTGCATAGAATGGTCCTGTATTTTTAATTTCTGATTAGGAAAACAAACAAACAAACAAAAAATGTTCCTGCAAAAGATTTTCAAATTAGAAATTGACCCATTTACGTCGAGCAGCTCAAACTGAGCAAAGCTATAATACTTAGGTTACATGATTTGTTTTCACTATTTCATAACTTCAGATACTAGGTGGGCTGGAAGTTTATTGTGCTTATTTTATAAGTAGGAAATTGAAGGACAGAATAAGAAACTTTTAGGACAACAGTATATGTTGTATTTCTATACTTAGACAACTAAGAACATTGTTAAACAGAGAGCCCTGGGCTCTTGTGCTCTTCTGAATAAAGAAGTGAACACTTACGAACCTTGAGGAGACCATGATACTCTAGAAATAGAATGGAAGGGACTTGAGTTTTCTCTTTTAATCTGTAAGGATCTTCACAGCATCTTGACTTAATTACATTTCCAGCTGTTTTGGAGAACAGAGGGCAGCTCATACATCTGCTGGGAAGGAAAGCTGCCAAAAGTTGACACTCTGCTTACAAGTCCAGAACAAAACTAAAAATAAGTGATGGTTTAGTGATTTGATTAGTCTGCTCCCAGACACAGTAGGTTTTGAAGGAGAACACACAGACGGGGTCAGTATCTGCTCAGAACAGAGATCCATATCCTCTGCAGTGGTGGTGACATGTGGCAGGGCATGGATTGCAGCTCCCCAGGAACATGTGTCCCTGACACATCAGATTTAGCTTTTAAGGGTGGATGTAATTCTGTCTCTGGGGGCTGCAGAGTCACCAGGGGCCCAGTTTAGATGTGCTCCTTGCTGGCAGCAAGGAATGCTGTGAAGCAATGGGTGCTGTGAAGATGTTCAAAACCCAAGAGGACACAATCCCAGGCAATGGGCTGTAGCTGACACTGCTCTAAAGCAGGGACTAGGTGATCTCCAGAGGTGCCATCCAGCCTCAAATGGCCAGTGATTCTGGGATTCTGTGACTTTTTACCTCTGAATCTGACATTTCAATGAACTGTCTACAGACCACAAATTGAGTGGTGCTTGCTTTCATTACAGCTTTCTTTCTGTCCCGCTTTTAAAGTATGCTCAGAAATCTCTTATTTGTGGTTGTTAGACTCCTTATAGGTTTCTGGGAGGTTTCTCCATATACTCTGAGGCATAGATCCTGAACACTACCACTACTCAGGACCTGTGTGGAGTTATGCTCAGGCTAAAGTAAGGTGTCTACACAGTCCATAGTCCCATCTGTGTTCTCAGTAAGAGATGGTGGGAAAAGGGTATCATAAGGTCATGCTACCCTTGCTGCACCTTTGCTGCACCAGCTTCCTGCAACGTGGCAGTTGTCAGTGTTTTTATCTGAGTCTTTGTGGTTCTTAATGGTCTTTTTACCCATGCATTTATCAGTCAATTTGAACCAATTCACCTATCTGGATTTCATAACATCCTGTAGCAATCATTCCACAAGACATTTTTGACTACATCTATTTGCTTTAAAGTTGCTGTTTAAGTTAAGTTCATTTGTTTATTCCTGCGTTGTGACTAGTAAATAATCACTCCCTCTTCATGTCCTCCATGATGCTTATGATTTCATGCACTCTTAAAATATTCACCTAAGGAGTCTTTCTTCTGTGCTAAAGCATGCTAATCTATCTACTTATAAAGCAGCTATTTCACACTCCTACTCGTCTTTGCCATCTCCTACTGTTTATTCTATTAGACATATCCATGGGCTGGGAAGACAAGGGCTAGTACTTATGTGTGATGCTTAAGATATGGACAGACAGCAGCATACCATTTTTTATATTTTTTAAAAATTATTCTTCTCCTTTTCTAATAATGTGTAATGTTTTGTTTTATCTACTGAGCAGACATCCTCCTGGAAAAATTCACGTTTCTTCCATGACCTATTTCCTGAGATGTAAGAACTGATCTAGGTAGAGCCTTTTAGTCAATAATATCTAATTAGAGTTGTTTTTCTCCATGTGTTTGTATTCATCTACATTAAAATTTATCTGCAGTTTTCAGTTTTGCCAGACCTATGGCTTTCCCACAGCAATATCCCAGTTTTATAAGGCAGTGCTTCATCCACTCTTTCTGGCTTTGCTGTGCTTTGGTTCTGCTACCTCATCATGATGTATTTGTGGCCTGCCTGCAGCTGCCTTCTTCAGAGTATATCATTTGTGGCCATGATTTTGGTGTTAAATTAAAATGCTTCATTTGCATCTTTATCATATGTACCTATACTGAGTAACCATCTCATCAAAATTTTTGTCACTAACTTATTCCAACTACTTAGGCTAGAGACAATTTGAGCTAGTTAATTATATTTTAAAAGTCAAATTTCACTTCAGACTCATGTCTATTGAAAAGCATGCTGTAGTCAGACCATGAATAATATATTCTACAAAAATAGATGTATATGATCATTTGTTCAAGCATGGTTACTGTCTAATATTGTAGTCTCAGAGAAGGCAGAATTACTGCAAAAAAACTCTCGTCATAAACAATTATATTTACCTGTACTTCCTTAATGGACCACGTATTCTTCTATTGTAAGCACTGGGCCTTTCAGACACCTTGCTGTATATGTATTCTTTGTAGTAAGTAAAATAGCCTTAATGAAAGCAACTGTTCTTTTTAGGTAAATGTTAAAGTTTTGCCCTACTCTCAGGTTTTTGATTCTGTAAATCATCCTTACACCAATCCTTTGGAGTATTTCTTTTTTCTGTAATAGCTTGACATTCATTATCTTGGTGCTTTCAAATAAAATCTCAACAGTACTGAAAGCCTTGCCTTACAATAAGGTCTAGGAATACACTGTTCTGCTTCTCCAGGACTATTTTTTGTAGGATCTTGTTCCTAACAATATTGCCAGGAATAATAGTCCTCATTTTCACCTGAAAGCAGACCACATTTTTAATCAGATTCACAGGACATAACATACCTCTTGACTCAGCTTCATTGCGCTGTCAAAATGCTCTGAGTGTGTCTGCAACCACTAATTCTTTCCCCACTTGGCGTTCAATTTGCAAATCATGCATTTGCAGCTGAAAAAAAAAAGCCAAGCTCTATTCTTAGCAGCAGCAGAATGGTTTGCCAGACCCCTTTTGGCACTGTCAACATGTGGTTTATGGTCAGTGTCAGCTAATAGTGGCCTCCCATAAATAAAAACATGAAACGTTTTTCACTCATGAACTGAGACCAAAGCCACTTTCTTTATTTTCATTTATTGGAAGTTTGGTTTTACTTCATTCCTATTTTACTTCATACTTTACTTCATTCAATCATATTTTGATTATTCTATTGGGGTTTTTAAGTTTTAACCACACCATTGTGCAATGCTTTTCTTAGAGCCATCAGTGAACAAATTTGTTTTGCATTTATCATCATAGCAACTCATGACTGAAATCTCATCAACCCTTTTAATCTCCTCTTTTTTTTAAGGGCCAGAATGAGTGTTTTGTCTCTATGAAGATACCAATTTACTACAGTCTGGTTCACTGAGCACAAGAAAAGAACCCTTATATTAACCATTTCTCTAAATATTCCCTTGTTTCTAGATAAGAGAGTTTTAGTGTAAATATTTAGCATCTTGGAGTTGACGCCTAAATGAAGGGTCCTTTTTCTGTGCTGAGTTGCACCTGCCTGGAAGGTTGTTGATTCTTCTTTTTGCTGGGTGGCTCTGAATCAAAGAGCCTACTTCCTTATCTTCTTGACTCAGACTTAGGAAGTTTTGTGGGATTGCTGGGATTTTTCAAGTGGAGTACATAGAAGAGGGATGTGAACTTCCATCTCCTTTGAACAGAATCTTGGAACATGTTTGACAAAGCAGGTTTCCCTGCCATCTCCAGTGAAGGCATCTGTTGGATGAAACCAAGGGGTTTGGCCCATTTCTCATGTGGTCTTTACTGTTAAATGAACATGTTTTCTATACTCTGTAGAATGGAGCGTAAACACATCACACAATAAAGAAACTGGGAAGAGATAATGAAAAGATATTTCTGTCGTAATATTACTTTTGCTTTTTCACACACACACAAGTATACAAAGTTGACACCAGAGGAGCAAATAAAAAATCTGCTGCAAAGACATGGTAAAATGAGCTGCAGACTTGCAGCAGGAGAGTAGCCCATGGCAAGAGGAGATGGACAGCAAAGCCAAAAAACCAAAAGCGGCTGGTGAGTGAGCTCAGCAGGAAGTAGAATGGGCCATTCCTGGGGAAGAGCAGTGGTGCCTCAAGGCACATGAGGGACATTGACACTCTCTGATGCTACCCTAAATATAAGCCCTGGGTTGTGGCACTCTGTTTTCTCCTGTCCACAAGGCTGTTGCTGGGGTTTTTTCCTCAGAACAAGTGTTTGCTTTTGGCACCACTTTGGCTTCTGCTCCTCTGCCCATATTAGAAGTACTGTGTCCCATTGGGTCTCAGGCTTCTGTCAATTTGTCATCACTGCCCTATGAGGTTTGTTTGAGCTATCAGTACAGTGATGTTTGCTGTTCCTCCTCTGTATATGTGCCACAGAAATGTGTGTCCAATGTTTGTATCTTCTTTTCCATATGCTTAACATGGGCAGTTATTTGCCTATTTGTTAGTTATTGCCTATATGCCTAGTTATTGCCTATTTGGCAAAGGATACACAGCTTTTTGTGTTTTCCTTGTGGAATTTCATTTCGAGCTCTTGCATACTTTTCTGTGCTGGGTCATTCTTTTTTACATATCTTGCTGGGCTTAAGTGTCCTAAAGAATGTCATTCTGGTCAGGTAGGCTCCTTTCCTTGTGGAAATCTAATGGCTTTGTTCAGAGGTTAATTTTGGGACCTCCACAAAAGTCCTGAGACATTCTGTCTTGCATGTAAATTCAAATTTATCATTTATTGTGTGATTTTGTTAGTGCCACACACCTTCGAAGTTTCAGCCTTCAGCTGTCAGCCTTTGTTCAACCATTTTTACTTCTTTGTAATTCTTAGTGTACTGAAACCTGTTTCTCTGAAGTTTCATCATCATATGGAGATAAAGACAAGAAGTGGCAAAGGGAAATGTCAAAGTGAAATTATGCAAAATCAATAGCTACACTATTGTTTCTATAATACATCTGAAATTAATGTGGTACCACACTGCACTGAGTGTAAATAATTTTAGCTTTCCTGGTTTTTTTTCAATTACTATTGCTCAGAATTTCCTAAAATTACCACTTTCAGAAATTCAAAATATGACTAATATCAGCCTTCAGACTCTGACATCTATGAAGAAACATGTCTAAAGAAAGGGCTGATTTTTAGAAGAAATTGTTTTAGTCTTTGAGCTGTTTAAACATTGACAGGAACCTGCTGCCTCATTTTACTGTCCCTTAAAATTATAATTCAATAAACTTCTTTGTCTAAGACTGCAAGATAGAAAGAAAATTATATTTTGACCTACCAAGTGACACTGAAAGAATATGTTTCCTGTGTGTGAACATGAAAAGAATATATTTGTTGCCGGCTTTCTCTTCCAATGCTGACCTAAATGACCCACTCTCCCACCTTAGCCTCTTAACAGAGAATATGAATCAGTTTCTACTTCTGAAGGGCAGCCATGTATTTTCCATCACTCAGCACCACAATTTGCCTCTTCATAAAGCTACGTATGCTGACTTGAAATATGGAATTACAGAACATTTGGGGTAGAAGAAACCTTTAAAAGTTATCTAGTCCAACCTCCCCTGCCATGGGCAGGGTCATCTTTCAATACATCAGGCTGATCAAGACTGCAGTGTGACCTTGAACATGTCCAGTGATCATAAAATCATAGAATGGCTTGGGTTGGAGGGGGACCTTGAAGATAATCTAGTTCCAAGCCCCTGCTATGGGCAGGGACACCTTCCACTAGACCAGGGTGCTCAGAGACCCATCCAGCCTGGCCTTGAGCACCTCCAGGGATGAGGCACCCACAGCTGCTAAGTGTGGGCAACATATTCCTGTGCTTCACCACTCTCACAGTAAAAAACTTCTTCCTAATATCTTAATTTAAACCTACTCTCTTGCAATTTGAACCCATTCTCCCTTGTTCTGTCACTAAATGCTCTTGTAAATAATCTTGCCCCATCTTTCCTGTAGGTTCCCTCCAGGTACTGGAAGGAAATGATGGGGCATTCAAAGCTTTTTTGGGGCAAGCTATATGTTTCCATTCTTACCATAAAGACATTCATATTTAATTTTTATTGGTGCTTTTCCTTGACCTCAGTAAAGCAACTCTTCTTATTGAGGCTGGGAGGTTTTTCTTCAGAGAAAAAGAAGACACTGACTTCTGACACTGGCTCCCGTGTCAGTCAGTTCTCCCACACAGACCCACAAAGATCATCTTCCATACCGGAAACCTGCCCTGGGACCAAAACCCTCCTCTGGCTTTTGCAGAAAAACAGGCACTGAACAGCACTAGGAGCAGAAGTTACTCTCCACAGCACCTATTAGTAGAGAAAAACCTTCCTAACCCAAGTTTAACCACTAAATAAGAACTTTGCAACCTGACACCCTTTACCACTGGGAATTTCATGTTCTGCAAACACCCTCACAGCTTCCTTGGGAGTGATGTTCAGCAATTGCAGCACACTTCAAGGTCTCCCAGGCCAGAGCACTCCCTGGCATGTGCAGGTCTGAGGCTGTCACTGCACTGCAGGGCTGCATTGTAGATAGCACCAGCTGGGAGCTCTGGGCACAGATGGCTCCCAGATACCATGTCCTACGCACTGGTATCGCTGCTTGCGCTTGGTTTGCTCTGTTTGTTTGATTTTTTATGCATTTTTCCCTTGAAAATTAACTGTTTCTGTTTCATAGATCATCTTCTAAGCCACAGGTACAGAGTCAGTGGCTGATGGTGAGTTGCCATGGCCTCCTCTCAATGTATTATTGTTTGAACATCTGCCTGTTTAAAAAAACCCTTCTTGCTCTAATTGCAGCTTTGGGCAGCATCTTGGCACAATACACTCTTGAGATTTGATTGACTATTTTGTCTATTTTTATCTTCTGTGGAATGATTTTGCTCCTTTCTGAGGAGCATGGCATGGTCTTTGGAAACATCTCAAATCCCTGCCACACAAATTAATGCAAAGACCAGAGGGTGAGACATTCTTCCCTCCCAAAATTTCTGAGTGCTCTTTTTGGTTGGATAAGCGCAAGCTCCTTGTACACAGTGGAGCTGAGCCAGCTGACACCACTTGTGAATCTGGCACTTTGCATTTCGACAAAAATACTGTTTCAGGCAGAATCTATTTTTTACATCTAAGAAAGGAGTCCAGGCACTGCAATCAAAAGGGATTTTACAAATGAGTCTATAATTTAGAGCCTCAAAAGCACTGTTCAAAACTTTATCCTGGATTAGATACTGAATATTCCTGGGAGCACTCTGCCCCAATGTGCTGAACAGCTGATGCCTCCTTCTTAAACCCACACCACTAGAGCTCTGCATGAGGTGCCCTAGGGCTGAGCAAGCCTATCTGAGGAATCCTTCACTAATTACACTTCCCAAAATATGTGTCAAGATATTGATAGTGGATACAGACCCCTTAGTTGCCATCATCCTCATTTGTTCAGTACTTCTATGATTACTGCAGGTATTGGACATCTGTGAGAAAACTATGACTTGCACCTGAGACCATCACACTCAACTGCACAGGACAGGGTGGAAATATTTATATTTCCTATGGGTCTTGTTCCACTTACCTGGAAGAAGTCAGTTCAAAGTAGTGCAAAGAAACAATGAGGATGAAATTCTTGTCCCTGGTGAATTAGAGCATCCCAACAGATAAGGGGACACAAGGATGCCAAGTGTGATGAATTTTAAGTATAAAATAAAATTGCAGCAATATTTAGGCTCTCCCTCAGGAAGATAAGCATATTGATCACTAGCCTGTAAAATAATTTAATTTAATCTACTTTTATTTTATTTTTTTGTTTTGTTTGGTTTTGTTTTATCATGTGTTTGCCATTACTGGAGTTGTATACATAGATGAAGAATAGCCTCAAATGATGAAACTAGAAACTAACTGCAGCATGATTTTAAAGCAGCAAGATATCTTGCTTGAATCTGTATTTCAAAACAATGTTTGACATGTATAATTTTGAGTTGGATAGCTCACCAAGAATTCTTTTTCCCAGAATTTAAATCCATTTTTCTTTGTTTACACTGAAAATATTCTACATTCCCCAAGTACAGAAAGCTACTCTAACTATAAAGCCTTGAGGTGCAGCTTTTTCTTTTCTGTCATTTCTAGCAGTTGGAGACTCTTATTTATGACTTTAATATAAATTTCTTCCCTAGTGTATTTGTCATTGAGGGCTTGTCAAAATTCTTGTTTTAAGTCATAAAATTTCTTTATTCCCAAAGGCATTATTCTCTATCAGAATTTTGTCTATTTTCGCCCCTAAAAATGAAACTTGAGGTTTTCCTGATACTGTGTCAATTTTCTTCATCTTTAGAATTCTTTTCAGCCACTGTGATCCCTCTTGAATTTAATGCATGTGCTTTATTTTAAACTTAGGATGAACCCAAAGAGACTCCAGTTTGTCTGAGAGACTGGTGGGATGGACAAGAAAGGATTTGTACCCCTCATTTCCGAAACTTTGGACTGGAGACAGAGAATGGTACCTAAGTACAAGCTGCTAATGCAAGCTCAGATAGCAGATGGCTGAGATGATTCAATATCGTAGGACATTTCAACCATTTCCACTCTATGGCTCTTGCAATGACACTGAAAGTCTACCTTCAGGTAACTGATTCCCACCTTGAGGAGGTGGGGTTAAGGCACCTGAAGTTAGGTAACTAAACAGAGGTGTTTATGTGTGAGCTAAATGCCAAGCTTGCCCTACAGCCAGCAGGGCTCCATTCACACTGGCAGCTGGAGGCACACTACCCGAGGCTGCCGTCACTCCACGTCTATTTTTAATTTTTATAAAGATATACATAATTATTGAGGTTTGACACTGGCCAAACACCAGGCACCCACGAAAGCTGCTTGCTCACCCTTCTCGGCCACAGCTGGGCAGAGGAGAGAAAAAAAATTTTTGAAAGGTTAATGAGTAGTGATAAGGACTGTGATAAAACACTTCAAGGGCAAGGCTCAACTTAAAGTTACAAAGTGAATTTATTACTAACAGAGTCACAGGAAGATAATAAGAACCAAAGTAAGCCCTTAAAACACCTTTTCTTTCCCCAGCCCACTCCCTCCTTCCCACCAACAGCGCAGAGAGACAGGGCATGGGAATTTGGTCAGTTCATCACTAAGATGTTCTTCCGCTGCTCTGGGAGAGGAGTCCTTCCCCTGAGAGACCATGGGGTCCCTCCCATGGGAGACAGGAGACAGGAGACTTATCTGCATGAACTTGTCCAGTGTGGTTCCAACCTCAGGAGCAACAGTCCTCCCAAAATTGCTGCAATGTTGAGTCCCTCCCATGGGCACACAGTCCTCCCAAGCCTGCTGTGATGTGGGTCACTTTTCCATGGGATGCAGTCCTTCAATGACAGCCTGCTCCAGCCTGGGGCTCTCTCTCCCCACTGGGTCTCCCACAGGACCACAGCCTCCTCCAGGCATCCACCTGCTCTGACATGGGCACCTCCCCCATGGGCTGTGGGTGGATCTCTGCATCCCCTGTGGATCCCCATGGGCTGTGAGTGGATCTCTGCGTCCCCTGTGGATCCCCATGGGCTGTGAGTGGATCTCTGCGTCCCCACGGGCCGCAGGGGCACATCTGCTTCACCATGGTCTCACCATGGCCTGCAGAGGAATCTCAGCTCTGGCACCTGGAGCACCTCCTCCCCCTCCTTCTCCACTGACCTTGATGTCTCCATGTTGTCTTCCTCACATGTTCTCACCTTGTCCTCTTCTCTGACTAGAGAAAAACTGCACATGCCCACTTGTTTTGATTTTCTTCTTAAATATGTGATCACAGAGGCATTACCAACCTCTCTAATTGGCCCAGCTTCTGTCAGCAGCATGTCCATCTCCTGCCAGACATGGTGGAAGCTTCTAGCAGCTTCTCACAGAAGCCACCTCTGTAGCTCCCCCACTACCAAAAACCAGGCCGTGCAAAACCAACACAGCAATTTACTTTGTATGTCTCACTGGGGTCAGAAGAAATCACTCCTCAGCCAGAGCTGTGCCAAAGGCAGTGCACAGTTGTCCTCTTTTCAAGCAAAGTGGATTTACATGTGCATTTATTTGCTGGGAGTCAGGTGAGCTGTAAAATTAGCCAGAGCCGTACAAAAGCCTTCACCAAGAGCCCACCGTGCAAGGTCCCATAGCAGAGTCCCACTTGCAGGCTCCATGTCCCTCTAGGTCCTGGCTGTCAGGGGTTCCCCTGGTTATCAGGGCTGGCAGGCAATGGCTCAGTGCCACACGTGCTGAGCAGAGCGTGACCATGCCCTTGGCGCGGTTTTGGGGCTCACACGGCACCGCGGAGAGCTGAGGGCAGGGCATGTGCCAGCACAGGCGGTGGAAACCTTGTGGGGCAGGCACACACCGAGCACGAGTACGCTTTGCTCTTCAGGATGCCAGGGGTTCCCAGCTAGGCCTGCCAAGGTTTGTATGCTAACAGGTCAAAACTCAACCATTATTAAAATTTCAAATATCACTTTTCACTGAAACTTGAGTTTTGGCACAATTTGAAAAACTGGCCGAGATGGGAGAGGATCACATCTGGACATTTTCATTATGCATTCTATCTTAAAATGGGGAATAGTTAGGGTCAGAACCATGTTAACTACTTGGAGCCTCTAAAATATATCCACATCTTAGACTTGTAAGCCAATGCCATATCTGACTAGATATATATCAGATATGGGTTTTAAAGCTATAATTATTACTAAGATGCTGAAGATAATGTCCCAACAACCAACTTTTATTCCCAAAGAACTAACCAATTTATCCTATTTCCATAGCAAATGACTTAAGGAAAGTGGACAGACCAAATAATTTTTAACAGCTTAATTTTTCTCCTAGGGGAATGTTGAAAACTACTTTTAAACATCACTCCCATCTGTAAATATGCAGCACATTACAGGAATGTCAAGTTTGAATAATATCTTCCCATTGCTGCAAAAGAAGCAATGGGAAGATATTATTCAATAAACATTTATGCAGCAGAACAAATTCTGAAAAGCATTTTTTCTTGTGTTTTCTGTGTTGTGGACTTTTTCTCTTGAAAGGTGTGAATGGTGTCCTGACATTGAATCACAGCTAACAAAATTACTTGTAAAGAATTGGACTTGGATGGCTTTTTCCCTTAATGCACCAAGAGTGTGACTTACTTCATGGAGGGAAAGGAAAGGAATTGTAGGAAAGGGGCTTCTTCACAACATGGCTAAGGTGAGAGCTGTTGGTGCCAGCACACAAATGTACATGGGCTGAAAAGCAGAAACTACTGGCCTTGACAAAGCTGAAATCCCTTTCCTGTGGCTGCCCATGATGTCTGGCAGCCATCATTCACTGCCACCCCTGCAAATGGTGTTGAAGAACTCAGGAGGTTCTGACAGTGCAACCTTAAGCACAAAGACAATGATTTATCATTTCCAAGATGTGATTCTGTTGTGACCTTTATTGGACTTTTTTCTGTCAGATGGTACTACTTAAAAGCAGATGAAAGAAGGACAGGATGATGTGGATTTGAAGAGCAAGGCAGGAGAGAGCTACTGTCAAAGATGAAAGGGAAATATTAAAATTCTGTTGCAAAACATCTAAAGTTCCCTCCCAAAATTATAAGAAAAAAAATAAGACTGGTTTTAAACTCTCATTTTAATAAGTAGTTTGGATGGCCCACTCTGATCTGTGGGACAAACCAAGTTCTTAAGTTGCTGATATTTGGGGAAGTTGAAATTTCTTTATGCTGTGAGGCCAGATTAATGTCAGCTCATGTCTGTACACTTGTACCTACAAATTGTCTTTCAGAATAATTTCCAGAGTTACTGAAAACAGTATACCTATATACAGGTATCTGAATACCAGTATCTGTATACAGGTATGAGGAGAAAGAGAAAAGCTCAATAATAAATAGGATGTATGATGATCCATTGTACTTGATAATCTGGGTGCAATACAAGTACTATGTGTTTAGTAACAACCCAACACTTAGCTCCTAAACAGGTTTTAGAAATAGGTATCATAATACTGTTCTTCATCTCAAGAGGAATGATTGCCTACTTCAGGTTTTTGTAGTGGCATCAAAACTTCCAAACATAGATTTCTGTTTCTAAATGTCAGGGTGAAATGGTCAGCCAAGTTCATCTGCAATTTCACTCCATGAAAAGACCTATAGTACCACGTAGGTCAGGAAAAACACTCTAAATTTAATACATTAGTCAGCCACAGTGCTGGGAAAATAAATGCACATCAGCTTCTACCAATTCAATCTGTGGAGAGTTTCTTAGGGGAAGACAAGCAAGCAATTGTGGCAGCACAGATTCAGCTTTAGATACCTATTTTAACCAGCAGCAGAATATTTTGGTGAAAGCACTTAAATACACTTTGAAGACTGTGATCTCAACTTCATGATTCTAAAAGAACCGTCATATTTTCATTTTTTTAACAGCATTTATTTTTATTTTAAAAGGCCTCAATTAACCTCTCTTCTTTGAGTTACACTCAAATAATTTTCACCCAAAAATTATTAAAAATACTTAAGTCTTGATTAGTTATCAGTCTGAAGTCTGGTAACCTGCTCAAACACAGAAGAGGGGAAACATCTGACACCCTTACAGAAAATTACTAGAAATTGTTATTACTTTCTGTAGAAAAGCTATAAAGACATATTTTGTATAAGCAAAAAACCATAAAATAATTCCTAGCATGAAAAAATTATATCTAAATGCCTTAAAGGTACAATGGGGAAAGAAAAGGAAAATAAAGCTAAGAAGGGAAAAGAGTCACCCATATCATGCTGTACCCAGTAAATATTGCAAGATTGGATTCCTCAATCTACTGTAGTCATCCTGCTACAGAGCTCTGCATGTTATGGATCCTGCAACGTTTCCCACTTCTGCTGATGCAGGCACCTTTTGGGTAGCTGACATTTTTGCTGTCATGGGAGCTGGGGGGCAGCTCTGACAAGCAATAACTGTAATTTCTTTACAGATGGAGCACATCCCCCTCAAAATTATATTACAAATCCCTTACTGTAGTTCCCTATTTTAAGTAAAATTTTAGTTCTTTCTTATAAGAAGTCACCAGAATGATTTAAGTAATCATAAATTTAAAATATTTTAGCATGAAACATATTCTTATATCTTAAGACCAGAACATTGTACTCTTTTGCCACTCTGGATGAAATCTCACCTCTTGAAACAGATTGCTATTCTGCTGTTCAGTTCAGGAGGAAGAATAATTCCTATATTGAGCACTTCTTTGTTCTAAAACTGTTGAAATAATCCATGAAGCAAGGGCTTAATCATCATTAATGAAGACAGCCACAGTCTTCAGTCATTGATAACTGAAGCTATACCTTCATGATATAAAAAAATGAAAACTGTCCTTCCACAAATAAGCTCTAACTAATTGATGTTCAAAATCCAGAGGAAGCAGTAAAATGCATGGAGTGATTAAACAAACTGACGTTTGATATTTTCTTAGTATCCATTAAAATAAAGGGTTTAAATAAAAACTGCAGATTGAAACAATGCATCCCAGATGCTTTCTTTGTCAAAAAGGAAAATACAAATTGAGTATGTAATTTTTTTTCATAAGAAATGAAAATGCAGGAGTCCTGTCCCTGCAGCAAGGGCAGGACAATGCCTAAGACAGTCACACAGGCTTCTATCTGGTAGAAGAAGATACACCCAGCTGGGGGTGGCTTATCAATACAAAAGAAATTAATAAAAGAGTTTACTGAGAATGTGAGGATATGATGGTGTCCTCCTTGTTTTTCCAGTTGGAAGCCTCTGCATCCTGATTTGGAGCTATCCTGGCATCTGGAACCAATTCAAAAGAAACATGAAAAGCTCTGAGGAAAAGTCAGTTCTAACCTGGCTGCTATTTCTGGAGAAGACAGTGCCTTTGTCTGCTACCAGCTCACTGGCTTGGCATCCACAGCGGCTGTCTGTAGCCCTCACTACCTGTTCTAAACAAAAGATTTGCAATGCAGAATAGCAAAAGAAATTGGAACAATAAACCCAGAAATATGGTGTGTTGAAGACCCTGTGCTTCAAGTAAGATTAAAAATCCAAATTGAACTCACCCAAGAAAGAAAACTCACAATTTGCACAGTCAGTTTTATTCACTGTCATGAGGTTCCTCTGGTAGTCCCTCAAAGCCACCTGCCATAGAACAGGGATGGTGGATTATGTGGCATTCCCTTGACATGGGGGTTTTTCAGGGTCTGACATTTGATTATACTCTCCATTCTTTATAAATAACAAGGCTGTACATATTTTCAACAAGAATGCTAATCTGTGTGTGCATGTGTTATGTATATAATAATGTGTACATACACTAAATTATATCTAATGTATATCATACTAATATATCTAATATATATATGTGAGATGTGAAAAGCATTGCATAATTCTAGAAAACTGTCAAAACCAACCTTTGAATCACAGTTGATTATTGTTTAATGATTTAAAAAGTTGAGTGATACATCACAAACTGACATTTTTCTTATGCCTTTTGTAGATAGATGCTATCCCCAGGCAAGGCACCTGTTAGATGGGTGGCTTATTCCCTAGTGTGCACAGGGACAAGGTGGTGCAAGGTGGTGGCAGGTCATGCACAGGCTGGCACATTCTCTCCCTGGTGCTCCTCACCCCTGGCCACTCACACATCCATCTGCATCTCTTCATTAAATCATTGCCATTCTCAGCATAAAGACCTGGGGGGCTTAGGGTGCTTCACAGCACCCCCCCAGCCCCAGACAGCATCAATTCTGGAAAGAGCAGGAACAGCTCATGTAGACAGAGGAATTTAGGCAACTTGGCTCTCAGAGATATGGGAGATAACGCAGAGGAACTGACAATGTCAGGACAATGGAACTGATAACTTAGGCCTGATATCTTAGGCCTAATCAAACAGACACAGATAACTGTGTACTCCCTGGGGTAGAAGTGACCAAAAGACACATCCTAACTTTGTAATGATTACCAGGTAACTGATGCCATGTAGAGTGTATAACCAACGGGAAATTGTTATGAAAAATAGAGTCTTATATAGAAGTGTCATACAAGTACACCCTATATAAACCCTTTGTATTCTCAATAAAATTGGCTTCTGATCACAACTGGGAATGTTCCCATATCTCAATCACCTATACAGAGATATTTCACTGAAGGCCTGATTGAGAGCATGCTGCCAATAAACTACCTCTCTGTCAATCTTTATCTCTAGTGCTGGTTTGCAGCACACTAGCAGCAGGCAAAGGACACTGCTCCCAGCTGGAGATGACAGAGAGGCTCTCTCAGATGACACAACACCTTTTCCCTTTGTCTCTTTCCTCCTGCAGAAAGGGAAAACACAGCTGTCAGCTTGTGATGCAAAGCCAGGTCCCAAGCCAGGTCCTCCCCCACCTCCAGCATGACGTGGCTGGTAGTCAGGATCTCAATGAAGGAGTCCTCACCACTGCATTTCCCTGTCCCAATCAAAGCAGGGAGTATATCCATGTATTCTGCCACTCCTGGGTCACCAGGCTCCTCAGAAATGAGAATGCTCTTTCTAAATATGGAAATAGGAGAAAATGAGAAGAAGGGATAAGGAGAAGGAGGAGGAGGATGGACAGTAAATGCTGTCCTTTCTTTTGGGCTTGAAAATAAGTTTCCAGTTACAGTTAAGTTAGAAAACTGTAGCAGTTGAGCTACAGTTTCCAGAAACTCGGAGAAGGTGAAGGCAGGGAGCTCTGCCTACAGCCCTGCCCACAGCCTCCCATCCTTTGTGGATGGCAGTAGTGCTTTTCTGAGGGAGGGAGAAAGGGTTGGTCACCAGCAAGTCACTCGGTGTGTTTGCAGAAAGACAAGGGTAATATTTAAGTAGAAGGGGTGCCACGGTTAATAAACATATCTTTTACTATTATTTAAATATTTTCAAAGTTTAATAGTTGTTTAGTGCAAAAAAGCTGTGGAGATCTGGTGCCAGATTTAACATCAGCAGGGATTTGGATGGGAATTACTGACAGAAAGTTACACTGCTTTTTAAGATAAATCTGGTGCCAGAGACAAAAAAGATTACCATCATTGCTGCAAAAAAGAAAGATCAATGAAGTATGAGAAAATACTGGAAAATAATATTTATATGCAGGAAGATTAACTGGGAAGCCTAAGAACAAATTACTATGTTTCCTTCATTTTAACTTGCTATTCCATATCTTGTATTTTCATGTAGAGAAATTAGATGTAGATTTTTATATTTGGGCCTAACTTGGAGATGATCTCAGAACATTTTTAAGGGAGTGTTCTACTTGTAAGTTAGTCTTATTTGGATATCACACCTATGTGATAGTGAACATGTTTTTTTTATTCAATAGTCATGAAAAATCACTCATTATGTAGAAGAAACTATGCTGATATTTGTTCTATATCCTTTAGTACCCATTAAAACACTACTAGAATTAGCAAAAAAAAGTTTAAATGTCTTTCTACTTTTTATTAACCTGTCAATAGATTACTAAATTTCCCCAGAAATATTTTGTTCAGTGTTGAACCTCATTTTCATTTGTTTACCTGTATGAGATAAACTAAGGTTCAATGTGAAGAACATTTTTACTGTGTGGAGAAATTACATTAATTAATATGATATTAATATCTGTCTGTCCCTATTAACAATAGTTTCTAGAATTTGAATGGAGCACTGGTGTATTTTATTATTTTGTTTTTTCATTGAAAGAAACTTAATATATGTAAAAAAGGCTGCATAAAAAGACTAATCATTAAGATACATTTTGATGCAATGAAAACCCCATAATTACAGTATCCTAATCTGCTGTTTACACATTATGCTGCTGGCAGTTACATCAGTGAGGTGTCATATATTCAAGATGTTTCATGGCATGGAAAAACAGACTTATTTTTCAGTTTTTTACTTTCACAATAAACAAATTTTCCAGAATTGGGTAAGTGGGTCCAACAATCTTCATGTCCTTTACATCTCTAAATCAAATTTGCAAATTGGGTATGATAACAGGGCTAAAGAGATAAAGAAGATTATGTACTTAATAGAGTATCACACCACATTTGCCAATTAGTTGTCTTTTTAATTCACTGCATAAGGAGGTGGCTATTGCCAGGCACTTGTTCTTCTCTAATTGGAATCCAGTGTTCATGAAGCATAATTACCTGTTAGAGCAACTGCATTGACGTCCTTCATTTAGTAAAATCCCTGCTCTTCAAATATGAAGGCAACTGTCACAGTTCCATCAAATTCTGTGAAATAAGCTACATATGCTGCTATAAAAAAATGCAAAATTCCAGTAAAATCAACTAAAAAAAAAAAGCACAGTGAAGTATCTAATCTCAGCAGTAGAAATTTTTCCTTACTAATAAAATTTCTTTCAAAATTCAGATATTTGTTTGCTACCTGCCAGAGCTGAAGAGTGTCAAGAAAATTCATCTTTTGTATGTAGGAAATCAGTGACTGATGGATAACATAAATGACTGCTTGAGAAATAAATTCTGAAGTAGATGCCATTATACACTCTCTGCCAGTTAACTGAGTGCTGCTGTATATTGTAATTACCTAAGAGTTTCTTTTTATTTTATTTTAACAAAAACAAACCCTTCTATTCTGATTACAGCTAATAATCAAACCACTTGCAGAACATGTTTTTATTAAAATAGTGCATCTCTCTTCAAATGCTTTGTGAAGTCTTTTTTACTCATATTTCATTTATGTGAGGAAAGAAACACGTTGGAAGGCTCTGGCAATGTCAAAATAACTCATTTTTACATGTTTGAATGAAAGTCTTATGGTTTTTTTTATGGCAAAGGCTTTTTACTTTGGTTTTTGTGTTTCATATAGATGTATGCAAGATGTGTGAAAAATCTAAACTGGAAAGAATCGATCCATTTGAAGCTATGTATTTTTCTTTTTGCTGAACACATTAATATTCAAGTTTTCCAGAACTGGGTTCAAAATATCTCTAGAAAATTCTGCGGTTTAGAAGGATTTTCATTCTCCGTATAGTTCTAGCTTTGCCTTAAGTTATGGAGCAGACATGTTACCAGAGTTACAGGTGAAATGGCCTCTAATAACTCTCTGATGTCTACCCTGGAAATGTGAACAGACACAAAAGCTTTAAGACAAGCAGCTTTTGGGTGTCAGCTTGAAATTCAGAGACACTTCTCTCTGGTAGCTCCATTTAGCAATTCTTGAAGAGGAGAACTGAAACAAAAGAGCTACATTGTCTGAGTATTTTCTTCAAACAGCTCTTATCCACCCTGCCAAGGAGATGGAGGTGCTCTTCTGGAGAAAATTAACCCTTTGAAGCCTGAGAAAAGTTCAAGTCTTTCTTTTACCTTTCAAAATTTCCTGCAAACCATGCAGTGGTTGTTGGATTGTGCAAAATGAGTCTCAGCTGTTTCAGAGTGGGTGCCCATGGTTCTCTGCCAAGTTACCCTTGCATCAGCAGAGAAAGGGAAGCAGAAATAGGTGGAATTTGAGGATGTTATTCTAAAAATGGAGGCAAAATAAACATCTTAGGCTTTGGGAAGGCGAGATTGTGTTTTTCAGAGGTGGCACAGTGGATTTGTCAGGGACCAGACTTTCCAAAGAGATCAGATCCCCTGACCCCTTGGCCTCAGTAATGACAAGTTATGGTCCAAACTATCACCAAGTCTGGTCTTGTTTTTCAGTTGGCTTCAACTGATTTCATGCACCTAGTACTGCCCAGAAATGGTCTGATGCCAGCCAGGAGGAAGGAAGATGAAAAGATTCCTGCTCAATTGCTAGCATGACCTGCTACCTTGCCTCTCCTATATGACAGCCATAAGACAGAGTTGGTAGCAGAGCAGCTCTAAGCACAGTTTAAAGTTTTTCACCATCATGATTGCTACAGTTGAGGAATGCGTTTGATGTCCTCATCCTAAACCTTTTCAGGGATGTTTCTGTGGAAACACTTCTGAGACAGCACAGGTCAACACAAACCATGGCCGACAATATGACACAAAGAGGGTGACGCCTCAGGTTTTAGCTTTTGTATTTTTCAGATTCTGTGCTGCTTTAGTGTGTAGTTCTGAGCTTCATATTAGGGGACAGTAAGCTCTCTTCACAGAGTAGGCAGACAAAACAATTCCTTCTCTAGCTGGGGACCAAGGACAAATGATCCAAATCTCAGACCCAAGAGCACAAACAGTGGACTGAAGAGAGAAAAGCAAGAAGGATGGGACTTCATAACCTAAAGCTATAATTGGACAAATAACTCCAATATGCTGATGGACCAGAACTTATAAAAGTGAGAGACCACGTGACTGGTCATGCATTTTATGACCACTTTGGGTTCATCTTGGGTGTAGCCCTGGCTGGGCTCTTGTGCTGCCCAAGGAGCATCCATTGAGGCCTTCTAATAAATACCTACTTTATTCTTTAACTCCATCTAGCCTCTGTTCTAGGTCAGCCTTCACAAGGCATCAGGGTGTCAATGTTCTGCTTCATGTTGTGGTTTCACCCTCCTAGACCTACATCTACTGCCAGCAATGGGTAGTCTTGTGTGCAGCATTAAAAATGAAAAGCAGACTTGGACATTCTCCAGCTTTTAAACCACTGACAGCCCATGGTGTCCCTCTTGCCGTGGCAGCTGTTCACATTCACAGGGCATTGGCAAGGGGAGGGGATGACATGCCCAGGCATGGCTTTTGGAAGTAACAAATGACAGACAATGCTGCCAGTAGGACATTTCTTACGGGAAAGGGACTGGCTCAGGCAAGTCTGCGTGCCCAAATAAAGCTCCTGATCAGGAACAATGGAAGTTGCCAATGTGCTGAGCACATCAGAACCCACTGCAAGCTTTCCAAAAGCAAACCATGGCTGTGCAAACCTCTGTGCCCTTCTGTCTTTAGAGATTAATCAGATACACAGGATTTGTTGAAAATCTGTAGGAACTGGGAGGTGGGATAAATCAGGGCTTGTACAGTGCTAGTTTGTAATGTGATTCTTCTTGGTTTTGTCCCCAGAACAGGTGATCCTCAGGCTGAGTATCAGCTTGCCAGTAGGAAAAACAAAATGGTTTAAAATGTGTTATATAAAGCCATCTATATAAACAAATTGAGATAATGTTTTTTCTTGGTTTCTGCTTATTATAAAGTATATGGCAAATTGATTTCCTTTTTCTATTTTACCCCATAAACTAGGTAAGTAAATAAAGTTCTGACAGTACTTATATATACTAACACATGCACATAAGATCTTTTACCAATAATTTAGGCAACCTTTATAGAACATAATAAAAAGCTACATAGTAAGTGAAATGCCTGCCTTTTTCCTTGTGTTTTTGTTGGGTATGTTTATTTGGCTGTTGGGGGGGAGGTTGTTGGGTTGGTTTGGGCTTTTTTGAATTTTTACTGGTGGAAATAAATTCTGCTTTAGAAGAAGTTTGCAGTACTGTAGTGAAAACTACCAGGAGAACCCATTAGAAACTTTTACAAAACTTGCTGTTTATAGTAGTCCTGCTATATTATAATAATAGCACTCAGGCTTTGAAAAGATTTCCCACATGCTGTAACTGTAGTTGTGTATTTGAATTCTGATCCTTGGTAGTTGGACATCCAGTCCTTACTGGAGCAAATGTGGGGAGAGGCTGCAAACTATGCCTATATACAACTTATTCTACATTGATTTTTAATACTATGCAGTTCTACCAGAGAAATACAAACAAACTACAGTACAGGCAATTACACAGACTGCATTTAGATGTCCAGGGATGAAAAGATGAGGCATTCCACTGGATTGGCAGGTCTGTGCTCAGAAAACTCTAAATTCACCTGTCTCTCATAAACGTAACTGCAGACTTAATAAAGAATATCAAGACACTGGAAAAATAAACATGGAAAAGAGATATTTTAAGGCATGGGCACTATGTGCTTTATGTTACACTACCCATACTGTGTGGTTTGTGGTTTGGAACAAAAGCAATTGCTCAGTAATTTCTCCACAATACTAATAGTAACAGCCTTGTATGCCAGTAACCTGCCAATGAACTACAGCCAGAAACAAGTCCTCAGGTCCACATTCCCAGCTGGTAAAATGGTCAGAAGTGCTGCACACACACTAGTTCCTACTGACAAGCTGAAAGTTAATATTCCCTGGTTGTTCACAGGAAAATATATTTAATATTTAACTTGAAGTGGCCAAAGCAGAGGAAAGTGTTTGAGCATATGCCACACAGTAAACTAAGAGAGCCAGCTCACCCAAACCCATGAGCCTGACACTGAGCCAGAAGCACAATCTACTGCATCCCTTCATAGTCCCTTAGAAATGTACCTGGGGATTCTATCCTACCTCCCCAAAACAGTGTATCTGGCAAATTCCTGTGCCTCCTACAGCTCAAACCAGGCAGCTTAAGCCATTGTGCCATGTGAGTGATGAGAAAAGGGACAAAGAGCAAAGTGGAAGAATAACCTTGCTTTGTTAAAATAGAAACAAGGTGCTTGCAGTCTTTCAGATATTATATTAAACTAGTCAATAAGTCAAACTCAGGGCTGGTTTTTGTCGATTTTTTTAAAGTGGTGCTCAACTGATACATAATTAAAATTTTTAAGACATTTTTTAAAGTTATCTACAGGGTGACTGAGTCAGATATTGATTGGTTGTGTTTGATAACAGATGTTTGTTAGTACTTTAGAGCAATACACCAACATAATACAAAATGTTCCATTAGAAATGCATATTTGTTATAAGAAGAACATTTAATTTATTTACCTTGAGGTAATAATTTTTTTACTCTCAGTCATGTATTAAAATAGACCTATTTTACACAATGACAAATACAAAAAACATCACACTAACTAACATCCTCTCCTGTCAGAATTATCCTGGCTGTGAGCACAGTCCTCTCCATCTGTGGTAGATGACTGAAGAAATAAGCAAACTGTTGTTTCTGAATAGGGTGGAAGAGTATATGTGTATAACCATAGGCTGTTAAATCACCTTAAGGATGATAGCAGCAAACTGCCAAAAATTTATGGGGATCTCATTTAACATCATCTTAAATAACAAATTATTATGCCAATTTTACAATTGGGAAAATGAGGCAAATGGACATGCTGTGTAATTTCTCCACATCTGCCCAGGGAGACTGCTGGCAGTGCTGATAAGAAAACACTGAGCTCCTAGCAAACTAATGGATTGTTGTACTGTTCTTCATACACAAGGCATCCAAGATAAATCAGCAGCGGTTAAATCAGAAAACAATCTTAATTTTGATGCTTTCTCATAAGATCTTACCTAAATCTTACCTAGACCTTACCTAGATCTTACCTTTTTCTAAACTTTCAATTAGCTCTTGCTCTTAACTCATTCCATACAAGTACTTCAGAGTGAGACCCTAACACAGTTCTGGCCAAGATCTGAATTTCTTTTAGGTCCTGTTCCCCACTAACTTAGAAAAGGGGGACTGTGCATTTTTGGGTTCTCTCCTGCAATGTACTATATTGCCTGCATAATTTCCAATTGCACAATTAACTAGATGCTTAAAATGCAATAAAGCTGAAATTAAAAACCTGAATGCTTTACTCATCAGCACGTTGAACTATTAGCTCAGACAAATGCTTTTCTGATAAAAAATGCAGAAGGCTTACAACCCCTCTAGAAAAATTAATAAATATTAGTATTAACCTTTCCCTTTTTTATTTTTTTAAACTTTCCATCCTAAGTTTTTCTTAAAAATCTTGCAGAGAAAGGTTTCCTTCAGGCAAATCCCTCTAGTGATCCTGCCACAAACCTGATGCTCTCATGTCATAGAAAAAAATGCTTAGTCAAGCCCCATTCTGCATGCCTCTAAGAGGGAACAAAATGTCTGAAGTGAGTATCAAATCTCAACTTTACTCAGACAAAGCTGTCTGGAACAAAATGGACAGAAATGTGCTAAATGGCAATGTGGAAAATACTGAACCCCTTTAGTAACACACCTACTGAAAATGAGGGAACATGGTGGGATGCTTGTAGTTAAGCTCCTTTCCAGATATGTCCTGAAGGTATCTTTGCCTTTCTGCCTCCTTAGAAGGAGTTTGTGCCTTCTGAATAACTGAGCAAAGTTAGGGGTAAGAAGTGGAAGATTTTGGGGCTTCTTTTCTGCAGAAAAGAAGGACAATTTAGGGATCAATAAATGCCATGAAATTCTCTATTTAAATTAGAAAAACAGAAAACCCAAACCTGACAATTGCTATTCAATACCATTATATCACTTGTAAATAGAGTCATAGAACTTTTCAGAATTTAAATCAAGAATAAAACAAATTTAAAGCTGTTGCAGTGCAGTAGAGCTACAACTCATAGCAATCACAGCAGTGATATGGGAATATTTATTTTATGTAAAAAAAAAAAGATAGATCTGTTGTTAAGCATTTTGTCAGAGCTCTGTGACAAGACCCTGAAATAATCACATTAGGAATCACAAAACCCCTGATCCTTAGGGAGACAAAGTCTTCCAGACCTTCTCTCTTTTTTAAATATCACTCCCAAAGCAGAAGCAGATTCTGATGATTGGAGGAAGTAATATAGGTACCCACAGTTACACAGACAATTGAAAGTCAAATTCTTGGAGGAACATATTTCATATGTGCTAGTGGTAAAAGTTTGTAAGGTAAGGCTGCATATAAAGTAACAATAAATATAAATGCTTAGTCTTCATTATATTATTCTGGCAGAAGGAGTGCATGTAAATATTAAATACATAATGTAGGTTTGTTTACCTGCAGTTTCATGTTTTTCAATAAATCTTTAAGCCGCAGATTTCATTTTAAGTAATTGCAAACATCTGATCTAGTGCAGTAGTTTGACAGCTGGAAAGCGTTAACACAGAAAATGTGTAGGAATTTGCATTTCCACAGCCTAGCACCAGTCAGACTTCTGCTACTCTGCTGCCTTTGTACCAGCCTCTTTCATCAGATTATGCATTTTAATGAAAAAGTGTTGCAGTAATCAGTTTGAGAAGACTTAAAGCCAGGGATATAACCTGACTTTAAAAAGCAAAAGCCTGGAAATATTTGCCAATGGGAAGCAATTAGAAAAATACACAAAAGTTAGGAGTTAGTGAATGCTGCAGAAGGCAAAGAGAGCAGTGCAGCCATGGAAACCATCAGCAGGTTCTCTCTGGTGGAAAGCACAGAACCTCAGAGGGGTACACAGAAGTACCAGAACTGTGCCTCCTTCCTTTCTCTGCTTCCTGCTTACTTCCTCTTCTGTCTTGGTATGAATCACCTTCAGTGAACAGGTGAGGAGGAATTGTCAATCAGTTGGATTCCAGAGATGGGCTCCTGAAGTGCTTGTCCATAAAGAAAATTTGTTCTTTTCCCCATAAAATATGATTTCCTAGTTGTCTGAGGCCCCAAACCACAAGACTACCATTTCTTTTAAAAAATGGTGTCTCACTTGAAATAATTTACCAGCCAGCAGATGAGTGCCCAAAACCACCACAGTTTTGAGTAGAGGATACACAGCTTCTGAAAATAAGCAGAAAACTGTCAGACAGTATATGCAAATGAGCCAAATAGATAAAAATAGGTATTTTCATAATTCATAAACAGGTGCTAGCAAATAAATATAACCTACAAAAATGACTCCATTTCTCTTGCCTTATTCTCTCTTAACTAGAGAACCGTATGTGTTATAAAAACTCCTAAAATAACCGAAAATAATGAGTGGTATTCATTACTGATGTCATTGCACTGAAGCTAGCACAGACACAGTGGGGAACAGAATCTGGATAAGCATCTCAACCACCCTTATTTAGATGAGTACTGCTTAAATAAACTCCATTCAGCAATTGTTTCTGCAAACCCTAATCCTTGTAATATGTATTCGGAAGGGAAGGGAAGGGAAGGGAAGGGAAGGGAAGGGAAGG
>VWZP01006729.1:1394444-1606697 GCA_013396995.1 Dicaeum eximium
GGCCTGCTGCTCCTGGGCACCGGCGGCGCGGCCGCCCCCGCCGGGCTGCGGGAGGGCCGCCGCGGGAAGCACGGCGCCCGCATGAGCCTGCTGGGGAAGCCGCTGTCTTACAGCAGCGGACCGAGCTGCCGCAGGAACGCCAAGTACCGCCGCCTGCAGAACTACCTGTACAACGTGCTGGAGCGGCCCCGCGGATGGGCCTTCGTCTATCACGCCTTCGTGTGAGTACCGACCCGCTCCCCTCTCCTCCCGTCCCGTCCCGTCCTGTCCCGACCCCTCCCGTCCGTTCCACGGGCTGCCTCCCGCACCTGTCCTGAGCAGAGCCCCGCCGCACGGCGCGGCGCGTACCTCCCCGCCTGCCTCTCCGGTGCCCGGGCATCACTCCGTGCCGGGACACGGGGAGGACGGGTACCCCGGGAGTCGCGCCCAAAGTGCCCGGGAGGAGTCAGCGGAGGGAGGCGCGGGAGCCGCTGCCACCTGCGGCGCGGTTCTCCGCGGGCGGCGGGAAATCCCGCGCAGCCCTAGGCTGGAAGTGGTGGGGGGATAGCTCGGTTCGCCCGGCAGAGAGAACCGGCGGGCAGCACATGCGGGCTGGTCTCCCGGGTGCCCGAGGCAGCCGGTTTGCGCGGAGGGAGACTGCTCGGCGTCCCCACTGATGCCACACGCCGGCCTCGAGGTTAGACGGAGCGAGGGTGCCGGCGGCTGCCGGGTCCCCCCCGCGACAGCGGGGCGCAGTGGGGACGCCAGCGGTACCCGCGGCGCCTGTCCTGCCGGGACACCGAGCGCTGCGCGGTTTGAAAAGTTACCGCCGCGGAGCCGCAGCGCTCGGCTCTGCCTCCAGAGCGTTTTCCGGGCGTGCCTGGTCCCCGCCTCGCCGGGAGCGCGGGTGACGGCGCCTTCCCACGCGGGATGCTGCGCCCCAGGTGCGGCCACCTGCGGCTGGCAGCGCCGGGGCTGCCCGAGGCAGGGCGCAAAGAGAGGCTGCCGTGCTGCCAGCTTCTCCGCCGGTGCCTGCCGCTGCTGAGCTTTGATCTCAGCAAGTGACGGTTCCTGTCGCCTTCATCCTGAAAAAGCCCGTGACAGAAATATTTGTTCCGTCCCATCGCTCAGTGGAGAGCGGTGCTGTCCCCGCGCTGCGAAACTTGTGCTGCTTTAACTTCAAGAGGCTTGCCCGGGACACCTGTGCGAGGGCACCCGTGGCTGTCACTGCTTGCAGTATCCTTGGGGTCAGCCATGTTTCTCAGTTCATTAGCAGTCCTCTGTTTTTATGGGCTTTGGTAATATTCGAGGGAAAGGCCCTACTCAAAATCCTTTTCGATGGCTGAGCAAAACATGAAACAAAGGATGCTGTCAAGGAGTCCTGAGAGTGGATCATATTTATGGGTGAAAACGTGATCAATTACAGAGGAAGGAAGTTAAGCATTACTGTATTGGGGATATAATACAATGTATAGTTATGTCTGACTACAGGAAATACATCATAAATGAATCAGGATATTTAACTGATATGTTGTAAGTAACTGTATTTGTTCCATGATAGTCATGGAAATCAAGCTAGCAGCTGCCCCATCTTGGCTAAAAAACCAACTATTCCCTAAAAGCTCTTTGACAGCATAAAGAGTGCTCCTCTCCCAGCAGTAGGGGAGCCCTCAAATCTTACTTTAATAGCAGCTGTTGTAAGTAAAAAGATGCCAAAAACGTGTAAGGCTGATTAATAAGATACTTTGTGGATAGATTCATTTAGTAGATGACAATTACTATAGATAGCAAGTAGTGGAAATATGCTGAATATCATATATTACTCAGTAAAAGGATTTTTGTTCACTTAGAGGATCTTCCCATTATTTCTGTTTTGCTCTGAAAATCAACGCTTATACCCAAAATTTTCTTCCTAGAGGGCATTTATTTGGTACATTTTGCTGTCTGGGTTCTTACAGGTGTTTTTCTGTGACCTAGATGGAAGTAAATTAGCGTTGCGACAAACACCAAAATATGTACTAGGAATCATTTTACTGCAGTGCCTGAAGTTACCATACACAATATGCAAATTATAATTTTGGACCTTCTTGTTTGAGTTCATGATAGAAACCTTTAAAACCAGAAAAGTTCAAGTAGGAAATACAGCTGACAAGTTTAAACCTTAAAAAAAAAAGGTGGTAAATTTCCAAACGGAGTGGAGTCATGACACAGCAATGCTGTAAACAAAGAAGATTGCCAGCTGCGTTTAGATAATTGCCTGCATAGAATGAGTGCCAGTTTTAATTTTTAATTGCAAATGGCAATTTTGGCAAATGGAATGCCAACATTACATCTTTTATCTGAACAGATCTGTGTGAAAGAGCTTGAAACATTGCTGTAGTATAAGACGCCTAGTAATAATATTACCTTAAAGTATCTGTCACTGATACAGTGCTTAAAGTGCATTTGAAGTTCCATTGGATTTCAGTTTGACAGCCATCCTTATTGCCAGTCTACAAATTATTTTAATGTATTTGTATAATTCTGATTTAATCACAGTCAGATAATAGCATACTATTTATGGTGTTCCAGGCTCTCTTTTTTTCCACCTGATCAAATGTAATTGCATCTTGGAAAACAGACTTTCTTACAGAATGAAAAACCAAAACGGAAGAAAAAAGCTGCAAATATTTAAAAAAAGAAGTCTTGAGACTTGAGTAGCTTAGAGTTGCAAAGACATTGCAAAGTACGTGGAGGAGATGTCTGCTTCTACCACTGCTAAGCTATTCTTGACTGCAGTGGAGCCCATTATAGCTCTGCACTATTTCTGTTACAGGAATGGGCTATCTGGGGTGAGACCTTTTGAGTAGATCATTGGTCTCTTGAAACCTCACTCTCCTATGCAGGTTGAAGTAATGCAAGGGTGGTTACAGAGTTGTGGTTTTAAAGGCTTTGAACTAGAAGTTTAGATTTGCGTGGTTTTATTTTTTTAAATAAGAACGTGGGAATTGAAGATTTGTTACAGATAAGAAATCATTCCTGCAGTGATATTTTCATGTATCCCTCCCATAGGGAAAAACACCTCAGAGCTGAGAAGTATGCCCAGTTAGCTCTTCTTTTTTCTTCTTGCCCTTTCAAATAAGATAAAAATAGGCCAGCCACCTAAGGAATGAGTGCTGTGACCTACATTCAGAAGTCAATTGGTTAGTTTACTTGTAAATACAAACCTGCCAGATTCTAGAAAAGACACCTGTTCTGCAAACTAATTCAGCTAGGGGAGGAAGTTACTCTTGAGCAAAGGCCTTTGATTTCAGTAAAGTTGTGCTGGAGAGCAGAGCCATAAATGACAGGTTTCTTGAATCCTTTTTTGTGCACCTCAGTAGTTCTTTACATGGAAAATCCTATTAAAATTTAAGATCTTTCCTGCAAATATTTGAAAACCTTTTCTGATACCACTTTATGCCAGACCACATCACCTACACATGGAGCCACGTGCATATTTAACACGTGTGCTTACATTAAAAGGCCGTGATATTTTAACTTTTCAAAAGCATTGTCTTGGGATGTCACAGGATTTCTTTCTGTTATTGCTGTTGCAGTTTATTATGGCTTGTTTGGTGTGATAGAAATGTGCAGCCATTGCCTTAGAATGATCAAAGGGGAATTCCGGATTTGTTGCAAGTTTAACTCTGGGTTTCATCTTCAGTTATCATAATGGCTTTGTTTTATTTTTGTTCTTAATTGACATTCTGAAAATGAGATGGCATGAGAAGTTCAGAAAAAAAATACTGCTCTTTGATACTGTTTATTCTGGTAGGATATAATTAGTTGCATAAGTTTCCTAATTTATCATGTTGGATTTATTTCAGGAATAATAAAGTTTCTTACTGACTTCTTTGTAATGTATTCCGTGCAGAAGTCTTTTGACATTTGTTGTGGGGATGTCCTTCTCTTTACAAAGCTACCAGCTTTTGCTCTGGAAGCTTCTGAATTCCAAATCACGCATTTGGATGTGTGCACAAGGGCAGTAGCACTTTGCATGGCCTGTATTGATAGGTTTTTACAGACATCCCCCATTGGCCACTGCAGAAGGAAAGACACAGTGTTAGTTCAATTGCAAGAACCTGTATGGTATTATTCTCGTCTTTCGCGTTATTGACGGGAAAAAAAAGTGGAAAATTATTTCTGGAAAACATGTAATGATGCCATCAAGGTTTGACTGGCTATTTTAGCCTTCCAGATCTGCCAGAAAGGATATAGCTCAGTAATGATCAGGATGGCTATTGAACAGCAGGTCCTTGCATGTGAGCTAACAGAGCTGCATCACACCATGCCCTTGGTGTAATAATGGCGGTTCCGTGCTCTGATTAGAAAACCAGTCATGTGCAACACCCAAAGGACTTGCTGTTTCTCATACTATTGAAAGTAGGAGAAATTATTTCATCTCTTTGTTTTTTCCATCTTCTGGCATCTAATGAAGTAGTTCCAGGTGGTCTGTGGGTAACTCTACAGCTTTCATCTTTTCAGGCACCATTTCAGAGTCAGGATCTGGTGCTGTTACGGTAACAATATATTTCCATATGCCTATAAAAAAAATAAATCACATGATATTTACAATTAACAAATAATAGTGTTGACAACATAAATATGTAGCAAATCAAATCTTATTAGGTACTGAGGACATACAATTTAAAACTCTTTAACTGTAGCACACAAACCTTAGTAGGCATTTTCTTTCAGGGACAATGAATAAAAGTGGATGTTTAGATGCCTTTCAGTATAAATCTGCAGTGATTTGCTGCACGTGAAGCAGTCTGCGATTCTATATGTGTGCATATTTCTCACCTACACATTGTTTTGAAGGAACCTTAGGAAGTTACCCAGTCCAGCTGGGAGATATACTCTTCCCAATTGTGTGAGATGGCTTTGTCTAGACAACTCTTAAATTTCATAGGATGAAGGTCCCACCACCTTGCTGAATAACCTGCAACATCTGGCTATTGAAAAAAAGAGGGTGTTTGACATGGGGAGGGAAGAATGAAAGAGCCACCCCGACCTCACCAGTGGCAATTTATGGTCGTCGTCCCTTTATATATGTTCTGTCACTGCTGAGAAGATTTTGGCTTCTTTATCATTTTGATTTACCTTCAAGTAGATGTAGGCTGCTGCTAGGTCACCTGTTAGATTACCCTTCTGTCAGACCAAACATGTTCAGTTCCATCAACTGCTCCAAGACAAAAGCTCAAAGCTCCTGAGTATCTTGGTTCCCCTCTAGTGTCTCCTCTGTCTTCTTCACACCCCTGCTCAGCTGGGAAGGATCACAGCTGACTGCCCTAGTGTGAGGCCATGCTGAGCAGAGAAGAAAACTTTTTCAGCCTGCCAGTCCCAGTCTTCTAATGTAGTTGCTTGCTGCTTGCCTTATTTCTGATAAAAGCATGCTGTTGGCTTGCTCAGCCTGCTGTGTCCACAGAAACGCCCCTTTTGCTGGGCCTGCCACCCAAACAACCTGGGCGGATACGTGGGATTATTCTGCACCAGGTGCAGATACCTGCTTTTCTCTCAGCTGTGCTCACAGATGTTTATGGTCACATCTGGTATTTTCTTGTTCTGTCTCAGTGCTTGTGTACTGACCAGAGCAGTGGAGATGTAACAGTCTTTAAACCCACTTGTCCTCTTGGTTTGTGATTGGCAGAGAAGATGAAATGCTCAGCCATGCTTCATTCCTCCTCTTTCCTGGTGTTGTTCATGGACAGCAGACCTCTCCTGGAACCCTGTCATGGGCACCAAATAACATCTAGCTTCTATTTTTTGCTTGTTTTTTGGTTTTTTGTTTTGTTTTGTTTTGGGGTTTTTTTGTTCTTTTTTGGGGGGGAGGGGGTTGTTTGTTTTTTGTTGTGGTGGTTTTTTGTTTGTTTTTGTGTTTTTGTGTTTTTAGGGGTTGTTTGTTTGTTTCTTTGTGTGCTTGGTTATTGTCCGCCTCAGGATTTTCAGTAGATAAGTATCAGGAATGTTTCTGCTTACCTTAATAAAATTCTGTTTCACATTTATTTTTTGAGGCTTGACCTACTAAATTTTCTCATTTTTACTGGCCTTACTTTCTGACTCAAGAATAGTGATCCAGGGGAAGCGACTAATTTTCCATAAAAATCAAAATAGATCCACAGCTTTCTATAAAGAAGACTGCAAAAGGCTTTCTTTGAGAAAAAGTCACCAAGAACTGGGTCAGGGAAAGTTCATGCACGTGGACTTTCTTATATTTGTTGTAAGGTTTATTTCTTAAATGAAATTAGGAATTGTGTTTAGGAAGGTGGATAGTAGGTTAGTATTTGAGTTTTAAATTAATGTACAGGCTTTGCAAGCATCTTCCTTATCTTAAATCAAGACACGAGTTAAGAGATTTTTTATAATTATCTTTTTGCTGCAATTTTTTTTCTCTTTTCACAAAACCCATATGTGGGGATGAGACTCCTATCTCAGGTCTATTTTTTTTTTTGGTGTGCCAGTCTTTGGTGAGGCATTTCTTGTCTTTTTTATTGAGTGTCTTGTGTGATGTGGGGACTCTCGGGAAACTTTCCGTGGTCTCATATGATGAAAGAACCTGCCCAAAATTACAGATGTATTCTGAGGCATGGTATATGAATTTCTAGTATGGCATTAAATCTGTTCTCAAAGGAGAAGTGACTTTAGTGAATTAAAGAAAGAATTTATAACGATTTTAGTTGCCTGTGAGAGAGTGTTTGTGTGACAAATTTTCAGAGTAGGCCCTGAACAATATCTTAATGATCTAGACACCTTTCTTCACTGGACACTTTTTAAAGTTTCTCTGTTGTTCAACTTTTTTAATCAAAAATAGGTAATGATGTCTGTTCAGACTTGATGCTTTTTCCATGCTCCAAGTCTGACTATATTTTTAATAGCCATTCACCATGTTTTACTGTTAATTGTAACTTGATTAAGTTTCCTGAATTGGATGAAAGTACAATTGAACTAATATTTCACAATAATTTTGAATAATTTGTAGCATCAAATGGAATACCAATGATTATTCAATTAATAATGGTGATCTCCGTATTTATGAGAATAAGCATAATTAATATACTTAACAGTACTCATAAAAATGCAGTTAAATTTTTCATAGTTGTTTCAGCAGAAAGGAAAAGCACATGGTTTGTTACTTTATTAATCTTTTTATGGAGAAAATATCTAGAAGAAAAACCTTTTATTCCTAGACAATGTAAACTGCTGACAGTGCAAATAAATCTCACTGTGGTAAGGTAGTTATTTCTTACTAGTTCAAAGGTGCAACTTATTTGCCAATTGTTTAACATTCTTATATGGTTCATATTTTCATTAATATAAGTGGTGAAAATTAATGAAATTTGCAACTGATTTTGGCTGAAGAGAGTTGTCTGCTCTCTGGTAGAAAAGATGGAGTAGAAAGCATGAATAATACTATCTAACAAAAAATCTTTAACATGTATACATAGTAGGCAGAATTTACTATGTTATTCCTAATGAGGCAGATGTTTATTTCACAATAAATATTGCTTTTACCCATTAACATTAACACCCAAACCATTTCTCACACCATTAACACCATATAGCATGCATTCTTGTTTTTCTAAATTAATGCTGGTGCATTGAGAGTCATTTGTAAACGTGTTATATAAAAAATACTGAGTTTGGGGGAACTTGCAATTTTTTTTTCTCCTAGTTTTCTCTGCAATATTTTAAATTTCTTTTTGCAAATTGGTTTTACAGATTTCCTGTAAGAGAGCAGATGTAGATTACCCAAGGGATTGCCACCACAGGTCAGTTAAGGTAGAAAATTCTTGAACTGTACAGTTTATCAATTGCAAAATAATTTTAAGGAGTTGCCCTTTCATGTGCAAAACCCCCCTTCCTTTAAAGATATTAATTAAAAGTTCAAAGGCTGTCTTATAGGTCAACTGCACCTAATCAAGAGATATTTTCAATTTTCTGTTGAGCATTAGATTTATCTTGTGATAGCTATCTGAGTTGCAGTGTAATTGCATTACAGGAAGCTCAGCAAAACGTTCATCATTTGGGGCACTGAAGTGTAGCCTCAGACAGTGTCTTCTGCTTGAAAGACTGTGTGATTATTTCTTAATATACATATGGTCTGGTCCAGTGATTCAGAGGTTGACACAGTCCTGCAGCCAGACATATCTGAAATTTTCTATTTGGACTTCATCCAAGAAAATCTTCAAACATAAATGTGTTTTCCTTAACAGAGATGTATATAAATATGTCTCTAAGCATTTTCTTGAAGAGTGAAAAATTTTCAAAAGCATGAAGTACCTGCAGCTTCCTTTCATTATTCTATTGTGCATTCAATGGGTAATTCACTTTTTTCTCCCCACTTGTACAGAAAGAAGTTTAACAAATGAATCATGCTTTTAAACTGATTAGAAATAATGAAAAAAGGAAGTTCGGTACCTGCCCACGTCTTGATTTAAGCAATATATTCCTGTTTGTCTTGGCTTCCTTCTTGCTTTGAGACATCATAGGTTGACCAAGCAAACATATTAATGCTTTTTTAGGTTTGTGTAGTTTTAATTCTTTTATTGTAGTCGTACCTGATACCATATGGAAGGAACAGACAGGTGCCAGGAGTCAAATATGACCAAACCAAGAGAACAAAAACTTTATGCTTTGAGAAAAAAAATGCTACTGAACACATTCAGATACCTCCTATTTCACTTGTGTCATAGATTGGAACACTTGCACACACTCTTGAGGTCATTCAGTCAGAAATAGCATCTAACTTCTCCTAGGGCATTAAATTTAATTCCTTTATGTGGCCTAAGCTCATCCATAACCGTGGTATCTGAGAACTACCCATTAGAAGTGAGTGCACAAATCTTTCCCTTCTAAGCTCTTGTGACAGGAGTGCACTTAGAAGTTACTGCTGGGCCTTTCTGAACATGAGGGAGCATCCTGACATACTTGAGATGGTCTTTTAAGGGAAAATTAAAATGAAATATTGCTTTGGATGCATTTCTGTAGGTAGTGGGGATTGAGGGCCACTGATCCTTGGCAGTGAGTTTGAAAAGGCCACTCTGTCTGTGAGAAACGTCTCTGCATATTTTTAATAGTGAAACTGCCCTGTCACAGGAGAGATGACAGGCGATGGCTCAGTTGAAGCTGCCTTGATGAGGCTGCTGTGATATCCACACTGCTGCCAGGCTGGTGAGCAGGTGATGTCCTCTTCCCATCAGGTAGCCCAGCACTGGAGAAAATGAAATTGCCATGTTTTCAGAAAAATCACACAGTGAATTCATCAGCTTGAAAAACTATTTTACATTCAAAAAAGTTATGCTGACTGAGGTCAGAAGAAGTCTCTAAATTCATTAGGAGGAAAGAAGTCTCTATTTTCTGTTTGCATCTCTCTGCAGTTGATATTTATCTGTAGAGTCAGGTTTATTCACAAGTACCAGAAGAATCATTGCCACAGGAAGGAGCACAGTTTTGCTCTTTGCAGCTCTGTGCAGGAGGATCTGTGTAGGTGGCAGGAAATGTAAACCCATGTGTGAACGAGCTACTTGCAGGTATTTGTGCAACAGGGAGGGAGGAAGGAAGAGCCTATGCTGGCAGTGGGAGGGTTTTTCTTAGACTTGTCCTTCGGACTCTTCTGAATATAGTTCTGAGAATGAGAAGCGTCAAACCACAGAATCATTCAGGTTGGGAAAGGAGTTTAAGACCATAGAGTCCAGCCATAAATCTAACACTGCCAAATCCACCACAAAGCCATGTCTCTGAGTTCCAGATCTACCACAGGTCTTTTAAATGCCTCTAGGGATGGGAAGTGAATAAAATCCCTGAGCAGCCTGTTCCAATGCTTGACAATCCTTTCTGTGAAGAAATTTTTCGTAATATCCAATCTAAACCTCCCCTGGTACATCTTGAGGCCACTTCCTCTTGTCCTGTTGCTTGTTACTTGGAAGAAGAGACCAACCCCCACCTCACTACAACATTGCTTTCTTTTACTTTTTTTTTCACTTTTTACACTTACTTTTTTTCCCCCTAGAAATGTAAATAAAATGCTTCTTCTTCAAGGAGTTCCATTACACTTCAGGTGCAGCTATGGTTAGTTACAGTAAGTGTGCATGCCCTCAAGTGACTTATTCACCTTGTAGTTGATAAATCTGTGTGTGTCTCTCTCTTTGATGTGTCCCAACCACATCTACAGACTGAAGATGAAGTAGAATTTAGAATAAAAGACTAACAGCTTTGCTAATGTCTGGGGGTGTTGTAAATTTTTATATAATACAATTTGCTTAAGCAGACATACTTCTTTCCCCTTAAGCTTGGAAAATAGAGATTTCATTTAGTGGTTGGTGATACTGTCTGGAAGGGAGTTATCCTTCCTGAAAGGTCACGCTGACTGCTGACTAAACTCATGATTTGTCTTTGCAAATAATTTGTTTGCTGGGTGGGGTATTGGAGTTGAGAGGTTATTGTTGGCTACAATGAGACAGGTGATTGTCCTGAATTACAAATACTCTGTGGAAGGAATTTTGACTTTCATCCTGAAAAAACTGAACCTTGATAAATGCTTTATCTTTCCTTCATGAATGATGGCAAAACCCCATCTGAATTAGAGAGATTTTTATAAAGCTTCTTTAGTTTTACTTGAGAAATTATTCTGTGGAGAGAGGAAGGCCTAATCTGAGCTCTTCAATGCTCCCACATTATGTGTGGGCATTCTGCATGGGATTATGCTGTTTGGAGATACTACGTGGGGAGAGTTATGATGAGAGCATTTGTGGCATTGCAGAGGCAAAGTAGTTATCTAGGTGGGAACACAATCATTGAGGGAAAGGAGAATTTATGAATGTCTACTTGACTGTAACAGTACTTGACTGATACTATATATTACTTTCAGGTTAGAAATGTGGTTGTCTTCTATTAATAATATGTTTTAATATTTCCCCCCCTCTTTACCTGTTTTCTGTAGAGAGAAAGCTGAAGCCATAGTATGAGCCAATTTACTGGATTTATATGTAAATAAAACATGGTATTGACCTTTACATTTTTCTTCCATTGAGGTCTTGACCCTGTATGCAGATCTGAGGAAATATCACAACATGAAAGTTTTGTTCACTACGTGATTGTGTTCCTGATTGCTTTTCCTTTGGTAAATATTCATGTAAATCTTGCTGAAGCTGAGCCTCAGCTGGTTTATTCCCATTTGGGTCCAGCTCTTTGCTGGAGCTTAGGTCACTTTTTAGCTGCTCTTACAGGTCATTTCATAGGAAGGGCTGCAGCTGGACAGAAAGATGCAGTCCAGTCTCTGGCCTCCAGCATGGCTACATCTACACTTGGAGGAAAACCTGGGGAGACGCATCTGAAATACCCTCTGGAATTCAGAAACCCGGTGAGAAATGCAGTCCTCAGGGACTTTTTCTGCAGAAAGGGATTCAGTCAGTCTTACTCTTGTCCAGGGAATTTTTCCTTGAAACCATAACTGAGTTAATAATACACATGAAACATAAAAGACATCTAAAAGTATATTAATACTAGATCAAATGTTGTTATTGCTGCTGTTCATGAATGGGAAAGCTGGAGCTGAAATAACTGTACCCAGCTGAGCACAATACCCCACCAGTAAGTGTCAGAAGAAAAGTATTTGGAAAAATCCTTTGTATGATTTTGCTCTCTAGGATTTTCATATGCCTATATCTGAAAATCATCTCACCACAATGAAAGGTCATGGCAATTTTTTGGCTTGCCTTTATCACAAGCTTTAGGAGTTTAATTATACAATGGATAGTGACTGAAAACTCAGATATCTTAGGATAAAACAGTGATATTTCAGATACGGTCTCTACCTGGAAGATAAAATTTACTAGCAGAGTGCTCATTTATTTAAGAAATATGATTTTACGAAATTTTGATTGTGTTTTTCAGGCTTATTAATCCATGACAAAATTGTATTCTTCTCTGTCTTAAGTATAAAATCTCTATGAAGTTAGACATAAATGAAAATGATCCCGGCTGAAAATGTGAACAGTTGTAAAGATTTGGAAGCAATTTGCAGCAGAGTCAGTCAAGAGATCTGAAGTGTATTCTGGTTTTGGAAATGGGATCAGTATATTAGAGAGGCCCATTCATCTCCCAGTCTATATTTAGCATCCTGCAGTGAAGCAGTGGCTGCCTTCATCACAGTCCAGCGTGTATCACAGAGTCGTGTCTCATGGCCCCGCAGGGTATCTGCTGTAGTCAGTATTTTGAGATGGCTCAGTAATAAAGTTCTGTCTTTTGGCCTTGTCTTTAAACGTGAGGCATACTGTAATGGATATGTGACCTTGGCAGATTATGCTGTTCCAAGTATGGATCTGTGGATTAATTTCGAACTGAGGGCTGCCTTCCCTACCTCTAGAGGATGTGCAGGTGGTGGCAACAAATCACTACACTTACAGTTCATACTGTTTTCTGGCAGGAGAACAGAATCGTTGTCTTGCAGTCTAGTCCTGGGAATTGCTGGTTAGATGTTCCGAAAAATTATTAGCATGTTAATTTTATTAAAGACAGTAATTAATGAAGAACACTGGAAAATTGTTAGGACGCCTTGTGAAAATGATGACACATAGAGGTACAGTTCTGGAGGATGTAGTTTATTGATCTGCAAATCTCTTTCTTGTAACAAATGAAGAATATACAAGTTCATTCTTAAATAATCCGAGCATTTAAATAATCCTCCGTTTTTATAAATCACTGCAGACAACAGTTGTCACTGTCTTTTATGCAGGGTGATAACCCAGACATCATAGTTGAGATGGACCTTTATAATTCCTAACATGATCTCTGTTAAGCTAATATCTCAAAGATATTACCTATCTGTCACCACAGCTCAAATTATTAAAACTCTTAATATTTTGGTTCTTGCAGCCTCCCTCTGTCTGGACTCAGCAGTATGCTCTGTGTGCTCATCCCTGTGGCTGTACAGCCCTTGCTCCTCAGCAGCTCCTCTTACTGGTCCCTCCTTGCCTGGGGAGAAAGTTTCTTCTCTTCACTTTCAATAGCTATAAAAAGTATCTGGCTAGTTAATTTCTAAAATTACATTTATGAGTGAATAACAAAACCAGAAAGTCAGCTTTGCATGATTCATAGGTGGAAGGAAACAACAAATGGAACTGTTCCTTTTTGCTGGGTCTGACACCCTCAGCAGCATGTGATACAAGTACTTTTCATATACCAATCAATTACTTGACAGTAGACTGGCATGAGTGCACTTCTAACTTACTGCAACTAAACCCAGTTTACTTCAGTAAAACTGTAACTAAACCTATGATGTGTTATTTTCCCGTCACTTTTTGAGAGTGACACTTATTTTGGCAGATGCTGAACTGTTGCATGAGCTGGGAATTTAATTGTTTAACAGTTTTATGAAGATTAATTATCACATGGTTGATGAGAATCTCCTTGTATTATTTATCTTTGTCTGAAGGTACTGAGTTAGAGAAATGGATGACTGGTGGAAGAATAAGCAGAATGGCAACACAGCTTCTCTGCACATGGCAGGAAAACCAGGATGCAGATGAATTAATAGTGCTAAAGATACACCTAGTTTTACAATTTTCCCTGAGGTTGGGAGCTAAAAAACTGACAAATTAAGTTGCTGGTAGAGACTGGTAAGAATATGGGGAAAACAGTCAATGGGATAACATGGAAGAACGTACTGAAGTCAGTCTTGTGGGTTCTTTGAAACAAGTTGCTGTAAAAATCCTAGGGCTTTACAATCTTTGAGAAAGCCACACATGAATTGGAGTGGTTTGTTCATTTTCAGGTATGTTTTTAGGAAGCTGCTTCTCCCAAAACACACTTCTATGTCTGTATACTTTTACAGTCTCTAGTATGGAATGAGGATGGACTTAATGCTCTTGAGATAGTTTATTTAATTTCAAGTGATCGCATTGCTGTGATACCATCACCGTGTCTTCTGGGGCATTCTACCAAACCTGTAAAAATGTGTATAAATTATGTGTAAATTCTTCAAAAACAGGAGTGGAAAACAGTATTTTTGCTTGTGACCTCGGATGGAACAGCAGTCCAGATCTTTGCAACTAAGTGTCTTAGATTGTTTTTCTCTCTTACAAACTAACCTCTGGATGACAGGTGTTTAAAATTGATATATATATCGAGGCAGGTAGGTGTCTAGATAGGCTGAGTCCACTGTGCTTGCTGTTTCAATTCTGCATTGAATCATTCAATACATGTTTATTAAAACAAACCTTTGTCTTTCCCAAAGACATGGTAAGTAAGACTGCCAGCTCTTGTATCCTGAGGGGAAAAAACTGAAATCACAAAAAACAACCCCAACAAAACCCACTGGATTTTTTTTTTTCTTTTCATGTGGACAGTCATATTAAGCTTTTGAGTCTGAAGTATTTCTAAATTTTTTTTCCAGTGGAAAGGTGAAAAAAAAAGATTTTTTTTCTTTTTTGAGTATGTAGGTGTTTTCTAATATACCACTCAAAATTAAGACATAAGACTTCAATTTGAGTGGCTTTTTAGATACTCTGCCACTCAAATTTTTTTCTTCTTTTGCTTGTGCCCAGTTGATTTCCTATTTACCTCTGTGCTCTCTGATTAACTCAAGTTGTCCCTCAGAGGACGAAGGAACTGGAACCTAAAGGCTTACTAATGGTCACATTTGTAACTGGATCCCGTGGACATTGCTGTGGGTGAAAAGAGCACAGCTTTTAGCACCATGGTTTATTTCCTTGGAAATTTCAGCACCGTCCTGGCATTTACCTCACACTCTTTTGGCTTTCACAAAACTCTCTGATGCATTCAAGCATGTAGTTATTTATAAATATATGTATGTGTATATAAAAGCGCTGACGTACAGTGCTGTCTCCATTAGTGAAAGCAGAGAACATGATTTATATTTTGTTGAGTCAAACACGAGTACTTTTGGATAAAGAAGTCTTTAGCAGGTACAAATGGCAGGCCAAATCCTAAAGCTGTTTACTAGCCGTTAATTCCAGGCTCAATCCAGAAGCTCTTACTCAAGCAAAATGCCTGTAAAGTAATAGGATGCATTATCTTCTTATTCTTGAATTTTGTATAAGAGTGCTGTGTAATTTTTTTTTTAATTGTGCAGGTTTCTATCAATTCCATGTCATCTCGTCTTGTGCAGCCTCAGGAGTGAGTGCTTGTGCAGTGCTGGATTTATATGGTAAATCACCTGCAGCTGCAATGTATCACAGTAAGCTGCAGACAGTGTTTTTACAGTTTTGCTTTAATCATTTGCAATGAGTAACAGAGACCATAAGTGGCAAAATACTTTGTCTTGAAAAGTAGCCATTGAAATACTGCTGCAAAAGTAACCATAGAGTTTGGAAAATGATATGGCACAAAATAACCTATTTTGCTACATAGTTTTATTCATTTCTGAAAATGATTGTTCTTTTGCAGGCATGGAGATCTGGATATATTTCTAATGTAAAATGAATGGGAAATACTTCAATTGTTCAAATAGCTCTTAAATGTATTTTAGTTTGATAACTGATTGTATATTATGTTGGCAGCCTTTGTGCAAAGCAGTGTTTAACAGCAGAGTTTGCTCCATAATGAACATAGATCAAGACTGTTCTTTATAGTATCAATCTAAAACCCCACATGTATTAATATAATGTTGTTTATGTTAAGTTGTCCCGTTGCTTGGAATTTATTGCCACACTGCTTGGCACATAGCTGTCAACTAAGAGAACTCCTTGCAACTCCAACTTATCACTTCTCAGTGACTTCTCACTTCTTCACATTTAGAAAATGACCTTACAAGTTAGTCAAATGACTGGACTGCTATGGAACAGCAGCTGTTAGTGGAAAGTTCTCAAAATTGGCATGGATCACTTACTGATCTCTCCTTTAATTGCTGATATTGTTGCCTGTGAATGCAGTGGGTATCAATGACTGTAGTTGCTTTATAGTTCTCAGATCATTCTCTAATGTTTAGCTTTGATTTTTAGCTTTTAAGTTGAAAATATCTGAGGGTTTATCTACTGGTTTCTTTTGTGCATTTTCTAGCAACTTTGTGTAAATTACTAATTATTAATAACACCCTTGAGGCATGAAAATAAATACTGTAACATTGTCATGATGAAATATATTTTCTTTTGAAATCTCTGGGACCATATTTGGTCCAGTTGATTTACATAACTTGCCTGCATAGGTATTGTGAAAGAGTAAAATAAAAGAGCTCAGCTGCACCTGCTGTCTTTGAGATGTTTCTGAGTGAGCAGTCCCAGACAAGCATGCGTCCCAGACAAGCATCTCTTTGGTCCATTGCCCACCTGTCCTGGACCACTGCAAAATACAGTGCCCAATCTCATAATTTTACCTTAAGGTAAAATGACAAATCCTCAGCATGATCTGTTACTTAAGTCTGGTTTTGTACCAGTTCTATGTTTGTCACTAAAGAAATTAAATCTGTCAGGAAGATTGTCTACTGAGAGATATGATCATCAAATGAAAAACCCTTGCATTTAGAAAGGTTTAAAAAGGTGAGAGTTAACAGCTGGTAATTAAAGGCATCCCTGCTTTAGTGCACTTACCCTCATTTGATGTTTAGTCCTGTTCTGTAATATTCAGTGTAGAATAGTTGGTCGTGTGACTCAAGTTGTATAAAGTCACAGTTGTGAAGATACTCTTAGCAGTACAAATATACTTTCAACCTGTTTTCTGTTGTTGAGTTCTTCCTTGCAATGTGGTGCATGAAAATACGTTACAACTTGCAACTTGCAGTGTTTTATTGCTTAATTTAAGCATAGTTTGCATTTCTTATGGTTTGATTGGTTGGCAAGGCATGCAGAAATTCTGAGTCAGATGCACCTATTTCTGGATGCCCAATATAATTAGGTGCAGCCCTGAAGCAACATGTTTTGTGCAACTTTCCAGGCACACAAAATGCAGAAGTACAAGAGCAGATTTAAAAATTGTTCGGAAAAAAATTAGTGCCATTTAACTTTGAATTTTTATTGCATTTCCTCTGATGAGCTTCATAATTATGAGGTTCTGCTGCTTCTTTTTTCCTTCCTGTTTTCTTTTTTAATTACTTTTTTCTTTTTAGTAATTATAACTTTGATACATACAAAATATGCCAGATGGACATTCCTGGAAATGTCAGTGTCCTGTATAACCTTGGAGCAGTTACATAGAACCAGCATGGTCATTAAATTCCACAAATTTCTGTTTTCTGTAACCTTGTCCTGGGACATTGCTGTTGAAAGTGAGTTTTGTTTCTGCAGCTTATGTAGCCTGGTTTGCATGACCAGCCTTCTAAAAAGTGTGTTGATTACTGGTTGGGTGCATGGTGCTGATTGAAAACAGGACTGAAACCAGCAGTTTCTCCCAGGCATTATTCACTGCTACTAATTTTTGGCTCCTAAAAATTGGTTTGAATTTGTCACTAGGAGAGGAAAGCGGTTTGACTGTAATTGTCTAACTAAAAGGGAAAAGTATCCAAAAAAGATTTCTGTACATTTGAAGACCCAGGTTCTATTGAAGAAATAATTTTTAACTGCATGAAATACGATTAAGTGCGTAATTGCTTGTGTGTAAATACCAGAGTAAAATCCATATGGGTAGTAATTTAGGGAGAAATTAAGTGTATAGTATTGGTTTCCTTGAAATACAAGAAATCTATCAATTCCCAGAGCACAAAATCACATTCATCCATTTATTGAAAATATTGCCTCTTAAGAGAAGTGTGCAGAATTTAAAGGTCTAAGGAAAAAAAATCCATTTATTATACACTTTTAAAAAGAAACCCAGAATCTAATTTTCGTCTTCTTTCGAATTTTTTTTTGAGGTCTGCCCTAGTTTTCTTGGCTCTGTTTGAGAGGTGATGTCCCAGATCAGCTACCCTTGGCTGAGTGCAGGTGTGGTTTTCTCTGGGAGGTCCCAGTGAATGTCTGTTAAGGTGTGGCTGTGTGTGAAACCAGCCTTGCCTTTTTGGTGCTCTTAAGCTGCTGGTGTTACGGTAATCGCTTCAAATCTGGCTAGGCAGTCTAGTCTGTAGTGATGTGAATGCTAGGTTTGGGTCACTGTGTTTCACATTTGTGGTTAGTTAGGCCTTCTCCCTGTTGTTCATCTTAATTTTTTTTTTTTTTAAATAGAGGGTTTTTTGAGTCTTGTTTATTTTCCCTACTAAAAATCCTTTGCATGTGATTTATTTTTTCTGTAAAACCTTACCTTAAAATGAAAAAGACTCCATTTAATATTTGCGTATTACAAAATTGTGTTAGATACTTGACTAGATTATTCACTTTCTTTTATACATTTTATAATCTAGTTAGGTAGATAATAACAGTAAATGCATTCCCTAAAATTCCAGAAAATAACATAGACAACATCTTCTGTTTACAACAGAAGAAGAATGAAGTGACATTGGAGACTCAGAGAGTAGAAAAATAAAGCCAAAACTGAAATTTGGGGGAATTGCTGGGACATTTTTTGGTTTATTTTTAAAAATTCGGGAGATAATTTTTATAAAAATATAATTTTAAAACCCATGCACAGTAGTTTTAAAAACTCCATTAATCAACATTCATTGATGTGAATAAACATTTATCCCTTGCTCTGTAACTTTCAAAACGTTGACATTTCTCCCATGCTTTAAGCTTTCCCTTCCTTTCTGTGATGTTTTCCTTTCACCCAGCAGCTACACTCTGGGTAGGTGCACCAGTGCAACGTGAGCATGCTTAGCTGTTATTAAATGTGTATGCTGGGTTATTCCTCGTGCTAAATGCATACAGAAGCATCATCAAGTGAATGAGTTCCAACAAATTGCAGACCCACCTTTAGGTGGACTCTAGAGCTTTTGTACGCGTGTGTATATGTGTATAAACATGTTGTTAAGGTAGCAGCTCCTGAGCTTGAGGTGGAATGATATGGGCTTTCCTGTTTCCACATCACTGAGGTCTAACTTGCCCCAGAAGTGACTGGCTGCATCTATCCTGTCTTGTACTTGGCATCTTGTACACTCTTCTGGCCATCATGTAATGGTCCTTACACATATTCCTTGGGGGTTTTGCCCAAACTATCCAAAAGAATGAGAAAACCGTGTTGCAGCCCATCAGAATGGTGTTTTTTGTGGCACTAAACTTAAATCACATGTTTGTAACCTTCTGTTAAGTAGCACATGAACCAGTTTTGTGGCCACTTCATCCGTCTGGTGTCCTTTTCCCCAAAAGTGAGGTGTTGTGGGAGCAAACTGTTCCTGAAGACAAAGAGCAAACCAGAGCTGGAGGCTTGAACAGTGGAAATGTCCAGGAGTGTGGAGCCAAAGACCTCTTCCTGGCCACCTTGCCTTTAGCAGTATAGGCATACCCAAAACTTCACAGACTGTGGTGTAGAAGGGGTGATTGGCAGTCACAGCTGGTAAGGAATATTCTTTGTCTTGTGAAAACTTGGAATTTTAAAAATTCCATCCCAAATTGCAGCAAAGACTTAGTGTTCCCTCTTTTCTAAATCAAACATAAAAATATCTCTTAGATAAATACTGTGCTTCAGTTTAGCCCTATCATGCTTTTTTTTTTTAAGTACACAGTTTAACTTCACTAAAAATACTTTCTCACCTGAAATCAAAGGCTTTTCAGAGTTCTCAATATTCCTGGGGAGCAGAAATAAAATCAGTCTTTTCCTTTGATGAAAGTTTAGATACCTGTGGATTGGTATGTTTTTTCAGGAGAAATATTTGCTAAAAATTCCTAACCAGCCATCCTCTCTTCCACTCCCTGCCTTTTCTCTGCAGATGACCAAAATGTGGAAAAGAGGTGAGACTCCTGTTAGAGATTTGTTGCTGCATTTTTCATGAGGAATTCACAGAGGGGAGGCTGATACTCTTGAGATGAGCTTTTTCCCTCTGTTTGGTGTCTAAGCAGCACAATTCAGTATTACAAGTACAAAGTAGAGTGGGAAGCTGAAGGAAAGGGTGGAGAGACAGGGTGTAAGTACTGCTGAATTCTGTTAAAAGTATTAGAAGCTGTTAATAGATTTTGGCAAGCTGACATTCAGCTTTAACTTTTAACCACGCACTTCTACCCCTTCAAAAAGACAAATTATTGTGAAAAAATTGGTGTCTCTTTCTGGGCTGGCTTGTGAAACTTGGTGAGCAAGGGTGCTCTGCCTTAAAACCACTGAAGTTGTATGTATGAATATGTTTTTCACCCTTTCTTACTCATACTCTGTGTCTTTGGTAATACTTTCAGTTTGAATCTTAGTGTTTTCCAGGGCTTCTGCTGTAAGGGAGCTGAGGACCATGCAGCAGTGCCCTGTTGCAGAGCTAATAACCAGAGCCTGCTGGCTGCATCACCTACCTGGGCTTGCACACACACTGGAGAGACTCACTTGGGCCTTTGCAGGTATTAAGGGCCCAGGTCTTATCCCTCAGGACTGCAAACACGGCTCTGTACTGTGGAATGATTAATACTTGGAAACCTTTAATGAACCAGCTGCAGTGTCATGGTGCTAGCTGTTCCAGGCTTCTCCTTTTGTCCCACTAGGGATGCAGGCACTTCAGAAGAATCCAACTAAAAGGAGATGTTTGTCCTTCAGAACAGGCCAACATAGGTAGAATCCAATGACAGAATATCCATATAGAATCACAGCATCTTAGAATAGATTGGATTGGAAGGGGCCTTTAAAGATCATTCAGTCCAATGCCCCTGCAATGGGCAGGGACATCTTCATCTAAATCAGGTTGCTCAGAGAACCTGGCCTTGAATGTTTCCAGAGATAGGACATCTAACACCTCTTTGGGCAAATCTTATATTTTTTGCTTCATTTTACCTGAAGTTTGGTATCTGTAAGCACTATTTTAGAAGTGTATTTTATCCTCCAGAACACATTAAAAAAAGGTGACTCATATATATTTTGTCATCTTTACTTAGGATTTTTCTACCTTGATACGTTTTTTTAAAGACCTGTAATCAAAGTGAGCAGTTCAGGTATCAAATGCAGCTTTTGTGGACTTTATATGAATGTACAAAATGTTTGTACTGATAAATTATGTGTGTAGTAGTACTTTTGTGTTTGGTAGTAAGATGTAATGTTTTAACCTTTTTGTTTTTATCTGTGCCTAAAATACTTTTAAGATAAAGAAACCCTGTTATTATGCTACTAATCAGAGGATAATTCAAAGCAAGGTTTCTTCAAGTTAGAAATATTCTTCAGGTTGTTTAACATTTCACAACTCCTGTTTGAGAGAATGCAAACCAAGCCAGCCAGTAGTTGAAAACAAGTTGATGTTATACACTGTTGTTTCTTCTTTTAAATTTGGCTTGAGGCATAAAATAACAGCTTGAGAAGCCAGTACAACAACCACTAGCTTTTATGATTCATTTAAAGTAGTCACAGTTTTAAGCATGAAGGAGCTTGTTATGCTCTTGATAGAAAAAAAAAAATCCATAGAAAATTAAATGTGACAATGTTTTCCTGTCAGGTGCTGCTGCAAGGATTGAGGATTTCTTAGATCAGGAAAATAACCTAAAAACTGTTGCATTATTTTTTTAATGTTATGCTATGAAATACCAATCAAGTGCCATTCAGCATTGAGTTCTGGGAAAATAGTGTGTGTGTTTGGCTGTTCCTGTTTTTTCCTAACCTGATCTCAGTTAATAGTTGTTCCTAGAGGGAAACCACGAGGAAGTGCAACAGGACCTGTTGATCATCCTGCAGTTCTAGTTGCAAGGAACACAGATGGGTGATGACTGTACCACTTTTTTTCACACTCCTGCTCACCAGTCTGTCCTGCTGTCTGTCTGCCTCCTCAGGTCCCTGTGCTTGCAGTTTGCCATTTGCCATCTCTGTTTCCTTAGTGGACCTCTCTGGAGGCAAGCTGAAGGGAGGCTCACTAAGCAGAAATATCCATGAATTCGGTATCTGGAGCCTTGGACATCCTACCACATCCCAATGGACTTTTTCAAAATTACATAATTTAGAAAAGATTCTGCACTTAATACTGCTCCTGATTAAATTAAGAATTGAAAAACATATGATTTTTTAAAAAATTTCTGTGGGAATTTTTTGTCCGCTCCAGGTCTTGAATATCCTGTAGTTTAAATAAGCATCTAGATGTTTTGTTTGAAATAAAAATATGCAGCATTCTGGAAACCAATTGACCCAGACCCTTTCCATAGTTTCTGTGTTTGGTCTGTGAGGAATGTTTGCTGTGGAGTTGGTGGGATCTCCTTGATAACCTACTATCCAAAATTTCAGAGTAAGAAAAAAACAGGTTCCTGATACCCTGCAATATGACTCTTCCCTTTTTCCTCCTGGAACTTCCTGATGATCCAAACTCTCTACATATGTTGGGGAATTGAGGAGCAATGACAGTGAACAGCTCAAGGTCTCACATTTTTTAAAGATGAGGTTAGAAGCTAGTGCTGGATATCACCATTTATGGTTCTGGGCTAGCATGTGGACTGCATAGGTTAATTAATGTACCAATCAGGGCAAAAATCATATACTGAAATTGTGTGGAAGAGAAGTTCCTGGAAGTGCCAGGCAAATGCAGAGCAAACCCTTTCGCTGGGCTTGGCTGGACATAGGCATGGTGGGGAACCTGCTCTTTGGCAAACAGGTATTTCTGCTATGACCTCTCTGTTAAGTGAAAAGGAGTTATTGCCTCATGTTTTGCAAAGATATTTGGCAGCCACAACTTTACTTCATGTTTATTGACTGATTCCAAGACAATTCTGCTTGCTCTTTCCTCCAGGTCTGATACTTTGCATATAAAGTTGGCAGTTAAAAAATACAAAATATGCTGGATGAGTGGAGAATTGCAGAATCACAGGATATGCTGAGGTGCAGGGGACCCACAAGGATCATCAAGGTCAGACTCCTGGCGCTGTACAGGACACCCCCAAGAGTCACACCCTGTGCCTGAGTGCATTTTCCAAATGCTTCTTGAGCTCTGTCAGGCTGGAGCTGTGACCACTGCCCTGGGGAGCCTGTTCAGTGCCCAACCACCCTCTGGGTGAGGAACCTTTCTCTAAAGTCCAACCTAAACCTCCCCTGACACAGCTTCAGGCCATTCCCTCAGTCCTGTCACTGTCACCACAGAGAAGAGATCAGTGCCTGCCCCTCCTCTTCCCCTCATGAGGAAGGTGTAACTGCAGTGAGATCTCCTCTCAGTCTCCTCTTCTCCAGGCTGAACAGACCAAGTGCCCTCAGCTGCTCCTCACACAGCTTTTTCTCAGTGTGATTTTAATGAACAGGTAGCCCCTTAAGCAGCAAAATGAATAAAACGTGGCATTATGTTTGTTTTCTGTTCTGGTGCCTGAAGATGGTCAGAGCTCAGTCTGATGCTTTTTCTTCTGCTATGGCATCATATTGCACGTTCCTCTTCCATGGATTTCTGATGTGCAGCAGGAGCTGTGTCACATGTGGCACCTTTCTTTGGCACAAAATCTGCACATCATTTCTTTCCTCTGCCAGGTCATTTATTTTCATTAAATATGTAAAAAGGCAAAATTTTCAGTCAATTCTCCTCTCTCTCAAGTCAGATTAGAATCAGCTGCTGAGCTGAAAAGCCAAATTGCTTTTTGGGGGGAACCTGGAGTGGGTGAGTGGACACACAAACCACCTGACTACAAAAGTCTTGTTTCCAGAAGAATCTGACTCCATTCCTACTGCTGTCTTATCTGTTACTTGAAGAGGACTAAACTAACCATATTCCCAGAAGCAAACAGTATCATTTTTAGGCTATATGGTGTGTTTTGTAAAATACACTATGAGTTTATCCAGGGGTAACTGATATAAATGAATGGCAGTAGTAAAACAGATTTCTTGTGCCATAAGCATGCAGTGTGCTCCTCCAAAAGAGAAGTCTTCTCTCTCAAAAGTTAACCTAAACAAAATGCAAATCACAACGTATTAAAGTTGGTTTGACACTTAGGTTTCACCCAGGGTCTTTCAGCCATGAACAAGACTAGCATCTCCTTTGAATGAGAGTTCTCCTAGGAAGGTAAATATTAAGTACCCCCACACCTGTTATTTAATTCTTAGGGACTAAAAAGGTGATTATATGAAGATCAAAATCAGAGCCTCTTTCTTTTACTAGCCCAGAGAGATATTGATGTTAAACAATTATAGTGCTTTCTAAGTAGTCAGCATTTGGAACTGTTATCTAAAGAAAACTCTCTAAACGAACTGGGTGGCCACTGGGCTGCAAGGACTGAATAAGCAGAGAGAAGCTGCCAAGAAAGCAAAGTGCAGGACTCCACTTGGATAAGGCCAGGTGGATGGGATGGATGGAGGAGCCATACAGGAAAGGGTCTTTGCACCTTCAGAAGCATCCAGAAATGCCCTAACTCCTCAGGGAGCTGATGCAACCATGCTCTGAGAAGTATATTAAATAAGATTTAAAAAATACTTGAGACTGTGTGAAAAAAAACTCACTGAACATATTCACTGTTTTATATAATATAAGAACACTTGCAGGTTTTTCTTTTCTGCACCTTTGTCTTTCCAGCAAAAGACAAAGTATCTTATTTTGTCGCCTTGAAAAATGAAGCTTTTTTTAGTCTTAGAGACTTTCCTTTGCATAACTGTTCTGTAGAAGAACAGTTTAGTTGGTAGTGTTTGAACTCTGCTAAATATATTTGGTTTGGAAGTAAATTATATCAGTTTTAAATCAGCATGTTTTAATAGCAGGTGTTTTAGAGTAACTTTGCTATCTGCACTAAACAGAAAATGCAATGTCCTATTTCAGGAGAATAACATGTAATCATATCTCTCAGTAAAATTTTCTTCAAGGCTGTACATGTTAATTAATATAGTCTCATCAGAATGTTGGAGGCAAAGAAAAATCACATATTGCTGACAAAAGAGGTTCCAACCAAAGTGGCTTTGTCTTTTAATTTCGCAGCTTTCACAAGAATGATGATTTTAAAGTCTCTTTATTTTTTACTGCTGATTTGTAGGTAACTACAAATAACCGAGAAATACTTTCTCTTTTGCATTTTTTTTCTCTCCCAAATTTAGCTCCAGTAGATTTAAAACCAAAGTCTTTGTTATCTAATGAGAGCTTTACAGAAATACATATAAAAGTAATGGATGGGATTAAAATTAATGGTGTGAAACAAGAGACACACACCAATAACCCAGAATGACCAAATGCCTTAGAAACAACATGCTCAAGGTTAGGTTCACAGACTAGTTGATTAGCAGGAATTGAGAGATTGAGTGTATCTGAGCACAAACTGTATGTGTATAAATTAATTCTATTCTAGACTTGGGAAGGAATTTAAATGCAAGGCTTGGTTGGCATAAATGATTTACCCGAAATTCAAAAAGCAGCAGGAGTTTTGCTGCATGCCCCCCTGTGCCTTTCAATGCCATTACATCTACAAGTGGTGAATGCTGTGGAAATTGGTGACAGAGTAAGGCACTGCCCCTTTCAGGCTCCCTGTTTGAACATCACCAATGGCCAAAGTTTATCTGTGTCAAATTAATTAGATCATACCTATTTCTGGGTGTGTATCCATTAAAAAAAAACACCCAAAACACCAAAATAAACTTTTCATTTGTCACTATTTGGCAGGATAGATAAAAGTTCTAGGCAGATATGTTAAAAAATAAAGTTATATGAAAGCTGAAATGCTTTTTTTTCCAAGAAAAGGTCACAGAAAGGCTTGGATGGAAAGGAGACTCTTGGAAAGAGGATGCTTGAAGTGGTTTTGGTTGTTTTTTGTATTTGGGGTTTTTTTCCCCTACTAAAGAAAGAACATAATTGCATGTCTAAAATAAAGAAGAAAAAACAAACAGCCAAGAACAAATGCCTAGAATTCCTTTTTATTCTGCATATTCTTCTCAATTTTATAACAGAATATTATCCTCTTAACAAGCCAGTTCATAGCATTTTAAACATAGTAAAGAAAATAAATTAACAGAGCATCTATTTTTTAATCAAGATTTCTTTTTTCTAGATACTGATGATCTTTGAAGGACAAGAACAGCTTCTGAAAGACATAAGTAACTGCCATGTTTTTATCAGCAGTAAATGTGCAAGAAGTTAAAGCCTGTGTCCCTTTTAGGTTTCTAAGATTTGTAGAGTTGTAAACATTCTAGCAAAATTTCAGATGCCAACAGAATTCTATTAAAAATATTATTATAAAGTTCTTTATAAAAACTTTTTTCCTATTTATGTTTTTATTGGCTCTCTGTAAGATACGGGTTCGTAACACAGTCATAATCAGTTCCACTCTGAAATTAGAAATGGGAATGAAGCCACTTTTCCACAAGTTAGACAGTAAGAGCTGTTTTGGTGCCAGCAAAAATGCGACTAATAATGGTTCTTCCTAAAGATATGAAGTACAAGAGGCAAGATATAAAAATGGTTATCTGGATGAAATTTGATAAATCATTAAAAGATACATTGTGAATGAATGTAACTAATTTCTATCTGCATCTGTAAAGTAAAAAAAAAAAACTGGAATTTTGCTGATTTGCTTTGTAATATTTTAAATCCTGTTAACACATGCCAATATAATTTATATTGCAGTTAACAATTTATATGCTTCTATTTCTAGAAATTGTCAGGCGTTTTTTGTTTTTATTTGTTTGATAATGTGGACTTCAAAACCAATTTAAGATGAAAACAAATACGAAAAATTGTGGAGCAGCTGCCAATTATTTCTTAGAATTAATGGAGTTTTTTTTCTTCCTGGAATAAAAAACCGGGATTTAAGGAAGCTGGAAAAAACAGATGGAGATGCAAATTTGGCTGTCCTAACATGCCAAAATGTGATCTTACGGCTAATTTTGTTAGAGAAAGTTTTATTTGCAAATTCAGTTTCCCTGTCAAGGCAATGTGGACAGAAATGCTCCAGTCTGGTTGTGTTGTAGAGAGGGAAGTGGTGACAAATTTGAAAAAGGTATTTTATTTAAATTGCAAGGCATGCTGACAATGAAAGGCAAGGGGGTAATTGGTGTATGAATTTCTGTGCGTTGCTAAAGAATGCTGTGTGGAGGACCTTTCTCCTAGGTTTTTGCAAGCTTGGCTCACCAACATGCAGATTACTGAGGAAGGGATTTGGTGCTGTTCTCTGATAGTTCCCTTGGAGCCTCTGTAGCAGAAAGACACCTTTGAAATAATCAAGGGCCAAAGATGACAGTTTGTACACCATAAAAGATGAAAGAACTCATTCCTATTTGTCTAAAGCTGAGGTTCATGGGTCACTGTTCAGGGCAGAGTGCTGAGGGACCTGAAGCCAAGTTCTAGTGTGAGGACCAAAAATGAACTTCCTTAAGGTGAAACTCTTTCAATTATTACTCATTTGTAGAACGATAATTGCTGTGGAACATTGGAAAAGTGATGTCCAGATTTTAATCTACAAGAATAATGACATAGAAGAAAAGATTTGCTATCAAGCATCTCAAGTTAAATTAATAATTAGGAATGTGTATGTTTGAACTCATTTTTTAAACTAAATTCTGTATACTGAAATATTTTCAATCCTTATATTTTCAGTATCTGAAAAGTGTATACCAGAAACACTGTTTAGATAATCTAGTTTATTACATGTTCATCAGTGGGGATTATTTTGATTTCAAATTTGTAAATAGAAGAAAATGGACAGACTCTTGCATAGTGCTTGGATATAATTTATGTCTCTTTGGGGCATGGGTCTCAGATGCAAAAAGAGTAATTCAGAAAAAGCAAGATATTAATTGATATAGATATAGATATAGATATAGATATAGATTTAGATGTATATCCAAAAAAAGTGATTTTAGGCCATGTCAGAGAAAAAATTATTCTTTTTGACAGAGTGTATTTTGCAATAATCAAGGTATGCTCGCATTGAATATATGACAGACTGTCAGTTTTATTTTTCTTGGCTATTCTGTTCCCTTGGCAAACTTGATCAAATTATTTGTTTCAGAATAATTACAGCAGTTGAAGATCAAGTATAAGAACAGTAGATATCTGAGAGAGCAGATGTGTTCTACTGGTAGACATACTGGCTTCAAAAAAACCTGTGAATTGACGCATAGCAAATAGCTGTTCTGAGTCAGAGTGTTGTGTGGTGTGCATTGGCTTGGTTTTATTTCACTACTTTATCAACAGGAAATCCTGATTTGTGCTGGCTGGTGCAGCACAATGCACCTCACCTTCCTTGCTTGCTAGTGGGATCTCTTCCTGCTATTTCTCCTTAAAGGCTGCTTTTCCTGAAGACACTCATGTCAATTCACCTCCATAACATTTCTGACCTTTTTGATAGTAAATCTTTATATATTCTAGGCANAGTCAATTCACCTCCGTAACATTTCTGACCTTTTTGAGTGTGGTCTACAATTTTTCATAATGTAAATCTTTATATATTCTAGGCATGTTTTTGCTTTTGAAGCATTTGGTTTAAGTCTTGTACCAAACCCACTGTGGCACATTCATTCCCAGAAAGCACTGTGTTGAATTTTATGTTTTCTCAACAGGGACCACAATGATTAATCCATTTTTTTTCAATGCTCACTGATACTTGCAACCTTGTTTTTTAATACTCAACACATTTTTTCTATAGGCATAACCCAATCCCTTCACTTCTCCTCCAGTTACTGCTGTTTCTGCCTCCCTGGCTTTTTTTTTCTTTCTTCTATTAACCAAGGACATCTCTTTCTCCTCCTAATGACTGTCATATTTTTCTATTCACCCTATTTCCAGGGTACCTTAGCATCAGGAGGCAGTACTTGGGTTTTCTGCATGCCATTTGGTGCCATCTGTGGCAATCATGCTGATTTTTATAAGCTTTACATAGCTTATGATAGTAGAAGATACTTGCTATATGGTTTTATGGGTGTCCATTGAATCCCAGGCATCTGCTGCAGGAATATCTAAACACTACAGAAAAAAATTGGAGGTGGTCATTTAACATAGGTAGGCATGGAGGTAGTTATCCTGGACTCAGAGAACTCCACACATTTATCATCATTTTGATGACTGACAGCAAATGTTTCCAAGCACTGTGAAAGAGCCCTTGCTGAGGAAAAGCTGATGTGAGCTGCAGTCTAAGGTCTGGATCAGATGGCTCCTCCTTGCACAAAGTGGGCTTAGAGCCTTGCCTTACAATGGGTACCTGCAGTGAGCTGGAACATGATTCACAGGCCCTTCCTGCTCCTTGGAGAGACAGCAGCATAACTACTGCCTCGATGATGAGCAGACAAAGTGTGCAGAATGTGTGAGCAGACAAAGTGTGCAGAACGCGTTGCTGGAGAATGGCGTAAAGGTCAGGCGAACTCAGCCTGTCCCTCGCCAGGAAAACAAGAGGTGGTTACTGCCAAAGGCCATGGCAACTGATTGTCCCCCCTCAGCTCGTTTGCTGTGTGGTTGAGTGAGCCCTTCTCTGCAGCTCCTGAAGTGTAGTGGTGTTTATCAGCAATTGGAAGCAGTGATTGTTGATGCAAGTTGGATGTTAGTGGTACTGGGAGTGCGTCTGCCAGTCCCGTACCTCTGGAAGCACATTTGTTCAGCAGTGGTGAGCCTTGTCTCAAAAAATAAAACAAGGGCTTTGAAGTACCTCCTGCTAATTTGTTTAGTATCTGCTGAATTTGAGCTCAATACTGTGTTCTGAATCATCAAATGGCACAGATTGGCGACGGATTTAAAAGCAGACCTTCTTGTGTTTTGCGTTCCTTCGATATTACTGAAACAATTACTTTTCAATATAAGAAAGCTGTTATTGATTAAATATTATGTGCTAAGGTGGTGAAAAATATTTGGAGCCACAGGTGTCCTCCAGGCAGAGAGTAGTCATTGGCCACAGCGGCCCAGCTGTGCCAGCTGTGCCTGTGCTAAGCTTCATCTTCCTGCACCTTGAAACTCTTGGCTTTAGCCTTTAGGTCTCGTTAGACCTTGTCAGCAAGTTGTCAAGGTGACACCCAATGGTTGGCTTTCAACTCCAGTTTAGTTCTCCTCTCTGAGACAAGGTATTTATTCCCCTTTTGTCCTAGTAGATCCCACCACACAAATCTCACCAGGAAAAAGGAGTCGAGGCCATGGTAAATAAAAACAGAAATTTCCAGTATTTGCATTGTAGTTAGGAACAGCATCCAGCAAATTAATGTGTTCACATCATCTAAGCTAGGTTCAAGTCATTGGCTTTCACCTTATGGAAAAACATGTAGTTCCATACAAAGGCTGTACATAATAAAAGTAAACAAATGACAGTGACACACACATTTCATGTTCTGGAAAGAAATAGCAGGGCCAACTTATATAACTCTTAATCATGTCATTTGCCCCATGTCAAAAGGATTTTGAGTGCTGGGATGCTAAAGACTATGAAAAAACCCATTCAAATTACAGTAGAATTTAAAAACTGGCATTAATTAAAAATAAGTGTTACCTATCACATAAATACTTGTCATACTGAATGCAGATTGTAAATATCTTGTTTCAGAAAATGGCTTTCAATAATAACACACAATAGGCTAAATGTACCCAAAGATAAATATTTTTATTTGCCCTTTTTTTCTATACCCCCAAAGTAATGGCAAGAACATATTGTTTTCTTCATCTTTATACATTTTCCAGTTTGATTGCATTTACACAAAGAACTTATCATAGCTAGATTATGAAGATACTCTTTCAGTGATGAAAGATTACGTTAAACAATAAGAAAATATGAATTCACATTTTGATCAGGATTCTTGAAATTGTTGATGTAGAATGTTCCCTGCATTTTTAAGAAACTCATGTAGAGTGTGAAGCAAACCCCATGTTCCTTTGAACACTAGGATTGTATTGTGTATATATATTATTTCTTTTAAGAAAATTAGGCACTTTTTAAAACACTTTTAAATAAGCTGGTTTACCTGTCCAGTAACAGCCAGTGCCACCGGTGCCATTTCCTATAGGGAGACTGGCTTTCTAGTCATCTTAGGTCTGGATCAATGTAAACCAGAGCAAATTAATTTAAGTCGGTGCAAGACACAGCAAAGAGTTCCTGTACCCATAGATAATCTTCCAAATGTCGTAGGGGTGACTGGTGGAGCCATATTTGAAGTTTGTCCTGCAGTGTGGGGTTTTCCTTCTGCATTGTTAGTGACTTTTTAACATGTGTCTTGTCCATCTTAAAAATTAGGTGTTCAGCATAATCACTTTGTTGTTTCTTTTCTTTCCCCTTGGATTGGAGCTGTTCCATTAAATTTTATACTTCCCTACCTTGACAAGCCATACTGGAAAGATTTTTGCCATGAAAGACTGAACCAAGAGTTGTATCATGACGAGTCATATAGTGATAATCTGTGAAGTTACAGAAGTACTGGTGCTATCTGATAATTAGGAGTTTTAAATATCAGTGGATTATGGATTTGAGTATGGATGAAGCTAGACCTTTTCTAATTGAGAGGGCTGATACCTTACTAAGAGCTTTAGAGGTAATCTCTGCTCAAAAGCTGTATATACTTCACAGAATTAATAAAAGACTGTTACCTACATGTTGTGGTGATAAACTGTCAAGTAACTATATTCTACTCTCTCAATTTACCTTGCTGCTTAGTGGGGGAGATTTCTGGTATGTTGTACAGCATAGAAACAAAACTGGGATAAATCTCTCATCTAGGAATCCAGACAGTCTAATTTTCTTTTGTTTCTCATGTTTATGTCATCACTTGAGTCTTACTCTGTGTTTGTGGGTGAGGGTGCGCGGGCACATGCGTCAGCTGCTCTTTCTGGATTTTCAGGGTGGATTTGTAGCATTTGTCATAGTGCAGCCTTTGTGAAGGCTCTCTTTTATTGCATCTAAACCCACACAAAACTGTGTTCTCTGGTTTACAAGCTATGATTTAGGAAATATTAATTCTTTTTAAATGGCGAGATCTTTTGAAAGGTTAGGAAAAAGAGGAAAGGATGCAAAGTCCTAGCTCACATTACCAGCTTGCCATGCTGAAGGAGTCCTCTTATGAGACTGGTGACTGGATGAGAAGAGAAAGTAGAATGGATTCTCATCACAGATGGTCATAGGAGTATTCTAGTTTAGCAGATAATTTCAGAATTTTTAGGAAAAATTCTGAATGACAGAAATGTCATTGAAATTACAGAAATATACCTAATAATTTTGCATGTTAAAGCAAATTTTAATTGAGGTTTCTTCTGTGTTTTCTGCAAAACTCATTTGTTCTGCTAATAACATTTTTATTTAAGAAAAAAGATATTCTATCTTTTATAGATATAGATAGATATATAAAATAGATATATAGGTAGATAGATAGATATATAAAATAGATATCTAGAAGACATCTATTTTTTTAATAGCATTTATACCTCTGTTATAGTTCTGATTCTCCTATGCTTTACCTTATGTTTCTGCTAAAACAAAGTGTACAGTGACTTTTTTTCCTGGGCTATTAGAAAAAGAAGGTATTTCATGTTATGAAATCTGAGAACATTTGTTTAGTAAAATATTTTACAGCTTCTAAAGGAGCAATGAAATATAACAGTTGCAACTATGCAAATAATATGTAGGGGATAATGTTTTAAAAGATCAGTTGCAGTTCACTTCCTCTAAACAGAATTCTCTTGTTTTGTTTCTGCTTGCAGACATACATGAAGTTTTGTTGAAACAGTCCTGTAGACAGGTCTCTTCCTTCTGACCAGGGGGATTTCATAGTCCTGATAATGTGCTGTCTGGATACACATTTTTGCATTGCTTGAATGCCCTCTGAGCACCATGGCAGCCTCAGAACAGACCTGAACTTCCCCTGTAAGCAGCAGTCCCTGAGTCATCACAGCAGTAATTCAGTCGTGGTGTCACAGCAAGCTGTCCCTCAGCTTGAGGGAGGCAGGTAACTTGCAGTTCATGTCCCAAGGACAAAGGGTGCTAGGTCCGTATTGACCATTGGCTCCCTCTCTCCTCCCTTGTAGCCTCCAATGCCGTATTCCCTCTCCTGTAGTTAAACCCCTTGCTTGCTCCTGTGTCTGGTGGTCCCAGCTTTCACCTGGTGAGCCTGGAGAACTTGCCAAACTGTTCTTCATGGACACCCACAGGAGAGCTCCTGAAACAACTGAGGAAATGGCTGGAGTGTGTATTTGGGTTCTTTTGGTCTTTTGGTGAAGTTGTTCTTCTGCACTTGTATGTATATCGATTTAGGACCTAATAAAACTCTGCATTCCTTTACTGCTCTTTTCCCTTTTAAAAGTAAACCAGAACTAAATGCTGAGACATTTAAGTTCTCAGTCAGCTCTACAGCTGCAGAGTCAGCACCACCTTTGTTTGCAAGTAAAGCTTCCAAAGGCTGCAGCAAAAGGACTCACAGCAGTTTCACTGTACTAAATCTCCCTAAATGACAGGCAACGAGGGGTAGGTAGCTGAAAATATGTCGATACCTCAGGCATTTTGAGGACGACATTTCAAAAAAAGAAAAAAATTCAAACTTGATGCTGAGACAAGGAAATATGGCACTGTTCTTGCATTTTCATTTGGGACTGATTAGTTAAAATCAGCACCTTACTGCTTGCAACTTGGAGAGTGATTTAACCACCCGTATTCTCATGTTTTAATTGATTGCATCTGCAGCATGGGAGGACCAGTGAGAACTCAGGATGTTTTTTAACATTTTTATTTGCAAAGCAAATGTTAGGCATCGCATGGAGAAGGTTTTAGTTCAGTATGAATCCACACCTGGTTTCAAAAATTTCACTTAGTACTAATAAGAGGGACTGAAATGATATTTAAAGTATAGTATAATTATCAGAGTTGGAATATGTTAGATGGCATAGGAAAAAAAGCATGAATGAAGCTTCGTGCTAAGTTGTTTCAGTTTAGTAACTGAGCTACTTCATGGTTTTTTCATTGTGCCATCTGTATTAAACATGTCCTTAGAAAAGACTTTTTAATGTTAATGACTCAAAACTTGTAGTTCTCAGTTCAGATTACAAGTTTTTTTCAAATTAGAGGAAAGTGTGAGAGTAAGGATGCCTCTCTGAGTCTGACTTTGCAGGACTGAGCTTTAATCATTTGAAGTCTGTAGCTTTGAGCTTTTCAGCTTCCTCAAGTTTGCTTGAAGATCTGTGTTTTCCTTGTCTTTGTCTTCTTTATGGATAAATATATTTGCTTTGCTTCAAATTTCTAAGACTTTATGGGAATTATTTTTAGGAAGAAGATTAGTATTTGATAATTCAGTAATGGTAAACAGTCTGGAGTTCTTAAATGTGAAGTTATATTGAAAATTAAATAAATGCTATAGCTAAAGGCAGCGTAAATCTTTGATGTCATGCTCTCAGAGAACATCTACAATTGGAGTACCACTTGGGAAACTGCGCTGAGAGGTGGGTAATGAAGTGAGAGCTTCAGAAGAGTGGATTGAAAGCTTGGGCTTCTGTGTGGGGAACAGTAAAAACTTGGGAAAAGCTTAGTGGGCTGAGATTTTTATTTTTTGGATGGAAAAGCTTCTCATAAATATGATATGGCAAACCTGCAAGAAAGATGCTCACATTATATTTTATGCACTTTCCTTTAGAGTTGTTTATTTCCATTCACTCATTTTAGAAAATATATTTCGAGTAGGGGGAGACAAATTTTTTCAGGACTGGAGATGCCTTTGAATTGTGATAATGTGTGAACAGTCCTTAACATTTCACTGTCTGTTTCTATATTCAGAAACTATGAACAATATGTGTTGTTTTACATATGGCTTGGTTATAAGACAGCATAAACTTAAAGACGGTGAATGCTCTTTCTTTTTTCTAATTATAGGTTAAGCCACTGTCATTCCCTCATCTCAGATTTGCCTGCTGTTCCTCATCCATGTTTCAATAATGAGTTTGCAGTCATATTTTTCAGTTATGGGCCATACTGGCTGAGGTTTTTTTAGCCATGTGTTTCCTTTCACCTGAATTATTTAGAAAAACATAATTTAAAACATTCTGTCATACTTGAAGAAAAACAACCAACCAAGCAAAAAATGAAAGAGGAAACACAGATGATTTTGTTTACATTTAGCTACCAGAAATAAAGTAAGGAACTGGGAAAGAAACTGTCCAAGTTGCTTTAGAGCAGAGGTTTGCAGTTGTAGATGTGTCTGGCCTTTGGGAAAGGATCCAAAAAGGATGTGCAAGCAAGGTGTCTCTTCCCTCACCCCTTCTGTGAAGATCATCCTGCCTTTCCATAGCCTAGAGCTTGTACACAGATGGCCTTTAAGTATTTGCTTCTCAGCTAGGACATAGCTGTGAAATGTTGTTCACACCTGGAGTTCTCCCACTCAAATTAATTACTAAAGGTCATTTTATTTCGATCCATTGTGAGATAACCAGTGATAAAAAGGGATCTGTGACCTGTCCACAGATCTTCATGTCTGGGTATGGTAAAGGGGGTGCCAATGGCATTTGCACATGTCTACTTTGGCTCAGTTTCTTAATTAATTAATAGTGCAGTGATGTTACGAGGTTGGCTTGATTTCTTTCCCTTTCCCTTTCCTGCACTTCCTGTGCCGTGACGGCTTTTTCCTTCACATTTCTTAGGGTGATATGTTGCATTTCCTTCAAATCTCAAGTCTATATCAGAGTCCAGGCTGATTTATTTAACTGGATTCTGAGCCCCTGCCTTTCCTCCCCTGGGCATGTGTGACGCATGATACTGGCCCTCTAGAAACCAATTAACAAAATAAATTCAATCACTGGGGGACTTAAATAATTTAAAAACAATGAGCATACATTGTGCCTACGTAGTCCCCACCTAAATTAGACCGTGCCCTCATTAAGATAAAGTTGCTTTGCTCTTCATTTACAGGAATTAGACTGAGTAAGGGTTTCCCCCCTAGCAAAAGCTGGATGCTCCCAAGCCTGCATGGCTGTTGCTGTCCAGTCTGACTGACCCTGCTTCAGCTGATTGGCTTCTGATTGCCACCAGGGTCGGGTAGTAGCAATCAGAAGCAGTCAGAAGGCTACTTCTGGCCTGACACGACTTGACTAGAGGCTAGGAATTAACCATTTCAGTGCTGGCAGAAGGGGCCTTGCTGCCTTTTTTGTTGGGAGAGGGATCTGCAGCTCTGTGGGGAAATACGTGTTTGGTGACTGATCCAGAGGCAGGTATCAGTATAAGTGCTGAAGAGGATCCACTGATTCATATCATGAAAGCTTATGGAGTTCTGGCCAAGGCACATGTCAAATTTTATTACTAATACTATTACATTTTACCTAAGGTGATTCTCTGTGTCTGCTTGATTGCAACAGGTATGAGGAAAGCCATTTGCTTCTGGAAAAGGGGATGCAGGTCTTGTCCCTGCAAGCTTGCTTGCTTGCATGCATAAATTAAACATAGATGTGGGGAATTGCACTTGTCCTCATCCTTATGATGCTGAGGAAAATGGAAGCCTGCTTATTTGCTTTAATATGTCCCTGCTTTTATCCTTTCCCTCATTTTGCCACTTAGCCTTGCCAGGAGAGTATAAGACTGCAGAGTTGGGAGCAATTTGGGTCCCTGTGACTGTGTTTGCAGCATATCAGGTAGTTAATGGATAATAATTAATTCGAATTACCTCCTTTCCATCTGTCTGCTGACTTGAATCCCATTTTCCTTACCTTTTACCTCAGTCCTTCTTTTAGTTTTCTTTTTTTCCTTCCTTTGATCATCAGAAAGGTACTTCCTAAATGCACATTTAAACAGACTCGTTGGGGATATGTGAGTGAACTTGAACATTGTCAAGAGAAAGCAGCTGGGTGAAACTGGTACCCAGAGATACAGTCAGAGACCTTTCCTCCTCCAAAGGCACCAGTTAAGGTTTCTCTCAGTTGTTGCTGATGCTCACACAGAAACATAACTCCTGTATAAGAGGTGGTAACATCATTGCCTACCTTTTTGGCTAGTTTTATACAAGAGTAGTTCCCTAAAACATTTGATCCCCTGTCGAGGGTATTCATGTCAATACCATGTGCATGGTATTCATGCACACCATGAATTTTAACCTGCCAGAATGAAAATCCTGTGTTAAAATTAGCCCAGAACATGTTAAGCAAAGCCATCCAAAGCAATGCAAGGCTTGAAGGCAGCTCACATTTTCAGTAACATACTTGAACTGCCAGAACATTAGCATGCTTGTAAAATTTGAGGTTAACTGTGTTTGTAGAAATTTGTGTTGCTTTGCATCAGTTGCTGAGCTGGAGTACACATTATTTTAAATAAACAGTTTTGCCTGCTGCTGAGAATTTTATGAAAATCTTTTACCAACTCCTGTTTACACATGTAAATTCTAGTTCTTTCACAGGCACACATGAAATATGACCTGGGCATTCCATCCTTCATTGCAGATCTTCAAATGCTTAAATATGTTTGAAGCGTAGATGTTTCCAGAAAAGAAACATATTTTTAAAACAATACAAATCAACATTTCGGTGTGAAATATTGCTGTTTCTCAGTTTTTACCACCAAAGTGCACAGTCTAAAAATAAAATTGCTGGCAAGTGCTTAACTGCAATAGCATAAGGAAGTGCCTCCAGAATAAATAAATAAACCAGCCTTTAGCTAAAGCATTGGAGTAAAATGAACATATAATTCATCTGTGAAGCCACATATTTGGAAAGTGGTATGCAATGGCTGGTTTGTCCAACTTATCACGACAAAACACTTTGCTGTATCTTGCTTGGAATTGCTCTGGAAACCCTTATGATACCACATTTTCCACTGCGCAGAGGCCATTAAAACTAAATTACTAGGAAAAACAGTAGCCACTAAATTATGGATGTATTGGCACCTAAGCATTCAGTAGGAAAGAATTTTAACTTTGTAAACAAATGAATAATTTTAAAAACAAAAATGAAAATTACCTGTAAGATACTTTCTATACTAGATGTCTCGGAGTAACCATGACAACAGTCTGGGCTTGAAGTTTATTTGCTGTATCTCAGCATGTACATTTTTTTCTTAACTGAAAAAAGCGGCATCAGGTTCTACTGTACAAGAACTAGAAAAAAAAGCTATACACTTGTAAACTTACAAGTGAGAATAGAGATATGTCATTCTAGGTATATTCCTATGATTAAGAAACAATTTTGGGTATTTTATCTTTTCCCATCAGTGTCAGATCTGTGTCTTACTTATGGTGCTGTATCCCACCAACAAACTAAAAAATTATAACATTAGATGGTATATTAGGTATTTTTAGAACTAGGAATTTTTTTCCACTCCAGAAATATTTCAACCAACAAATTAGAAAATTAGACCTAAACTACATATGTATAAAAATTGCTGTTTAAAAAAAAAAAGTGTTTTATTCGGTTTATAATTACGAGAAATTTGAAATCAAAATAAAAACAACTGTCTTCTATGACAAATGCATGTACTTTGCAGCAAATACCTGAATTTTAAAAATAAACTTTGTATAAAAGTAAACATAGGTACATCACCTGTACTATATACAAAGACAGTGAAACTAATCTACCATTAAGGAGAAATATTTTTATTTTTCCTCATAACAAAGTAACAAAACAGTGATAGCAAAAGTGCATGTTGAACCACTGTCAATCTGGCTTACAAAATTGTTGGGACATGTATTGAACTAAAAGGTGATTTGGTGGCCTGAAGGAACCAAATGAAATGTCCCAGCTGATTTCTCAACCTGTTGAGATGCAATGCAAGACCTGCAGCAGATTTAATATTTTTTTTGCGTGGCAGTATAGGACCATAAAGCATAAGAAGCAGTGAATTCAGTCCCATAAACCAATTGTTCTGTGGCCCTACAGCGTGAGAAGCCTTTTGCCATTTTGGCATACTCTGCGTAATAAATCTTCCGCTCTGCTTGGCAAATTATCAAAAACAATGTCCTACAAGTTGAGAAATTCACCAGATTATTCCTTCACTATGATGTGAAGTTTTTCCATTACTAATGAATTAAGTATTAAAATCAAAACAACTCAGAGTTCACTGTCCAATCTGGAGTACACATTTCTCTGCAAGCAAGTGGCAAGAATAGTTTTATTTTCTTTTTTCTTCCTCTCTCCCCTCTCCTTTATCCAAAAGAGAGGGGAAGAAAACCCACACACAATAGCCAATGCATTAATAAAGACTGTGTGTTGATAATCTTTTATTTTAAGGAACTGCCACCACATAAGCAAAGAAAAATTCTAGTTAGAGGATGTGCTCAGGCTATATAAAACATGGTCACATACCAAAAGTGATGAGCTTTATACATCTAACCTAATGCTTCAACTTTTGCTTTTCAAAGCAGTATCTCCACTTAGAATGGTATAACTGCAGATTTTTTTTCCTGTATTTTCAGCCAAGTACCTTATCTTTGATAAAGATTATAATTATCAACATTAAATGTTGATTTTTCCTTTATTTTTTTTAAATTCTTTGAAGTAACTGTTTTGATGTATTAGTTTACTTTTACATTTTTTTCAGGTTTTACTTATAATATTGCCCTTGTGTACATATATATTTATTAAACAAACTGTCTGTGATGTTTCCAAAACTTCAAAGTTTGATAAGTCTTTTTTGGGCTCCCTAACCATAGCATTTAAATACTGGCTTGTAATGACTAGACTTGGTAATTTTTAATCATGCAGTGTGGCTGGCTTTAGATTCAGAAAGTTACCAAGAAGGGAGTGGTTGCGTCTTTGCTTAGTCACACTTCTATCCTTTTATTTTCCTTGAGTGAACTTCAAGCTACAAATTCACAAAGCACTTTGGGGGAGGAGCTCCATCTCTTCTGTGTACCTTAACATTTCATACATGTGACTATGTTTCATGGGGACTGTCATGTCCTTTTTCTCAGGGAGATCTGTTGATGTGTTTATCAGTAATTTTTTAAGTGTTTTGTGGAATATGGAGATGCACCAGATGATTTTTAGTAGGCACTTGTGTGATAGGACAACAGATAATGGTTTTAAACTAAAAGATTGTAGATTCACACTAGATATAAGGAATAATTCTTTTATTATGCAAGTGGTGAAACAGTGGAATAGGTTGCACAGAGAAGTGGTGGATGCCCCATCCTTGGAGAGATTCAAGGTCAGGTTGGAGGGGCACTGAGCAACTGGATCTAATTGCAGGACCTCTAAAGATCCCTTCCAACCAAACTGTTCTGTGATTCTGTGATGCTATTGCATCCCTCTGTTGGCAGCTCGGGAATCCACCTGGCAGAGTTCAGTATCCTCCCTGAGTGGACTTAGTGCAGAGCTATTGCACAGGTGGGACACTATTACCATCTTTCCTCATTTTAAAATCAAATCCTTTATTATGCCAGGTATTTTTACTTTCTAAGTGACCACAAACAGAAAGTTTTGGAGTGTTTATCTTGTTCATCTTGGAAATAACTCTCTGACCAAAGAGCCAAAAATACTTTTTCAGTTCATCCTACAAGAGACAGTCACTGACTGAAGTCAGAGAGTGAAGCTGTTGCTGTGTATGAAATATGCCTGACCAATTCCAGCTTACCATTTACAATTGTGAAGTGTTTGCTTTTGCACCCTTTACTCTGGGCCACTTTCATAGTGAGCATCCTGGTTTTGTGGCCTGATTGCTTGAGACATATAATTTCAATTAACTGCCGCAGCCCAGAACAAAATGTATGTGTGCCTTTTTAATGTTTGCAATGACAAAAGCACTTTGCTTTGCTTCTGGAAGGTATCCTGAAAACTGGGAATTAATGAATGTATCAAATCCTGTCAAGAGGTCCAATTTTGTCCAAACAAATTGCCATTAATAATCACTAATGTTGTACTAATGTAATACTAGCACTAATTGGTTCCTGCTGTGCTATGTGATATGTATAAGTAATAATAGAAAATATGATAGTATTTCAGTTCCCCCCATTTCCCAGCAACACAGAGTGCTATGTTTATTTGAAATCAATCTTACTGGACATGAGGTCTTTGATAACTAAGGCAGTTTCTTTGTGCATACGCAGCAGACTCACATAACCAGTATTTTATCACCAGTGTGAGATCTGAGGTAAGCCTGACTGTCAGAGTTAAATAGTTTGAGATGTTTACAAGCAGTTTTGCTCTGAAGTGTAGCCCAGAAGAGTGGGGATTTTTTGCCCTTTCTGCAGGTGCTGGTGAGGTTACCACTGCCAGCATTTGGCTGCTGTGGGGTTATTTGCCATTTGATCCATCTGTTCACTGTGGCTTCCTGCCTCTGAGAGGCATTAAATAATCAGCATAACCCCCAAATCCTTGCTTCTTAGCATAATGTGTTGTGGGAGGGTTTGTCCTGTATCCATATGGTATTCCCAGTTATGTCTAATTAGGCAGATTAGCTAAATGTAATTGTTATAACTGTATTAGAACAGACTTCTTACAGATTTATAAAACCAGTTGAGAATTGGGCAAGCAGTGCAGTTCCACTTAGCTGGATTTTTCTCACCCTGGTAAGGACTATAAGCCCTTCTAGGTTACATGTTTGGGGAGGGTGATTATTACATCCGTATCTGTCAGCAGCGGTGCAGTGCTTTGATAAAAGGCTATTCTGTTCATAATCAAATGACTAAGTAGTTATTTTTGGCTTTGTTTATGGAAAAAAAGACATTTTGTGAGATTACAGTTAGAGTCTGTGGAGCAAAAAAGTCGAATATTTTCTTAGCATTGCAGCTTAGAGAGAAGCAGACAGAAGAAGACCTCTGAGGTCTTCAGTCAGTGTGGGGGGCTGGTGCTCTTGTTTGAAGATTCAAGTGTCCATATGCAAATCCTCACTGTGCTTGTGCATGGTTAAAAATTAACTCCTTTTCATCCTGGATCCTTCATCATATGTGAGGATGAAGCATCACGTTGGAAACTGAGTGCTTCAACCGTCTTTATTGTTTGACAGCAGTGAAGGATTGTTCCTCCTTTATTAATTTCCAACTGAATTGAGATTGTGTCAGGAATGAGGACTCCTCGTTCCAGACAGAAAATTCAGTGGGATAACAGTTCTGATAATATAATTTTTCTTTTTTTAAAGTTAGTCTTTGGCTGCAGAAGTGAGGTGGTTTTGTGCAAAAATGGCCTTAGAAAGACAAAATTATGTCAGAGAAAATACAGTGTCAGACAGAAAGCTGGACTTGATGGAGTACAAGAGGAATATAGTTTGCCCAAATTCTATTTCAGGAATAGCTGATGGAGTCAGAATCATATATGCAAAAGGGGCTAAGGCTTATCCTCATTTTCTAGTAGCCTCTTAACCTAATACCTGGAAATACCCACATTAATACCCAATACATTAATAGAAACACCTACTAACAAGAAGACAGTTTGTGTCAAGAAAGTGTCTTCCACTTTTTCCATTTTTCAGTAAACTTAAATTTATTCTGAAGTTGGAACTTTCTAGCATTTAAACAAACTTTAGAAGAAAAAGAGGCTTGTATTTTCATGGCAAGTCAGGTTCAATTTATAATCTGGTTAGTACATTTTTCTCTATACATAGTGAAGTTCCCTATGCACAGACTTGGAAGAATGTTGTGCTTATTTTCATAACCTTTTTTGACATCACCCTGTTTCTATGAGGAATCACTCTTTTTTTTTTTTCCTGTGGTTGATATGAATGTGAATTTGGCTCTGACTGAAATACAAGATGGTCAGAAACCAGGGAGGTCTTTTTCCAGAAAACAGCTCTGTTTCTGGGGACAAAAGGTGATGAAATGCTAAGTGAGACAAATTTAGAATGACCAGGTCTTGTGTGGCTCAGTACCAAGTTCAGAATCTGCTGTCTCACACAGAGCTTGGCTGTTTTGACCCAGTTTGCCTACTTTTGTTTTAGGGCTGTTTCAAAAAGTAGCTGATTTCTGACACCAGAGACTACAGAGAAAATATTGTATGCCTTCTTTTCATGTTGCAAAGAAAATGCTCTGTTGATCAGTACAATGCTGGAAAGCTGGGAAGGAGTAGTATTCATGTCACACCCCCATCTTTTGCAGGAGGTGAATATGATATGTCTGTGTGTGTTCTGGTGTATAACAATTTGAGTCAGTTTGGTCTGCTTTATTCAAGTAAGATTTTTTGGGTTTTTGTCCTTCAAAGCTGTACTTCCCATTTAAAATTATGACATATCAGTCAATATTTACTATTATACACTATTTAGATTTTATTTCAAAAATTTCTAAGTGCCACGAATTGTAGAGCCAGAATGTCTGAAATACTACCAAACATGAGCTTCTGGCTTAACCTCTCTGTATTAGTCTCTAGTGTGTTCTGAGGGTAAAGAAATATGATTTTTGGCTTGCTCAGTTCAAGAACTACAGAGATTCATGTGTAATTGAAATGCAGCTGCATTCTGTCCAGTTTTACATGTAGAAACAGATCTCTCAATCTTAAATTCCTTAAATATGTGAGCATCAGGACTTTTAGCTCATTTAGCTGAAAATACGACTCCTTTTTAATTTGTAAATAATTTTCCTAAGCTGGGGATAATTGTGGGGAGGGAGGAGACAGTGTGTATATGAATCCAGAAATCTGACAAATGTACATAACTATTTCTAGAACATTATTTTCTATATTCGGTGATTCTAATTTTCATCTGAATGCAGTTTGACACAATTTAGCTTCAGTGTTTTATAAATAGAAATGCAAAATATCAGCGAATGAATATGTTTTCTGATATAAAGCCCTGCAGATATATTTTCATTTATATACAGTATCTGTGTGTGCGTAAATATGTATAATCTGTGTAGCCTTCTGGTTAGCAACAAGTAGTGCCAAAAAGCTGTGGTTAATTGGAAACCAACAGGTTTTATTAGGTAACAATTAAGATAATAGAGCTTTCATTAAGAAACAAAATGAAATAGCAAATTTTGAAGAAAGTATTTTAATAAATTTAAACAAAATTTCTTAGTCATTCAAAATAATCCTTTCAATTATTAATTTCAGTTATTAAATTGGTCCATGAGTGTTTTATAACCTTTGAAACTTTCTTTACAACATGTAACGAGAACATTTAGATTAAAAATAAGAGCATTTAATGGGATACTGGAACTCTTCCATAACTGGCTTTCCTGAAAAGTAATTGTTTCAAAAGCATCACAAACAAAATCCATTTTGCTTTTGGATAACCTCAGATCTTTCTAGCTTTTCTTTTCATTGACTGAGCATGAGACTCTTTTGATAGAAGGAGTTGCAACAAGAAGACAAAAGTGTTTTCTTCACTTCCTGTGCAATTTGGCTCAGACATCTGGGGAGAGAGAGAAAACAAAATATTTCCTCTTTTTTGCACAGGTTGATTTCTGCCCATGGGTATGAGTTGGTATCATGAGAAAGGGAGACTGCAATGAATCCAGTCTAAGTTATTTTCCAATAAACTGCTTTCTTAGCAGGGGTAACACTGACAGAGGCCTGAGTTTAAAGGAAGAAGTAAGCTGTTCAGTAGTCTAAAACAAAATTTTCAAAAAGCAGGTCAAAGCAGGAAATGTTTTCATAAAAAAGAAGCCTCTCCCCAGTGAAACTGAATATGCCTTCAATCCATCAGTTCACACTGGCAAAAGTTTGCCTTAGGGTTCATATTAATAAGAATCCAGAACTTGTATACATAAACATGTCTTCTGTGCATCTCTGGTGTGTTTCTGAGGTCTTCTATAATCAGTTTCTTTCTCTTCATAGACACAAACATATTGAATCAATTTCCATGCACCCAGGTATTAATAATACTGCACCAGAGTGCAGTACTACAACCAGAGATGTAGTGTAAAGAAATTGGTCCTTGCACCACTGCTTTTACAGTCTGCACCTGTAGCAGACATTCTGTCCTAGCTACCCTGGGATTTTTTAAAGTTTTGTATAGTATGTAACACTGTAAGTGTTAGTTCGGGGTCTTGTTGGGGGCTTGCAATCAAATTTACAGATACCTGTTTATGTATTACATATATTTGTCTGTCACATAGACAAATCAATTGTTCCAGTCAAGAACAAGATAAATGGGTATTCACCAAAAATCAGTTGGAAGGTCAATCAGAAGCATGAATTTTTCTTCTGATTAGGAAAAATACCTTAGAAGAATAGTATTTTAGAAGCAGACTCAGTAGAAAATAGAAGTTTACAATATTAAGTAAAAAAAACCACTGGTCATTCTTTTAATGAAATAACCTTATGGAATCAGCCTAGGGTCTTAGCTACTCTAATTCATAATCTTCCAGGACAAGCCAGTAATGGATTCTCAGAGGAAGAATGAAGGACATGCTCCTGGATTTCTGCCCTAGTAATCACCTTGACTTACCATAAGGAGAGGTTCAGGGCTTTCTAAACTGGAAGCTGAATCATTTCTGCTGTGCTCAGTAGAACCAAAGCATTTTTCCCTGTATAGTTTCCCTCTACATCCCTAATTTCTGAACCAGGAGAAATATTAAATGTTTTCTTTTCACTTCATGATTGTGTAGACATCACTTCATTAGTATTTTTTCCCTACCCTAAAGATCCATAGCTGTTATCATACAGTATTGTATCATCTTTCCTTGTTCTTTTTCTACACAAGAAGAAATTTATATCTCCATATCTGAATTTTTAAAAGTGGGTGTTGATTACATTTCACAGGGGAAAAGTGCACCAGGGTACAAGAGTGAGTATTTATTGCTAATCACAAGTGGGTAGAAATACAGCTCACTAATTATATCCTAATGCACTTCAGAGAGAAGAAATCCAAGCAGTTAAAATAAAAGCATCACATGTCTTCCATTATTTGCTTGTGGAAGTAGTAATAGATGGTAGATGTTATTGCAAACATTAAGTGGTCCTTTTTTTCCATTGAAATCAGCGTCACTTGATTAATTTCAGTAGAAGAAGGTTATGCCAAAATGGTAAATATTGTGTGTGCATTATTCCAAGACTTGTGAAACAAATAACTGCATGTCCTGATTCTATTTGTATAAATGTAAATCAAAATAAAAAATAGCAGTTAATATTTCTGCTGAGCAATGTTGACCTATGCATGCTTGATCAGTAATGGCAGTGCTGCTCACTGACTAAAGCTATTTCCTCGAGACAAAGCAATTTTTAAATTATGTTATATTTTTCCAGGTACTTTTGATAACTATTAATAAGAATTTCTTGTCTTCCAACCTGACTTCTCTCAATAGAAAACCAAAGCCAAGACAAAATTACGGTCTGGCAGTTATGTTCAATTGTTTGCCATGATTATCTGAAGTATCCAGAATGAGAATGAATGTAAATGGCATTTCTGGAGTTGTGGCTTGTTTTGAAAGTCCCATGCCCCATATATATAGAGTCAGAAATGTATTTATATCATCCTTGTAAGCCAATTAAAAGAATAATATCCATTTGGGCTTTGAGTTTATATTTCAAGAGGATTTCAGAAGAGGTGCCAGTCTTGCTGTTTCCTGAGGTGTGTCCGTGCTGACTCTGGCTTTGGAGTGTGCATTATATCTCCTGGCATTAGAGACTGTGCTGTGCTATGGATATCCCATGGAAGGCAGTCATCCTGTGCTCCCTTAAATAGCCAATGGGGAGAAGTAGGTATGTGGTGCAGTTCACCTGGCCTGACTTGGATCTTTAGTTTCTATTGACATGAACTGTCTGAGAGTATCAGCTTTTCTACATGGTTTTTGTGGGACAGGTGACATAGTGGACCGTATCTGTCTTTTGTCAGGTGAATCCCATGCTCTGTGCTGCTGTCGTGTGGAGTTCATTCTACCACTGCACTGCCTTATACAGAACATAATTGTAGAAAATCCATTGTCATCAGAGGAGAGTGGGGGTTTTTTTCCTCATTCTCAGGGATTTTGCTTCAGGTGATCCAAATCAAGCAAAGGTCTCGTTCCCAGGCTTGGCAGGAGAGAGTCAAAATCTGTTCTGCTTTTGAGTATTTATGGAGACTCACATGTTGTTTCTGCAGAGAGCACCACAGCTCTGCAAGTCAGCAGGCAGAGTCTCAGATAACTCTTCCGTCAGTCTTTTTACCTTTTTCCTTTGCCATAGGACCCCTTTTTAATTCAGTGTTTATATTGCTTGGTCACATGACTGCTTTGTCTAAACTCAGCAAACATAGCACACACAGGTCCCAAATGCAGGGCAAGGGTGAGACACACCATTCGTGTCTGTATGTACACAGATGTGTGTCAGACACAGCAGACTTAAAACTTATGTCATTTTTTCTAGTGTTTGTAATTAGACTGTGTGGCTTCTTCGTATTTAAATTTGGTCAGGATTGTATCATCTACATTCTTGAGGCTTCTCCCAAGTGCTTCTTGAAATGCAATGCTGTTGCATGTATTTTTTAAGTGAGCAACTAGCAGGCCACTTTTTAGGGGTTTTTCCTCCAGTCATGTGACATAGTAAATTAAAAAAATTATTATCTCTCCTAAGTGATTGAACTCTGCAAATGAAAGCAGGCCATTTGTTGAACACTTTTCAGGCTTAAGAGCTGCCTTTTTGCATTTGCTTTTCAGTTGGCCCTTTAGTCCTATTTTGAGTTACCAGATGAAAACAAGGTTTCCCTTCAAAGGTTTGTTGCCGAGGTAACTGGCACTGACACCAAAAGATGAATACTCTAACTACTTAGGATAATGCCTACTTTGCGAGCTAAATAAAGAGCTAAATTTCAGAGAAGAATGTTGTTGAATTATCAGGGGAGAAAAACAAAAGATTATTAGAGTTGTGGAATTCAGACAGGATTATTGCCTTTTGCACCAGTAATGGGTGCATATGCAAATCGTGTGCTGCCTCTTGGCTCTCTCAGTCCTGCTGATCCATTGGATGGTGCTGGTATTTTAACCTCTGCCTTGATAATATATAGGGCTGTGGAAGTGAGAGGCAGGAAGCTGGAATTTTACAGAGCTAGCTGATAGCTACTGTGTTTGCAAGAAGTTTAGTATTTTGAGTTTGAGGTTGAGAGGCTTAGGTGCTGCTGGGGGAGTTACTGTTGGAATCCAGAATTTCTCAGGAAAACTCATGCACAGTTTGTGTAAATGAAGGAGAAAAATTTCTCTGTATCTAATACTGTATAATGGAAGGAATTGTTTATTTTGATATTTGATTCAAATGCAGAAAAAATCTTAGTTCCTGTCCTCCCAAAAAGTTGATCATGCTTTTAAGGGTTATGGCAGAAGGAAGCTTTCAAAATTGTTCAGTGATAATACTGAACAATATAATCCGAATTTGATGTCTACTGATGTTGCTGTATATAAGCAAAATTACGAAAGCAAATAATTTAGTATCAAAAGTTGTAATTTCTTGGTTTCTTACAGTTAGTTACTTCATTGAATAATTTCTCTGTCACTGGTAGTTACACCATATCTGGCTACATAGAGATGCAATTTCTCAAACTATGTTTCATGTGATTTAACTCTAAGAAATACAGGAAAAATTGGAGTATGGACCTATGTAAATGACTCAGTGGACTGAGCAGTCACGACTGTTCCTTATAAATCACTTTTCTGCTGTGATCCAGTAGCTTGTTCATCAGATTTCTGAAGATACAAACAAACCAGTTCTCCTCCAAGCCAATGCACTGTTACTTTTACCAAAGAAAACAAATACAGTTTTTTGATTAACCATGGACCAAGAACGCTAAGATGGCTCAGACTGCATTTATGCCTGAGCTTACATTTACATTGGAGATCTTTTGCTGCTCTCTGCAAAGGCTGTCAACACCTGTCACGGTTCTGTAAGGAAAAAGATTTCTGCAAGTTGGCAGCAAGAAAGCCAGCAAACTGCTGCTTTCAGTTTCCATGAGTTTTTATTGTTACAAACCCTTTCCACTCTGGAGGTGGTAAGGAAGAGTAGAATACACAATACACCATAGAAGCATTACCCAAAGGTGACTCTGCCCATGATACATCAGTGAAATGCTGTGCCCAAGTCCCCCCACCAGAAGTAAAAAAAATGAGCAGGAAGAAGTGGTTTCAAATATGCTATTACTGGTTTTTGTAGGCCCTGTAGCATTCTGCTTTGTTTTGAGTACTTATTCAGGTTGTGAAGTAAGGGTCCAGCCTTCAGCGTGTTCGCTACTTCAGTGGTGCCACATGGCAGAGGATGTAGGGCAATTGAGCCCAGGTAGGTTCTATTTTTAGAAACTGTGAGACTTAAAGAAATTACCTTTTTGTATTTTAGACAAGAAAAATAGCTTTGAATAACTAAAAAATATACTAAGAATTAACTTAAGGATATACTTGATGCTGTTAACTGTCCAGTGCTCCAGTGGGTTTCTGTGGTTACTCTGAAATCACCAGCAGTGCTTCTCATGGACAACAAAACACATAGTTTTCCTCTGTGAACTTCACTTAAAATTTGTGCTCATCAGAACAGAGCTAAAATTCTCCACCTCCAGAACCATCTGATAGATTGGAAATGTCTTCCTTGAAGAAACGCAAAACATACCATTCTGTGCCATGTATCACACAGAATAGTGGAAGATACTCCTAGCTTGTTTCCTGTGAAAACCATCTCAGAATCAGAGCCCCTGCTGTGGAAGTTAATGCCAGAAGAGACCAGGCAAAGCCTGTGACTGTTTCTCATTTCTAACTGCTACATGATTTTGCACAGCAGGCTTTCCAAGGAAGTTCCAGGATTTGCAGCTTAAATGGATATACTTACACTTAAAAAAATACACCAAACAGCTGTAAGTAAGAATTTGTAATTGACACAGGACTTTACACCTTATTCATCTAAGTAATGATAGTATTTGGGATGATGAAATAAAGTTTAGAAAATGAGTGATAACTGTAGAAGGTCAGCTTTCTGGACTTTCCATGGACTGCTGTGAAATTGTAGCAATCATCCAGAATCCTCTACCAGTTTTTGCAGTACAGACAAGGCTTTAGTCATTGCTGTTTAATCTTTATACTTCTGCACACTGAGAAGTTTACTTAGTTTGTATCTTAATTAAAACAAACTGTCATTATAGAATGCTTTCAATGTGAAAGGGTCTCTTCAAGTTTCACATGTCAAAAAAGGTTAAACTTTTTTCTGACGTTTTAATTTTTCTCTTCTCTTTGCAAATCATGATCCACAGATAATTTCCTCAACTGTAAAGTTACATGAAATGTCTGTGGATTTCATGGAGGGACGTTGATTTCTTTTTCTTACAGTTATCAGCATGCTTATAATGAACTGAAATACTGGATAATTATTGTAGTTCGATGTACTGTCAATGTCTAGTGAAAACAATTCCAAACAGCTTGCTATTTTCTTGATATTATCAGTGCAATTTGCCTCTATAGGCTTTCTTATTCTCTGTATATTTTAAAAAAACCCCATAGTTATTTGTAATTCTAATTTTGTATTCTTCTCACTTATTTTTTTTACTTCAATAAACACTATCTTTTGTTTCAACAATACAGGTCCTTAAGCTTTGCTTAACAGCTTTTTGGAAAGGAAGACTCCTAAAATAGTAAATTAAAAACCCTATATGCATGAAACATGAGCTGTGAAACTATTTTATTTCTCTGTTTTACATTCTTTTACTACAGAGGTTTCAAGGTCCTAAAGTAACAATCAGGATTATCTATACCTGTACAATCAGCAATGACCATGCATGATGAATACCTGAGTGAAGGCATCTTCTGGTTGAACTTGCTGAACCTTGCACAGGATGTTCTGTGCTTAGAAATAGACATCCAACTTGAAGCTTCAGTTTCTTCATTGCTGGTTTATATGCATGTGCTTTTATGCCACCCATGTCTCTCATCTCTCCTCCCTCACTGTCCCCATGTATCCATACATTTGGATTATGCCCTCTTTGGCTTGGTTTTTGCTGTGCCAAAACAGCCATTTGCTCTTACCATCCTCATAGACCAGGTTCTTGGGGTTTTTTTTGAAAACAATTGACTGGGTTTCTCTATTGTATGCTAGATAAATCTCTCATCTATGCCTCTTGCAGTTTACTTCTCTGTCTCCATGGGGGATGCTACTCAGGCTGTTAATTTCTCCATCTCTAAGGACATACTCAAGGCCATATTGGTCAGACCAAAGATGCATTACCTGAGATTGCCAGAGTGCAAAGGGACAAAAAGGTGATGTCCTGCTATGCTCCATTGAATTGTGGCAGTGCTCAGCAGGGAGCTGCATTGACAAATGCTCTAACTGTACTTCAAAGCTTTTTGTATGTTCACATTCAATTCTCTTCCAGCATTCAGTTCTTCAGCTTGATGTTGCTTTTTGTCAGCACTTACCTCTCTAAAAGTGCTGGACATGGTATTTCTTTCAATGAATGTTTCTTCTAGATTAGTCCATAGGAGTTTGGGAGTTGAATAGTAGAAATTACAATTTATTACAGTGTAAAAGTGTGTGCTTCTGATTAGTCAAATATTCATGCAAGAAAGTTGAACTCGGGGATTCAGTCCAGTGGATGTTAGTGGTAAATTTTGTAGCCTGATGCTGATTGATATTTCAGTAAGTTCAAAAGAATTTTGTATGCATTAAGTAAAGTTCAGTGTGGGTTTACACTGATATTAGTGACAAAATTGGGTGTTAAAGGACATGTGTTAAGTTGTCATCAGTGTGCTAGTAGAATAAACTATATAATTATAATTATAATTATAATAATTATATAAAATATATTATTTTAAGACTATCACTATTAATGCAGCCTTTGAAATTAGATCATTTTTTATTCTGTTTTATGTGATCAATAAAGTGGGCTCACTTCACCAATCAGAAGCAGGGTATCTGTATTTAAGACATCTATCTTAGTGTCAGCAAGACTCAGCCTGTGTGGAAACCTATGCAGAGGACAATAGGCACCTTGACAGGCAAGAATGTCATAACTATAATCTTTGATATTCATTTTAAGACAGGAAAAATTGCTCTTTTCAGGCACCCAACTCTTTCACTTAGGTATGAGACAAACCAATTCGACTGTCCTGTTTCCTGATATATGTGTGTGCATGTAGCAGGAGATGGGTAGTGGACTTGGATTGATGCAAGGCCAACAAGAGAAGCAACATTTTTGTTGAAGACCTCATGAAGCCTCTTTGAAGTAGGAAATCTGTTGTGATTTTTATAAAGTACAATAATTCCACCTAAGGTGATGATGGCAGCTTCCTTTAGGGAATTGTTGAGGAGCTTTTGTACCAGAGTATAAGTGAGTGCAGTAAATAAATTCCAATTAGCTGTCTTAGGGATGCTAAAATAATCAATGATTCATATTTATTTATGCAGGCATCTTAGACAGTTGAAAACAGCACAGGACAGCCACATCAACTTTTCCTTCTCTTACAATTTATTCATGCTTTCTATTGGATGTTACATGAAGATTTTTTTATATATACTGAAGATTAACTTTTTGAATCTGAATATTTAAGATACAACAGCTAATGTGTATGGGCTATACAAACCAGAAAAAGATGATTTCATAACAGTGAATATTGAAAATTTGTAATTGAAAATGCATAAAAGCACTTGGTCATATTTTTTCAGTTTTAATCATGTAGCTTTTAAAAATGGATTAGAATTAAAGGTTCAGCAATTGAATACCTTATTCTGTTTATTAGTAGAAATCTTTCCATATTCACAGTCAGAAAACACTTCTAGAAATCAGTGGGGGCGTTTTAGAGAGTTTTTCCATATTGCTTTGGCTTTATTGCTTGTAAACTTTGCATCCAAACACTACTATGGCATTATTTTCATAGAAATAAAAGTTCAGTAAAATTATTTGGTAGGTTAACAGCAACCTCTTACAAAAAGTCATGTAATAGTATACATGAATGTATTTGCAAATTACAATACAAACTATGTATATCAATCTGGGAGACGATTCTCTGTTCTCATGTGTTATTGCCCGTATTTCTCTTTCCTCATAATTTTGTGAGTTATTAGAATTTCACTTTCCTTTTCAGAAAATTGAATTTTGCAAAAATCCGAAATGCTTCTTAAACAGCATTAAGAAGCCTTATTTAGATGAGAAATTGCTGGTACTTTCATCATAATTCTATGAATATGGTAATTCTCAGTGTGTGCTAGTAGTCCTATTTGGGAATCAGTAACCTTTCCCAGTTTGTGCTGTACATACAGCAGAGCAAAGATATCATACAAAGTTATCATATGAAGCTGTTGACTTTGTTTGTAATTGTAATAGAGATAAGATTCTGGATCTGATCTCTTTTTGGTTTGGTTTTAATATAATAGAATGTCAAGAGCATTTTAGATGCTTAAAAAGAATACTGATCTGATTTTTTTTCCCAATTATCCATCAATTCCTGAAAAACAGTTGAGAACAAGAGTCTGTTAGAATTTATTTGTGGCAGCCATGATTCAGCATGCCAAAAGTAGAGCCATGAAAGTATTTCCTTGATTCTGTATTCTTTGGCAGGAGCATAATGAGCAATAAAATACAATCTCTTTAGAAAAACATGTGCTATCTTTTTTTGTATAATAGTAATGAGAGGATTACTTGGTGCTTTTCCTTGTCATATCAAGTTGCTAACTGTTGAAATACCAGGCTGTTGCTGTATATTACTGCTAGGTATTAGAGATTGTGTGTATGTGGCCTCATGTCTAATTTGCAGCTTGCCACCTTTTGTCGTTACCACTACAAATAATTAGCTGCCATGTTTCCTTAATTTCTTTAATGTATGAGTTTAAATTTATCCAAGTGTTGATAAAAAGATATACCTATTTTGCTTTACAATGAGAAAACTTGTTAGTCTCATTTCTATGAATATGTGTAAAGAAATATTTCTTCGTGGAGTGTAGCGTAATACGTACCTACATATAAGCAGTAGGTAATTTCTTTCTGTCTGACACAGAAGCTGAAAATAATTCTCATCTTGTCAGCTGTGAACTCAAAATAAAGACTCAAAATAGGTCTGCATAGTGTTGGGGGGGGGAGAAAGGAGATGGGGTGGTAGTACCTGTAACACATCAGATCAGCTGTAAAGCCATTATTTATGTAAAGTTGCTTTTATTAGATATTTTTTTCTGTGGGCCTTTTGAGTTATTGTAGTGATGAAAGAACCTTTGACAGCTGCTTCTCCAGGCCCTTTATTACTGCATCATTGTGTTTATTGTCAGAAGGCTTAGACATTTGACCCAATAATTATGTCTCCATTTAATCATCCAATTAATTTTAATTTATTTAATTTAAAGTTGGCAACACCCTTTCTCAATTTGTAGTTGTCCTCCAACATTGTTTCAAACAAGTGCAAGTTCTGTAGAAAGTTGCAGTCTGAGTAATTTAAATGATGATGGTAACTAGCCTTATCTAGTGCCACAGTGCTGTCTAGGACAAGGGGGAGTGGTAGCACCTTCCTTGCTCATTTCTGTTTATTTACAGCATGGAAAAAGAACTCACAATGCAGCTGTGGTTAACAGTGTTTGGTGCATCAGTTCCTAAACCTCCCATATTTTAAAGCAGGAAGATCTCTGAATTTCTTTCTCTTTCTTATCTGACAGGGTTAATTCTTTCTATGATTAAAATATGCTTAGAGTATTCCACACAGCATCCTAAGTAGCATACTATTCAAAGCTGTCAGAAGAGTTATTACTTAGATCTTTTGAAATTCTATCTTTTAAATGCTTCTCGGCTCCTACTCTTCCAAACCATGCCAGCGGAACACTCTTTATTCTTGAAAGGACATGAGCCAGTGGGCACAAACTGAAGATCACATTTCTTTATTCATCCAAGCATCTAAAATTACTTTTAGTGTTGATTTTAACAACTTATGTGATAGGGATCTTTCAGCATTTAAATTTTGGCAGGAAATGTGCCTTTTTTTTTAAGCCTTGTTGCAAGTGTTGTAATTCCTGCCTCCCTGTTCAGGGTTTTTCTTCTTACACTAATCTCTTAAAGGCATAATCTCTAGTACCAGAGGGTTGACCCATTATGAAGATGGCCTCTGGAAAACAAAATGGGAATTTTGTGTTCTGAAAACTAAGTATTGAAACATGTTTGGGAAAATTGAGCTATTTGATGGAGTTAACAGTGACATCCAACTTGCTTTCAGTAGGTTGGGTGGAAAGCTGTATAGATAATGTATGTTTTGCCAGCTGTAATTGTAAAATGTAAAAATTACATGGGAAATTAAAAGAACAGATTGCAAAAACCATTGCCATTGAACATGCATGCATCAGAAACAGACCACAGCTGAATGGACTGGTCAATAAACCAGAAAAAATGTTCAATGGAGTGCTGGGGCAACTTGCTGGGTCCAGGCCCCTGGGTCAGGGAATGAGGCTGGCAGGGTAGAGCTGCAGAGTGACTCAAGAGGCTTTGGTGCCACCAGGTTTTACCAACTGTATAGCCCTGTACTTGTGGTAACTTCTAGGCCTGTAGTGACAGCAGAAAACACATATATCTTACCTCCTGATTTGATAAAATTGAACTGAAAATTACCATGGTAACTCTATCATCATATGAATCAGCTGCCAATCTATGAGGGCATCACTGCATTTTTCTGGACTCTTTGTGCTACAGATATTTTGTAAGAATCCTGGGTTACTTCTTGTTGTTACTGTTCTAGGATTTGCTCTCTGAAGAAGTTCTAGTATGGGGCTGGAAAAAAGGCTATGCAGCTAAAGTATTGTGCTGCTCCACAGCAAATTAAATTCCCTCTGGCAAATAATCTCCCCTTCCTAGTAGCTGTGTAAGTAATGCCCTTAATACGTTTTCTTAATCTTCATATTTTAGTGATTGAACTTCTGCTAGAGTACTGTGCAACTCTCCATGTGTTATCTTTGTCCCTGGCTAAAACTTTGAGAGTATAACAAGATTATCTGTGAGAAAGAGGAGTATTGCATAGCTTGCAGCTACTTTGTCCTGCCATTGAGTCCCCACAAATTAATTAGGTTTTACTCTCTTGAATGCTCTAGGAAACCAAGTCATCTACAAATGCTTCAGGAAATTATAATGATGAACTCTTGGGTGGTTCAGTTAATTAGCAAAAATCTCTTGAGTACAGAACATGAATAATGACTTTGCAGCTGCAGATCTATGTATGTATGTACATGTGTATGTATGTTTATATGCAGAGATGTGCTTTGCTGAGCAGAGATACCCATGGTAACTCTGGCCATGTTAACTCAAAAAGAGAAGCAGCATAAACATATTAGTCCAACCTTTATAGGGTTTGTAAAGTATTGCACCTCTTACCACTGAATCACCCCGCTCTAAAACAAAAAACTATCCCAAATAGCAATAAATAAGTTGAATATGTATGTATCTGTAGTAAAAAATATAAAGGGGGTGAAAAATACTAACTCCCCAATTATCTATTTCAAAAGTAAAATCTAAGTTGTTTGCAATTAAGTGTTTTCTTATGTATTTACATATTAATGATCTAATATATTCTGGGTATGTGATAAATACAGTGCTCATGGTGAAAAATAATTTTCTTGATGGATACCTACTATGAAATAACTGGTGCAGTTTTGCCTATTGAGAGTTTTACTGAAGTTCGAAAATTATTTCTAAACTAATAAGTACAACATTTCCAAGCTATTACTTGCCACAGTAAATTGCAAAATTCCAGAGTTAGAGAAAATGTGGTATCAAAGTATCTGTTTCACGTTTATTTACCATCCCTTCCCTATTTGTTCTCTCATGTTGGATTTAATATGGGTTAAGAACATGTCTTATTTGCAACAGTTTGCAATAGGAATGTCAGCTGTAATGATCTGCAAGTTTGGTGCCTGAATGCTGGTGGGAGACACTGTGAGGAGTTGAGGGGAGGCTCCACACACCCCCTTGGGCATCATGACACTTCTGCTGTACCAAAAATTTTGCATTTGTGTTTGTCACACACATACCCTGCCTGCCCAGAGGGGTCAGCAGCTCCCATGTTGCATGGCAGTGCTCCAGTGAAGAAATGGTGTCCATGGGAGCGGTGGCATTCCCATGATGATGTCCAGGGACTCTTGCAGGGCTGAAGTAACTTTGCAGAATACAGTGTTGTTGCAGTTCTGTTTCTTTGATCTTTCCCACAGTCTCCTAAATATCCAGCAATGTAAATGTATATATATTAATATCACTGTTAGTAATAAAACTATTAAAGTTGACAAGGTACTGCTGCCGCAGAGGATGCTAAAATGAGCATATGAGAGACAATAATATTCTGTGCACTTCTAGGGTGCACTCGGATGCTGGTTAATGCTGAATGTCTTACATGGGATAGAAAACTGAGACCAAACTGCATATGCAAAAATAACTGCTCAAGAACAAATAATTTCTGCCACTTACTACCCTTAGGCATCTTCTAATTTTTAAAATTATATGAGATGAAACAGCTGATGCATATCTCCTCTCCAAATTCCAACATTTTTTCAAGGCCTGTAGGTCCTTTGGACTGTCGAAAGCATTTCTGTTGTTTCCTAAAATGTAAGTTCAAAATCAGCTCTCAGTAGTGGTTATTGCTAGGACCTGATAATTACTAGCCAGGAATTTTGTAAAGTACAGAAGAAAAGGAAAACTAGTCTCTGTTGTGCAATTTGTAGAAGCAAAGAAGAAGCTTTAAAAATTCAAGTTACTAGATAAAAATATTACTGGAAAAAAAAATCTTAAAGACTGCTGTGTTCAACTTCACACATTCTTTCAGATCCTTGCTGTAGATATGTTACCAAGTGTAGTCCTGCTAATTAGTTTGTGCACAATGCTTATTGCATGCCCTTCCAGAATCCCATGTGTACTTTATCCTAGGTAAAAATACTTGAGGGAAGACACTGGTCCATTAACAATCAGACTTTTCCAAGAAAATATATGCAATGAATGGTATTCTGGAATTCCTTTATGAGAAGTAGCTGTACTTCCCATCATTATAAACGCTCAGATGTATCAGAATTCCTCTTACCAGAACTTAGCACTTTTTGTTTTAATGCACAGTATGTTAAATAAACTTAAATTACATACTATGAGGCAAAACTGTTCCCTTGGGTAGCATTCTTCCAACATTAACTTAGTGCTAGAATATGTATTTTTAATGACAGAGAAATTACAGGCTGTCACATAGTCATTTAGCAAGGCTAGAGTATTCTGAGTTTCTGCTGCCATTCCTACTGCTTTAATAAAAATACACGTAAGTGAAAAGAAACTTTTTTTTAATATAGTTTGATAAGAAGATGCTTCAAAATCTAAGCATATGAACTGTAGAAACTGAAAACAGGGTAATGTGAAATACAGTTTGGGATAGCAAAGCAATTTAAAATGGTGTAAAAATGCTATCAATAAAACACATAAGGGGAGATTCTGAAGTCTATCCCTACCCTGGGAAATAAAACCGAAGCTAAATTTCATGTTATGGTAGCAGTTTAGTGGCAAGGTAAGGCAGATTTATATGAGAATCTAATGCTGAACTTGGTAAAGCATTTGTACCCACAAAGGAGAGTAAGGAGAGACCATGGATGGCTCCAGTCTGCCCAAAATGCAACTGCAGCCCTCAGAGGGAGAGGCAGCGTGGTCTTCTCCACCTTGAGAAGGTTGTTTGCCATCACAGAGAGCTTGTAGGGAAGGAGTGGTGAAAGAAGCCATCGAGTTTCTAGACATGATAAGTAATAGTTTTCATTTTCCAGTGTTATTCTATAGAATCTGACAGCTGCCTGCAGCTGCTCCATTCACTGCATGTCATCATTAATGTACTGGGCTAATGCTGTAGGGTGTAAGACTGAAATTTGTGGATAAAACATTGAGACTACACGACATTCAGTCTTTATCATCCACTTTTCTACAGAAATGGAATTCTTACACTTTTAAGCTACTTGTAGGCAGTTCTGTGAAGGTGTGGCCTGTGTGGGCAGCACTGTGGTTGGCCATGATGAGTTGAAGAGCAAGGAAAAGAGCAATGGCACATGTCAGGGAAGAAAGCTGCCTAGGAAAGGGCTGGGCACTGTGTTACTCCTGATATGCTGTGATGGAAAAAGAGTTTTTTTCTTTTCAGCATTTGTGATCTCCCATCATAGTGAAAAGTCTCCAGACTCAGTCATTTTCATGACAGAGAATTTAAATGTTCGAGAATATTAGGGATTGTTTCTGAAATCGTTGGGGTATTGGTAGAAGTTCTCTTGGTAAATGTTTCATGTATTTGAAATAAAGTTATTGTTTCCCCTCAGAGAGCTTTTAACTTATGGACAAAATTTTAAAACAGAGAAATTATTACTGTGGAGGACCATGCATGAGTTTAGAGTGTAGAGGAACAGTCCACAAAATGCTGGTTAGACACCAGTGGGATCCTCAACTAGGCCTTACAAGGTCATCATACTATTTGAGGGGCTGTTGATGACCATGGGACATAGGAAAAATCTCAAATAATGTGAAGGGATGTGGGAAATACCTATCTTTCGGACAAAATTTCTGCAAATATTCACAAGGGGCTGAACTTGTATTTTCTTCTTAGTTTACTTTCAGTCTCTACAAAATTATTTTAAATTATGTATAATGTTAAAAGAATTAGCAATGGAAAAATATATTTCTTAAGAAATTGATTAGAATGACTTCTAGATAATTTGTGGAGTTTTGATTCATTTCAGAAGGGATAGATGGAGCTCTTGCTGTTTTTCTACAGACTTTCTTCTTTATCCTATTAATTGAAATTCAGAATTCACACATATTTGATTCTTTGATATATATTTTCATTAAAAGCTTGCCAGTAGTGTGAGCTATGTATGTTTTCGAGATATTCATTAAATGAGATTTGTAACAGTTTACATGGTATTCTGACAGTTTACCAAACCTATCAGTCAAAAGCAGATGGCCTGCGTTGGTAGGACTTTTTGGTTAAAATGAATATATTTTCAACATATGTATTTCGTTTGTAATATATTTGCTAGCAAGATTTTGTTCTTAAAAAACAGTTAATCAACCTGCAATACCCTCCCACACTTCAGCTTGATGCTTGAACCCTAAGATATTATCTGTCTGCAGTTCATTTCAGTAATATATGTGATTATACAGCAAATTAAATTATGGCATATATAAGGACACTGCAAATGCAGCTGTATTCAATTGTCACTTCTTTATACCTACTTATCTAGCTACCCTTTCATGAACATATTGTGCACCTTGACATCTGGGTCTCTCTGGTTTCAAAGCCTTGCAATTTTGGTTTGTTATTTAATGTGGATGTGTTGACCATCTCCTATGGAGGAGAGGGCGTTACCAGGTGTCTGTCTGGATCATGGTCTGGATCATCATCTGGATCTGCCCAGCCAAAGCAGGAAGGAGGGGAGGAAGCACGTGGAGAGATGAGGGGGCCAAATCAGCGGTGGCTTCAGGAGTGGTCACCTGGCGGTCACCAGAGTTTCTCCCATGAGTGGCCGCACTTGGGAGCTTTCTCCATGTGTTGCCTACATCCCTGTTTTCACAGCTGCAAAAGCAGTGAAACAAAGTGCAGGAACGTGGCCAGAGGAAAGGCCTGTGAGGATGCCAGTAGCTGTGATTTCAAATGTATCCCTGCCTTGTATGCAGGATGGGAAGGCAGGAGACGCCAGCTCTGTTGTACAACCTGTGGCATCACCAAGGGAAGTTTGGATACCAGGGCAGAGGCACAGACTCGGTGCAGACACGGGTGATGTCAACAAGGGCAGCATCCTAGGGCATTTCAAAATAAAGACAGGTGGTCCTATCTGCAAGGGCAATGTTGGCACACAGTTCTCAAATTTATTTATATATTATATATATAATCATATATAGTCATATATATAGTCATTATCATATATAATCATCTATATATAAAATCATCATCATATATATGAGGCAACATCAATTATATAGCTACAGTTTCTAACAGTTCAAGGGTTTAAAACTTTAATGCAAGCTTCTGTGTTAGCACTAGAAATAATATAGATAACTCAGCTTAGGTTTTAAACAATCTCTGCTTAGTTTTTGACCAGGAATAATTGTCTTGTTTTATGGTCTATATCACTGAGAGACAATAATAGGAACAACTTACTAGAACCAAACCTTAATATATGTGCTGGTAACATAGCAATTTAGTAGATTAAATAGTAGAAACTATGCTGAGGGAATATTTTAAATAAAGGTTTATATGCATAACTATGTCATGAAAAACTGCACTTTTTCTGACGTGTGTTGTTGCTTTGAATAACATATTTTTTTACATATTTAAGTATGTCCAACAAACCAATTTTCAGTTGATTTAAACTGAAAATAGTTTTCAGAAGTTTATGTATTTTTATAATCAGAACTATTAAAAGTATACATGTATTGTGCATGTACTCTTTTTCCAGTAGCCAGGTAATGCAATGTTTTCCCACTTAATGTTAATTAGAAAGAGAAGTGAGTAAGAAGTAAAGGTTTATAATGGCTTAGGTTTTCATGAAGGAAATATTAGCCAGACAAATCTTCAACAGTGATACCATCATTGCACTGACATTTAAATTCCAATTATGGGGAAAAAATCGAAACAAAAAGTTTTGAAAGGACAGAATTGAAGAATTCTTGGATTTTGAATTTGCTTTTTTTTATTAATGCAGGTACCTACTTTCTTAGATCAACGTAATAAATTGCCTAGTGGAGCCTACTCTGTTCTGTGTAGGTTTCTTTCAGTATAAATACAGAGGGAGAGTTGAGTGGAAACTCAAAATCTTTAATAAATATTTTAATTCCTGCGAGTTTTTTCTATGAACCATCCTGAGCCATTAGATTTTTTTGCAACAGAAAGGCTTGTTCTAAAAATAATTTTATTCTCATTCATCTAAAAAGACATTCATTATTCTGCTGAATTGTTTAAATCATTCTCTCAAATTTTCTGTCTCATGGTCTGTTTTCTTAAACCGAAATACTGATTCAGATGAATGTTTGTAGTGAGTGTGAAAAAATGTTTATGACTTTTTGCCTAAAAGCATTTCCCCCAAGAAGAAAAATCAAGAGGATCTTGTAAAACCTATTTACACTGCTGTTACAAGTTTTGTTCTAAAATCCTTTGAGTTTGTGAGTAAAGGTAATCACACTTAGACAACCACATTAAATCTAATTTAGCAACTCTAACAGTTAGCAGTTTTGATGGTATATTTAGATAGCTTGATTTCAAACAATAAAATTAGTACTGCTCAATATAACATAAAATACATTATCCTAAACACATAAGTGACAATTTTTATTGGACAAATTTATATATAGTGTTACTACTGTGAACATTCAGAATTAGGACAGAAAATAGATAAACTATTAATTAAGTTTCTTCAGAAGAAAATACATCAAATTTGGGGAGATGTATTAAAAATGTAAATTGGAGTAGGATAGATATATAACAGATAGCAAGGTCCTTTTCCAATGGTAAGCAATTTAAAATTTATTACTATTTTAATGACAATTATATATAATAGGATTTTATGCTAATTTCTGCTGCTTACTTTTCTATGAAAAGTCATTGCTTTTAAACCAATAAGACTGGAGAAATCCACTATTAAGTACAGTTTTTCTTACCTTCCACTTTACTTAATATTACAACAGAAACAGATGTCATGCAAACCATCTGTGGGTTTCTTGTACCTCAGTACGATGGCCTTTTTCAATTTTAGAGCAGTTTTCATCCATTCTTTGGGTACCAACTTCTTTGAGGCTAATATCCCCCTCCCTTGCTGGCCTCTGGTGGGAGACTTGTCCTCCTGTTAGTTCTCATGATAATAGTCTTTACCTGATGTTCTTCTCTTCTGTCGTCCCTTTCCTTTCCCTTGCAAAAGGAAGAGCAATGATTCTTCTCCAGCTTTAGTATCTTCTTAACTGGGTGGTCAAGTCAGGATCGGAGTCTTTTTTTGATTGCAGGTGTCACAGCCAGAGGTGACTCTCCTGGCTGAGCCAAGATCACCCGTCCCAGCACCTGCTGCTGGCCAGAGAGAGTGGCAGCTTTGTCAGGACCCAAGGACTTGCAGGGTCTGCAGCAGAAATAGCTTTAGACCAGTGAGCCCAGCATCAGTGAAGTTACATCGTTGTAAATCCGGTGAAAGAAATAAGAAAGCCAGGCCTGAGCTGTGTAAAACCATCTTGGTTTTCCAGGAGTGCTGCCCCAGAGACTGGAGACACCTCTTCGCTCTCCCTCGGCTGCATCTCAGTGATGCTACTGGCACGCGTGGTTTGGCTGGACTCCCAACATTCTTTTTTTTTTCCTTGGTATCTCCTTGCTTCCTCCTTCCTTGTAAAACCCTGAGCGTGCTGCTTATAGTCACTGTGCTGATAAAAAGCAGGACCTTGGAAAGCAGCAGATCAGTGGCTGCTTTGTGACATTCCAGCTAAACTTAACCCTCAGATGCTCACACTTCCACTTCCGCTCCTTCAAAATCTGCTTTGTCTCAGGACATCGTCTGTGTTGTTGTGTATGTGTATTTGAGGCAAAGATGCTTAAAAGAAAACTGTACATGTCAGATAAGAATATCCATGTTCAAAGAATTCAAAGATTTAAGCTCAGCATTGAGGTGGTTTTCCAGAATCAAAAATAATTGGAATTGGAAAAGCAAATTGCATTTCAACTAGTGCAATTTAAGGAAACTTTAAAAACAGATGTAAAAATAAGCCATCAGATAACCTGTGCTTGAGGAAGCAACCGATGCACTTTCCTAACATCTTGCCGCAGCTACATTGTGTAAATTAAGACTTTCTTTCAGTACTGAAAATAAGTCTGCTTTGAAATGCTACTAGCTTTTGCTAATTTCCTGTGCTAATGCTAATTGCATACTATTAGAAATAAATGCTTTAACAAAACATATGAATTTTTTAGAAATGCAATACATCTCATTTCAGAGTTCCATTAAAAGCCTGGAAACAGACTATAAGCAACTGCTTTTACTTTAGTTTGAATCCCCTGGCTGCTGTTCATTTTCTGGTCACTTATGCAGAGTTGAGCTTTCTGTGCCTAAATGCAAAATCTTTTTTTCTGTCCAACAAAACTCTTCTCAGTCATCTGAATTAAGGAGCAGAGAAGCCCTCCTTCATCTCCATTTGTCCAGCTGTAATAGTGCACAAGAGAAAGTTGCTGAATTTATCAGATTTATCCTATGACTGTCACTGAGCTACAGCATTTGCACCCCACATCTCTTTACAGATCCTGTGCTGGAAGCATTTCAGCCAAGTACCTGCTGGTTTCATGCTTCATATATATGCATAACTCACAGCATAGGGAGAAAGGCTCATCATGGCTTTAAAGGTGTCTCCAAGCTGCCTGGGGACCTGAGGAGCTCCCTGCTCTGACCCTGGCAGTCCTGTGAGCCTGCTGAAAGGTTCCCAGCTTTCTCCTGTCGCAGCTCCTGCAACCCCGTGCTGTGACTTACCTGTTCCCACTCTGCCTTCTCTATTTTCGTGTAGCCTTCTGAGGGCTTCTGCAAGGATCCTTGGAACAGAGCTGTGTGTCCTTATTTATATCTATATTAAAATGTCCTGTTAGAGGTGTGATGCCCAGTGACCTCAGAGAGTGGCAGTAGTACTTTGGGGAGCAGATGACAGGAGCAAAGAAGCCCCAACAGGATCACAGGAGGGGGATGTGCTTCTGGCATCTCTGCTCCTGGCTCTCCACAGGCATGGGCAGGACAGGTACCTGGGGGAGGCTTTTGCCACCCAAACAGATCCCTTTCTTTTTAAGAGTGAAAAAGAATAAAGGTAGTACTAAATAGATAGGTGTACTTAGCTTAATTCTTTAAGCTCATAGCTGCCTCACCTAAATGAATTCCGACTTGCAGTAATGTATTTTACAGGAAATACTTGCTGTTCTTACTGCTTCTACAATGTATAAATGGTCTTAGGAGGGTTGGTAATTACATTGGTCTGCCTTTTGGGAGGATATATTCAGCACACAAAATTGTAGCTTCTTGAGGCGACTTAATTTCTGCTTTTGTAGTGTTTTATTGCCCCTTGAATAATTAATCTTTGTGCTTAAAGGCTGGTATCATTCCTTTTGGTCTACTCTCTTCCTAGCTTTAACTGAGTTTAAATCATCAGTTGCTGCATTAAAGCAATGAACATATTCCTTTGTGCTGCACGATATTTTACAGGGTTTTCACAAATTTGGGTATTTTGAATGGCAGTTCTACAATTTCAAATACCTCCCAGTTAATAAACAAAATAAATAAATGTGCAATAAAGAAGTAAACAGATCATGAATCTGAATCACGTCTTGTTTTTCAAGCTAAATTTTTCAAGGAAATTAGTTTACAAACTACATTTTGATGTCTGGAGTCCATCAGGCTCTAGGAGAAAGAGTTGTAATTACATTCTGTCTCAATTTATGCTGTGTGTCTACACTCCTTTTTAGAATTTCTCCTTTTAATTCTATTATATTGAACTTAATTTTACATGACAGGTAGCAGAATCATGCAGATAAGTAGCAGAAGAAGTACAATTGTTCTGCAAAGACTCCCAGAGTTTTCTATAAGGAAGCTCTTCCAAAATTTTTTCAGCACTTTCTCAGATTTGTTTTCTATGCTTCCTTGAAATTTGAAATATTGAACTTTCTTCTCTTAATGATGAAAAAAATTTAATTATAGTTACATGTTCACCTAAAGTTAATTTTTTCCTTACTTGAAATAATGAATGCCTTAATTGCATTGATAAAATTATACTGTGTAATTTTCAAAACCTGGATACTCTCAAGAGTGAAATGCTTAACAGTATCCATGTTTTTTGTTTGACATTAAGAACAGGTAAAGAAAATGTTCAGTGAATGAACTCCATCCTCAGTTGCTGTGAAACAGTTAGCCAAGCTGTTTATTCCTGATAGAGGTTGTTTATTTGTAAAATTCAGTTATTTAGAGCAAACTCAGACTAGAGACCTAGGATTTTATGCCCTAACAATGCTTTTCCTGACATTGAGTGTACTGGAACTAGAATTCTTAATTTAGCATTACAATGATTTTTTTTTTCAATCAAATTTTGCTAGAAAAAAATTGCAGGAGTTATTGTCTTGCTTTTTGGTTTTTTAGATGCAATTGATCTTTTTTGAAAGTGGTTCTATCTGCTCTGTAGTAACCCAGTTACTGGTATTCATGCTGAACTTTTCATCTTCTCATGATAACTTTCCAAGAACTCTGAACTTTAGGTAGTGTTTTGAGAGATAAGATGCATTTCACATCCAGGTTGTTTTGTTAAAAGTTTAAAAATAATTTTCTTATCATAAAAGGGGAGGAGGATAAGCTCTGTAATGTCATAGCTGCTTAACTAGAAGGGTTTTAATGTACAGTTATCTCCCCTTTAATGAATAGCATTTAGTACAATTAAATTGTTGTAAAGTATGCTTTTCTGCTGTTCCTTATTATTGATGCCCAGTGGACTTGTGATGCCATGCTTATCCATAGCCAGCATTTGTTAGCAGTCTGCTTTTCTTCCATTCATACAGAGGGTAAGAGTAAAGTAGGGGTAAGGCTTTTAATCTGAAAGATGTTAAATTTAGATTAGATGTGAGGTAGAAATTCTTTACTGTGAGGGTGGTGAGGCACTGGAATAACTTGTCCAGAGAAGCTGTGGATGCCTCATCCCCAGAGAAGTTCAAGGCCAGACTGGATGGGGCTCTGAGCAACCTGGTCAAGTGGAAGGTGTTCCTGCCCATGGCAGAGGGATTGGAACAAGACAGTCTTGGCAGTCCCTTCCACCCCAAACCATTCTATGATTCTATGGCTGATGTGCAAAAGGAAGCAGACCCTCAACACTGCAATTCCAGATTGCATTTCCATTAGTGAAGGCTAATGTAAACTATGGAGAGCTGAGCACCCACGTCAGCCTTGGGTCCGTGTCCGTGGTTACCGAGCGTGGGATTAACTGTGCTGGGCTTAGCTGTTAGTGGTGTCTCTGGTGTCAATCAGGGACATCCCAAGGCATTCCCCTCCTTATCCTCTGCTGATTGGCTCCACATCCAGACAGCAAACCCAGGTCTGTTCTGTTCTTTAGCACGGACTGTATCCCACTGAGTGCTATTCAGACCATATCCATGAGCTCCAGCATTGTAGACACAGCCCACAAAGTTGAAGTATTTATTCATTTTGATACCTCTTATCCCCTGCTAAAAGATTGCTCTTTTAAGTCAGCTACAGGTCAGTGCTCCCAAGGATGTTGGTAGCACACGGGAGCATTGGTGGACACTTGGAAAAAGGGATTAATGCACAGCATCTCCTTCATCTCACAAAAAAATTAAGGCATGCAAAAATAACTTGCACCTGGTCTGCCTGCAGGGAAAGGGGGCTTCATTAATATCAGCTCATCCTATTTCTGACACTGTCAAAGAAACTGAACAAAATGTGAGTTTAATTATAGTGAACCTGTCAGTACTGTAAGAGAACTGCTGTTCTTTGAGGAGATGTAGTGATAAAGTAAATAGAAAGTGCAGATAGTAAGCCACTTTTAACAAGTGCCAATCACAGATATTGCCATCTTTTTGTTAGTAACCAATAAGGTATGTAGCCAAAATAACAATATGTCTTTTATTCATTGCTAATTAAAAGATAATATCCATGACCTGAACTTTATATTTAGCATGAGATAAGTTGGGAATAAAAGATCTGGTGTTCAGTAAAACTGAAAGGAATACTACCCTTTCGCTGCAAAATGGTTTGCTTAAAAAAAAATTTGCAAACTGAAGACTTGAAGTTGCTAATATGTCATCCAAGATAGGATATTCATCCTACTTGAAGTAGGATGAATAGTTTTAATTATGTGTAAATAGATTCATTAAGAGGAGTGCAAAGGTCCAGCAATTATTCATTCTATGAAATTAGATTAAGGATATTGTGTTTAGAGTCTTGTATCTTAATGGGCCACTTTAATTTCTGTTTATAGCTATTATTCTAATTCAGACGCACATTAATCTTCTTCTTAGTGAAATGTATCCATTTATCTAACAAAAGGAAATGTTATATGTTCCTAGCTATTCATGCAATTATTTGAAGACAGTGGTGATTTAAATTTTAGGTTGGCAATAAATAAAGTTTTTACTTTGTACTTGTCATTGTTTCCTTGAGTATCTCTAGACAGTGTTGAGCATGATAAATTCTCTTCTGTAGAGGAGAAAAGTTACTTTATAAAACAGGGGATTGTTAATTGCTTTTATAGACACCTTTTCAGTGTCATGTGTTCAAATATAATACCTTGATGTTTGCTTTCCTGTGTGAACTTACTTAGCAGAGCTTCTGATGACGAGATGATTTACACACATCTACAAAACTCTTCTATGTGGTGCTAATACCTATTCTTATACACAAGATAATTTTCATGCACATAAAAGTAATACCCATAGCTGCAAGTTTAGAAACTAGCTAGACTGCTCCCACTTTGGACTATTGCACTTGAGAATATACATATTGACATGTGGTAGTAGAGATGTGAAGACTCTCTTAAGTACTGTCACTCTTGATTATATAGGTGTAAATATGATGTAAAACCAAACCTGTTACGTGCAGGGTTGTTAATCTGGGATAACATTGCAGTCTCACTGGCAAGTTAGTTTCAGTTGTAGTTCTTAGCATATTCCCATGCAGTTGCCTTGTGTTGTGTGTGTACTAAAAGACAGAAAACACAACACGCCTCAGAAACAGCCTCTGTAGATGGGAAATTATTGTAAGACCACTCATGCTATTTTTTTGCATTAGTCAACATGTGTCTGGTTCTCTTGAACATAGACTATATCATCATCTTTGTGCTGATGGCTGACAGATCTGCTCTGGACCTACTTTCTCCCATATGGGACTTACTTACTCTAATTTCTTCTCACTGAGATGTCTCTAACTGAAATGCGAATTGAATTTTTTTTTCCATTCAGATGTTGTCTGAATGTCTCCTGTCTTGATATATATATATGGAGAGTGTTATCAGTATAAACCAGCATGTTGGCTAATGGCCCAAGTGGCATCTTTGATCCAGTCTTTGCCATAGCAACACATTGCCAGACCATGACAAGGCTTACAGGTCGTCTCTATATGTGCTCTTCAACAGAATTCTCTTTTCCTTTCATCCTTAGACATAAATCACTTATTTGCACCATCACTGTATTGCATTGTGATTACTGCAAAATCACTTTCTCCTGGTTTGACAGGTGCAGTTCTGCCCTTACAATAGCCATGTAAAATAAGGATGCTACAATGAGCTGTCCAGCCAGTCTGTTTGGCATTCTCACCCCATGGCCATGAATCATTACACTGGCTCCTGTGTTTCTGTTGCATTAAATTAAAATGCTTGTCTTCACTTTTAAAGCTTTTTTTTTAAACAGTCTGAACATAGTTCATCAAGCTTGTGGCTCAGATGCACTAGATAAGTTCCTTGGATAATATAGTCTAAGACATATTATATGGAAAATATATAATTGTCCCATCAGTTCAAAGTCACAAGTTACCTCTTTGCATCAAAGCCTCGCTGATAACAAAACTGGTGTAAAACATTGGAGGAAACAACCTTCAATTTCAAGGACAAAAAACAATCCAAACCCACCAAAAATAACAGGTTTTGTAAAATGGGTCTGAAAATGTAGTATCATACAAATGTTTCCTGGAAGAAACTTCTGGAGCTCATCCAGTCCAAGATCCCACTCCAAGCATGGACAGGCATGTCCAACACTGGAGCATAGCAGATATGAATTCATCTATCCACATCATGGAAATATTTAGGGGGGAGGTTCCACCACCTTTCTGTGCACCTTTCTTGTAGCCTAGTTGTAGTGTTGAGATCTACACTGCTGACTTAATATTTATAGATGTGCTATTGATGTTAGCATAGCACAGTACATGTGTAGAAATGTAATTTCTTTTACTCACCTAACCAACTCTGTGGGAATGGTTTTGGCCCTCTGGGATGAAAGGTAGTTAATGTGTTTTCACTGTGGTAAGCCTTAGTAGGCATATTAAGGATTTCAGAGCATTCTTGTCCCCTCCTTTGCCTTGGACATTCAGTAGTTTGAAGTTTATACCTGTAAGGGATCAGCCCAATAGTGATAAACCTGAGCTCTGATCATATAAATAGAAAGACATTGATATTAATGTAGTGATACCATATTTTTAAAAACTCTTTCTATTTATTTGCTTGCTGCTGAATCTGTGCAGAGCTAAAACATAATTTTATGTATTTCTGTGGCAGAGGATGTGTCAAAAACAATTTACAAACTATTTACTCTGTTCAGCAGATTAAATTCAAGGAAGGGCAAGAAGAGCAGATCATTGGGTATGTGTGTTTCTCCTGCAGGTGGATCAGCAAGAAGGTTTAAAAGAGCCCCCATAATTAATCTAAACTACAAGGGGATTAGAAATAAAGCAGAACTTGCATTTTAAAACTCATGTGCTTAATTATATTAGCCTTTTTCATATCTGTGGATACCATGAATAACTTATTTTCTCACACTAATTTATTCAAATTAGTTTGCATTTTTGCAACTAATTGTTAACTGCTTGGTTCTATTCAAAACATTTTGGGAAAGCATGTGTACTGATCTGTGCTGTGTGATGACCAGATGGAAGTGCACATCCAAATTAAAGGTGGCAACAAACAAGCCTTCCTGCCATTCATATTTCACTCACATGCATAAAAGCTGATCTAGATGCTTCTCAGCCAATCATTGGCACAAAATATTTACACGTTGGTAGTGAACATCAAAACAAATTCAACTGAAGCTAATACTCCTAAGTATCTTACTGCTACTTACTACTATGTACCATTTTATTTTTGTTCTTTGAATGTAAGTCACCTCTAGGGATCATAGCTAGATCTAAATTACTGTTTTGGCTTTAAAATTACTTCCAATTATGTGGGCTGGAACACCTCCATAAAAGTCTCTAAACAGTGTAGTAATCACTACTTTATATTTTAATGTAATTTAAACTAGCTTGGATTTTAAAATAGGAGTCCTTAAGGGCAATTCTGATCACCCTTAGTCACAGCCCAGAAGATGTTTCTGTGCATCTGAAAAGATCTGCTTGCTATAAACATCCTTCTGTTGGCATTTCTACATATTTGTGAGCTGAAGCGCTAGAAAAATTATTTTTCTACTTTTGCTTTGCATATTCTGACAGTCAATTTGACAATTCATCACGTCATACGTTTTTGGGGGTGGAAGGTTGTTGGTTGCTTTTGTAAATTGATAATTTTCCTGCTTTATGATAGTCTTCAATTTTTATTACCATTTCCTCCTATTTTGTGTGTGCTTATTTTTTGTAGACCCACATTTTTAAAATTTCACTCTGGAGTCTTTCAGTCTTACTGAAGGTATTTCTGCAAACTGTTGGCTAGTTTTAGGCATAAACAGGAATTTCCTCTGTTTTGATTTGTGCTTTACAAAGCAAACTAATGAGATTAGTAATGTGGCAGGACTAATAAAGAATACTTCCTACTTATATATTAATTTGGAAGCCTGTATGAAATTTGACATTTTTAATAAAACTATTCGCAGTAGATGTTGCCAAACAGAAAAATATCTGATATTGTTTATCATAACACGTTCTTTGAATTACTCTTTTTTTCAAGTGTATCTAATTCTTGTTCACTCGTACAGTTTCCATTAAAACAAGCCAATGAATATTAGCTATTCTAAATCTAAAACATTATATTCTGCATAGTGACAAAGCCTGCACTGTGTTGTTTGGAGATCAGCCTGTGTGGTGGATGTTAGTTTGTCAGGAGTGCTGTTGAAGAAACATGCAGAGTAATGTAGGCTCACTTGTGGAGGAGAGCTCGTGTTATTTCTTGAATAGATGTTGGTGGCTCAGCAAAGGTTGGGGAAGAAGGACAAGCCTTCAGCTTCACCCAAGGTGAAACAACACTGCTTGTGGCTCCTAGATAGCAGAGGGGGACAGAGACTTGTCCCCACATCTTCCCAAGGTGGCAGTGAGCACTTTCCTGCCAGTCCTTGGGTGATGTGAGTAGCAGAGGAGTCCGTAGGCAGGGATCGTGGAGAAGATCCTGGGCTAGGTTGTGCCTCTCTGCGGTGGCTGGGGGTGGCTCTGCTCTCCATCTGTTGGTCACGCATATGCCATTAGTGGAACCAGCCTACAACAGATCTTTTTTAAAACTGAGAAGGGGAATCCTGCAGAGATTTGTGTCTTTAAAAATAGAAAGGAAGGGGGAAAGGCTGCAGACATGAGCAGTGTCTGAAAAACATTTGTGGTGAGATCTCTGTTCAGTGCTTTACTTAATTTATTTGCAAACTATTGCATTGTACACATTTCTGCATCAAGGAAGAATGATTCTAGATTTTAGAATGCCTCCTAAGTATTTATTGGTCTGTGAGGTTCCATTGAGGTTTCCCACTTGATATTTAATTGATGGACCTACTGTGGGTGCCAGAAGGCTGATGTTTCTTTTTTATTTTTTTCTGAGGAGTCTGTTGGTTGTTTCCTGTTTGTGGTTTTTGAGGTGTAACTATATCAGTTACAGTTGATGAAAGGATGTAAATGCATTTAACCATACAGAGCCCATACATTTCTGCAGCACTGCAGCAGAAGCTAAGAGTGGGAAATGGAAAATAGTATAAAATAAGGCTCCAGTGTGACTTGTCTCTTTGCATGATGGTAGTATTTGTTCATACATCTCCTTTGGTGCAATTTCTTCTTTTTCTGATGCAGAAGTTAGTACACATTTCAAAATTTCAAACAGATGTTAGCTCCCTGACTGGTGAAGACTTGGGAGATCAATTCAGCTGTTCATCTTGTGATATGTCAAAGAGTGCCTGACTTTCTCTGGATGGATGTTAACTTCCAGATTGTTGGGTTATGCTCCCTCCCTGTCTCATTGTGGGCTACACCTTATGTGGAAATGAACTGTCCCTTTTTATTTGAGTATCAGCAGGCAGGAGCCTCTTCTGAAGATGCTGATTTTTGTGTCTGGAAAGGAAGGTCAAAACCACATCCTAAGTTCTTGGAAGCATGATATTCTTCCAGGTCCATCTGGTTTCAGACACATCCTAACGATGCCTGTGTTGTTCGTGAGCACATTAACTACACTAATGGTCACTCAGTTCATATTAATGTGATTTTATGGAGGTTTGTTTCCAAGCTTTTGGTTTGTCTATTTTCTCAGAAAATTAATGTACTTTTTCAGCAGTCAACAAGCACAAAGTCTAAGGCTTTACAACATTTGTATTTATTTTGAAATCAACGTAAAATTGCTATACACATATGGTCTTTCTATTCTTTATTTCCTCTGCATTTTATTTTGTTCTCTCCCACTCTCACAACGTTTTGCAAAGTGAACAGGTATCTGAGGAAAGCAAGTGTAGAACAAAAAACCCCTCTACTTTCTCTCACAGCTTTTAATTTAGAATGGTTAATTCAGCACTTTATGGTTGTTACTGTTTTAGTTGTCAATGAGGAATTAGCAAGTAATTACAACAAAAATTTGCCTGGTTTAGAGATTGAAAGATAATCATAGGTCTCAGAGAAGATGAAAGTAGTGCTGCAAAAAAACTTCTTCCTTCAGAGGCTGCCCAATTTAACTGCTTTGCTGTTGGAGTAAAAAGGTGAATAAAAGGTACCTTGAGGGAAGCAAGAAGTAGAAGTAACTGTCATTGTAGTAAACTGGTATCATCCTTATGTCTTTAGAAGGTCTAGACCTGAGTCTATGTGAAAGATAACCATCTTTCATATACAAGAAACAGAACAAGAACTTAGATGCCAGACAAAACCAAAAAATTACATTATTTTTGAATGCTTTGTTTCTTGTGATCCAGGCCCCCAGAAAATGCTTCCCTTAAAGAGAAAATTGAATTGTCAGGATTGTCTTTGTATGCCACATATGTCTACTTCTAATATCGAAATCTGCTTCTATGGTTTATAACTATTTGGGGAGAGAAGAATGTAAGGTCTCCTGAAAAAAAATTCCATATTTGAGAAAATCCAAAGCAAACACATTTACTATTGCTATCAAGCTAATCAGCTATGAAATACTACATATTATGGGAACTTGCATATACCATACAATAGCATCTAACATCGGTGTAATCACTCTTTTTTGCTTCTCAAACTTGTTATCTCTGTGTACTGACATGGAAGATAGGGATCAGGAAGAAATCAGCCCTGGCAAATTTGAGGCCAGTTCTAATTCTGTACATCTGCAATCACTTCTTTTCCTAGCTGCACATAGAATTACTCACTGTAATCCCTGGCATCTCACTTTTGGTTAAAAATCAGCTTTGCAACTAGAAAACTATAAAAGTTCAGAAAAGTAGAAATGGATTAGTCTAAACCATAGGTTACCAATCCTGTCCTTCCCTGCTAGAATGATTATATCTGTGAGCAACATGAGGATTTTAACTGTAAATCTGCAGGTATTAAAGCTGAAGTGGTTTTGCTTCATTTAGGTGTAGATCTAAAAAGACCTGCTAGGTTAGATAATTTTATAGCTTCAAGAAATTAATTTAATTTTCTACAGAAAAGAGTGGAAAGCGGAAGGTACAATTGTTATTCTCAATTTTTTTTAATGTACACTAAGTTTTTTAATTTGTTTCTGATTTCCAAATTTTCCTATTTTTCATGCCATTTACCACTGCTACTTAGTTTCTGAACCCCTAGTTTCTCCAAAATAATCAATATTGTTACTGAAATGTCATTCATGTTTTAACTTCCTTACTCCACCTTTGAAGAAGATGAAGCAGAAATCATTCTAGCAAGCTTTAACATCATTATTTGAACTGCTCACCCATTATATTTTAGGTAGCTTATTTGTTCTTGTAGGCATTCCTCATGTTTTCTGTATTCTGTATGTTTTTCATTAGGATTGCTTTTTCTTTATAAGCAGCTCCTCCCCATTCCATCATTAAAAATTAGTACCTAGACAAAACATATTATCCTGAAGTTATGTTAGATGTATCTGTGCTGTTAATATTTGGATACAATAAAATAGCAGGGATGGACCTTCCATGTTCTAGTACATCTTGTACCCAGACTTGCCCCACATAATCCTTGTAAGAAGAACTATGTTCCTCAAATGGCCAGAGACAGAATGTCCCAGGTCACTTCAACCTGTTAAATTGTCTCCAATAAGCTGATTTCTAGTGTGCAAAGAAGCACTTGAAGGTGAGAGGTAAAAAGCTGTAACAGAAGAAGTCACCACACAAAAATGGCACCTATAAACTTGTCATCTTGACTGATAACCACTGATGAGGTAAAGGCCAACAACTGAGTACCAATACAAAGACTCTGACACTGTAGAGCTGCAGTCAACTACAAAGGGCATCCAAATCCAGAAAGAGAAATGTCTTCAGATAAAGGAACAAAAGGAATCCCGAACTCCTAGGGGTTAAACAGAATCATTACTTTTCCAATTACACCATAAAATATCACAGCCCTTTCAGTTCTCTCTTTTCAGTTCATATTGTGTGTTCATGATAACCCACATGATTTTGTCATAGCTACCAATGTGCTTTTAGCATTACTGGAAAATAGCCACTGCTACCTCTTCATGCTATGGCTTGAAACATTGGTCTCATGAAACCTTTATTAGATTAAATATTGTTTAGATGTCTTCAAAGTTGTGTTTGAAGTTACTACCTTTTTGCTTGTGCAAAACTTGTACAAGTGCAAAGTTGTTTGAGGTGTTTTTTTCTTTATTCTATCCACATAGCCCTCTTCTCCACTTTTATGTAATAGAAGATTTCTATGAACTGTTCATTTACAGACATTCAGAAGTTCTATAATGTCTGTGTATGAGAATGCTCTTAATCTGATACTAAGTTCTTCTATTGTTCTATTAAAAAATTCCTTCAGGATGGAAGTAAACTAAATGGTTGTTTGTGTTGCTTGTTTACAGCTTGAATTACAGGATTTGAGAGGCAGAGGGAAAGTTAGGAAACTGCAGTAGAAATAAATGAGAGAGTATACACTAAAATAGAATAGTAGGTTCATAAAAGAATGGGGATTCTCAGACAAATCTCATGTCTGAGATTTGTCAAGTAACCCCTGCTTCTTAATAGAGGACATAGGTTCATACATCTGAAGTTTTCCATGCAAAAGCCTTCATTTGTATTACAAAGAAACCAAATATATTTAAAATTTTACATCTAGGTTTTACACATTTTTTGGAACTTGGGCAATATCTTTAAGGATTCCTTCACATACACATTACTGGAGAAGAAGAAAAGAGGACTTGGGTTCTTATTTTGTATTCTTGCTAATTCTATTCTCATTTACTAATATATTCCCATATAGAATAGCAAAATCCACTGCAGTAGCATTTATTATGCCATAGTGTTTACTTCTCTGTCTTTTTTATACAGAGACTCAAAGCTGATATATCCATTCTTGCAGATTCTATTTTGCCCTATGTTAGGAAACATCTGATAGAAACTGATGTTCAGGTACCATATTGCTCAGATGAAATATCTGAGAAATACTCCAGAGTGCATATTTTAAATTTTCTCCCATTTCTTTATGTAATCAAATCTGACAGTCATATGCCAAGGAAATATTCTTTCAAATGAATGACAAGGCAAGATTTGTGAATGAAATACTGGCCCATTCTAAATAAATACATTTTAAGGGAACATTTTTGTCATATAGGGAAAGAACTCCTTACATGAATTTATGGAGCCTGAGGAAAATTTCCTTCTTTGTTTAGTCACAGTAATTGACTTGTTAAATAATAATTTAGCATTCCGTGTTTTAAAATGAACATGGTTGTCACTGTTATTTGATGGGTCATATAAAAGTGTTACTGGTACCGTATTTGTTGTACTTTTCTTACTATATTCTGATTTTCTCCAACTAAAAAGGAGGTGAATTGCATAGCACTTCCAGGTTTTTCTTTTCTTTTCCTTGCATGTATTGATGGGCATCTTGTAGTTTGTCTTTTGCCGCTGAGATGGGCCACAGTATTAGCTTTGAACATTTGTGCTTGGTGAAGGATTTTATTTTTTATATACGGAAATAAAAACTAGGAGACCAGTTAAAATCTCAAAGGAGTACTTCCAGTTTGACAAGGAAAGATTGAAGAGAGCAGGAAATACAACATCTAATTAAATAGTGGTCGTGCTATTTTGGTGCTTCAGCAAATTAAATATGAGAAGTCTGGCTTAAAGATTGGAGCTTATCCTTGAGGTGTTCTGTCAGAAGTCACTCTTCATTCTATTGATGAAGCCAGATCTCATTGTAAATAAGATTAATTTTGATTGACGCTGTGTATAATCCACTTTCTATCCTGAATTCATAGATTCATGCATTTGGTAATGTGCTTTAGTGTTACCAGCTGTTAAGTAGTTTTGGTATACCTAAAGATATATATTTATATGTAGTTGTTCTAACACCAAGAATTACTCTATGTTGAAGCCTTACTTAGTCTATTTATCTAATTACATATATAAAAAATTAACATCCTGAAGATATCAGAAACAAATTGGAAAAAAAAATCCTTTACAAACCTCCTGTACCAAATAATTACAGGTTTTAAAATATTTGAACTCATTTGAAGAAATAAAAAAGGCAAAATGATAAAAAGGGAGGGGGAAAGAGGGACCACTGTCCTTTCCAGGGTCTGTGAAAAGCCTAGGTCCAGTTTTGATTTATGTGGAGTATAGAATGTCAATGGCAACTGCTGTTTGAATGATACATGGCAACGTGTTGAACTGCTCAGAATTGCCTTAATAAAATACAGAATATTTTCAAGTCAATACATATCTGCAAAAAATGCGAGAAAGATTATTGTGCTTGGAGGGTAAAACGAATAATGCCATGTTAGATCCAAGAATGTGTGAGAAAGAAAGTCTTGAAAGGCAGAATGATTTCTTTTCATCTTGCTGGAAGTATTTCCATTAGGATTATAAAACAGTAAGTAAAGTGTTCAGATTCTATTGTATTGCAGGTTTTTGTACATATTAATTATTCTTTATATAAGCATGTAGTAGAGGTGGAACTAAAGGAAACTTTATTGCATTCTAGTTGCTGTGTTTCACCAGCTGCACACTCATTTAGGAGTATTACCCTGATAATGATTATTTTAATGAAATCACAGTCTAAATTGGTGGTATCAGGGAGCAATCCAAGAACAGCCAAGTGATTTAGTACCAAATTAGCAAAGAGGGAAGAACTGAGAAGTATACTTGAATGGTTCTTCAGATTCATATGTTCTGCACAAATAATCAGACTGAAGTGCAAACAATAAATAATCTGTCTTCTCTGCTACTTTCTTCAACAGGAGAATACTGAGTCCTCAAACATTTGAAGTGTGGGGGAAAATGGAACTTCAGGCTGCCAGCATCAAATTGGTTTGAAAACTAGCTATACAGAGCAGGCAACCTTTTCAAACTGTTGCAAATTAGCAAGAAAGAGAATATATAGTGCCACTTTCAGCTGAAACATTTTCAATAGCTCAGTTGCTTTAGAATGTCTCTTCTAAAATAATTAGGCTGAGACTTTGAATTATTTCAGTCAACATTCGCATTTTCTATGATAAAATTTACTTTGGGAGTTTTCAGCATAAAGTAAGAAGAATTAAAATTGTTCCCATACATCATTGTCCATAGACAATTGTCCATGTATGTTAATAAATAATTATTATTTATAAATTATTTATTAATAAATAATTAATAAATCATCAGCCAGACTGTTCCTGAGATATGTTCACATGGCAGTGATACTCAGCTAGATCTCAACTAATTTTACATAACTCAGAGGGCTAATTTAGGACTTGGACCATCTGCCAATACTCTCTACATAATTTCCCAAGACAAATAGGAAGCTCCAGCCGACAGTTCAGATCTTAGCAGACCTGAATTCTTTTGGGAGGTTTCACTTTGACTCTAGCAATTGTAGTGGAACATGCAGGGCAACCATGCCCCCTAACTTAAGCACCCTGGTATCTGAAATTAGTTTAGGTTAATTTATATTAATATGGAATGGAATTCATTCTCATATCAACGAAGTCAAACTAGACTTATTTAATGTGCCACAGTACACTTGCCACAGAGTTCATCATTTGTGATAACACTATTATCCTGTTATTAAATCTTTGCCTTTTGCAAAAAATACTTCAAAGAAGGTGCACTATAATAGACTAATTTTGATCCAGTTTGAATCTTGGTTTTCCAGTATTGCATGTGTTGGACAACAGACTTAGATGACTAGTCTCTCTTTTTGAACTTGCAGCCAAGAGTAATAGAAGTGATAGAAGGCTGTTTATCTAGAAGGGTGTTTAGTCATATTTCTATTGCTTATTCAACAAGAGATGGCCTTGAGTAGGATTATACTGCAACATTCAGTTGAAGCTACATCTATATTAATCTAAAACCAAGAGAGCTGCCCAACTTTCATTTCTTGACAGGAATGGCAGAAAACTCCCTTACTGTGTTTTGGCATCAATGGGCCAATCAGCACCAATATGCCAAAGCAGAATTAAGAGCTACTCAGAATTACTACTGTGTTAAATATGTATTGATTTTTGCCTTAGATGTCCTGCTGGTGGAGTGAACTTAAAAAAGCAATAGAAAATTTTAGTAAGGGATGTTCAATCACTGTGTTGTTCTGATAGTTGATCAACAATAACAGAAAGCAGATTCTTCTCTTTCACCATCTCAAGTTGATAATGATTTCAGCAGGATGAGTACACTGCTTTTTGGTTCTGACTAGTTTGATGCTTGTTTAGCATGGTTGTTTAGTTATAAGTGGAGCAGAGTAGTGTGTATTTAAACTGGAGAACACATATTGGAATAGGTGTTCTATTTTAATGCCTATACAGATGGTAGAAGAAGTATGAATACCATTTGAATCCATTGTTGGATTCTGTCTGCTTGCACTGCTTTATGTGCCTTTTGTATTTCTTTCCCCAAGAGTTTATCTGTAAAGAGTAAAGCAACTGGTTTGTTATCCTAATGTTAATTCTCTGACCTCTAGAGTTCCATACACTTCTGTATTTAGGATTTTGAGGTGCTTAGTGCCCAAAGCATGTGTGCCTATCAGTATGTGACTGCTAGAACACTTGAGTCAGAAAAACTCCCACCAACATTTTGTTATTCAGGCTAGATAGGGCTAGATAGGATAAGGATAATCTTAAACGATTACAGATGTTGCCTTGGAGCCTGGCTGAACTTAGGGTGAATATTTTTTCTGGTTTCATGATCAGGATATTGTGATATCTGCCAACCAAGGTCAGGGAGGAGGCAAAAAGTTTCTGGTGTTTCTTTACTTGAGCTTCATTTATAATTATTACTTTAAAAGTTCAGAGATGGAAAATTGGAAACCTGGACTAGAGTTCATCTGTATGGAGTCTTTAAATATAAATACAGATAAAGACATGGCTCTTGAGAGTTATTAAGTAATTACAGTACTTTTTGCAAATGGAGGTTCTGCCATTCAGTCAATGTATTATAGAACTGTTTGAATTCAATCAGAGCAATGCAAACATTGCAATGTGCCAGATATTTTATTTCTACCTAACTGATTTTATTCCTACCTAACTGATTAGTGTTTGAGTGCTTGGCTGTTCGTAGAAAACAAATTCCTCCAACAAAAAATTCTTGTGATTATGAATAATGCCTTCCTTATATTTGGTGATTGATGACTTCATTGATAGTTTAAAATAATGAGCTTCAGAATACTGAGTAATGAGCCTCTGATAATGGGCAGAAGCAGTCTGGGGCTGGATAAAAGCCTTACTGTGAAAAAGAAGCCACCACCTTCTCCCTTACTACAGAGCTCCAAGTGTGATATTCCAGTTGTTAAACTAATTTTGACTACAACTCAGTGTTGAATATTTTAGAGTGGGCCTAAATGTACAAAAAGATACAAAAGGTTTGAGAGGTGCTCTGATAATCTGAAGTGTTTTTAAATGGTGTTTGGATAGGATGCCAGTTTGGATGGTAAAGGGAACACCAGTTGAAAGAGCTTTTGTCTTTCAGATTGCTGTGACTTACTAAGGGGTTATAGGCAAGGGCCTGCAAATCTCAGCATGCATTGTAATTTTTTTCCCCCAGGACTGGAAGTGACTGAATTTCCATTCATTTCACATTTTCAAAGATGCTAAAGCTGGATGGTGGGTCATGAAAATCTTTTGTAATTCAGGCAATAGACACATGACTTCATATCAGTACTAAGTCTCGTAATTCTTGATAGAAATAGAACCTTGCTTTGTCCATTTACTCAGTGCTTACTTCAATCTTCTGGAGAAAAGAACTTTCACATAATTTCAAGTTTTCATCCTCTTTTTAGCTTTCAGTCTTATGATCCTACTGTGCCTTTTGTCTCTGAAGAGCTGACTAATGTCAGAGGTTACAGTTTAATTCTGTAACAGATGTCTAAACCTGCTTTTGATAGGCTCTGTTGTGTGAACTTACAATGAAGATGGATGATGTAACCTGTGTTTTCCAGTCTTTGAGTTACTACTGAGATGTTAACTTTCTCTGAGGTCATCTATCTTAAATGAACAAAAAAGTAAAAAGTTGCATTCAGCGTTTCAGCAGAAAACATAAAGATGGATTCAGAAGAACTGCCATTGGTGGCCCCAAACAATGGATTACCTGAACACCTCGCCTCAGAAATAAGGTGCATATTCATTTATGATGGTGTATTCGTGTACATCATTTGATGAGCAACACAGGGCAAAAAAACAGGATCAGACTGATTAGACTGCAGTTTGTTACTAAGTCTGACAGTTAATTCATTAATATGATTGTGGTGGAAGTGCAACAACCTTTTTAGCAGTTGCACTGTTGTGAGTTACTTGAGCAGCATATGGGCTAATACATCTAACCCTAATCAATATAGCAACTGTCAACTGAGCACATACACTTATTAGGGTAATATGTGGTGTAGTTGTCCAGGTGTAATTTCAGCGAAATGATTCTAAGTAATATTTCCTTATACCCATACTAGATTTACTGAAGCCTGTATCATTCATCCACTCAGTTTTGGGGGGAGAGGTATGTGACCTTAAGAGCCCTTCGAGCCTTAAATTACCTTTGTCAGCTTTTCTCTCCTCTCTGGTTCACCCCCAATTCCCTGGAATTTGCCCAGTTTTTTAGGGTTTATTAAAAATAAATATGGACAGCCCATAAAAAGAGATACTTTTTTCAGGCCGCAAATTTACTTGGATCTTTCAGTTGCTTAATTCAACATCTGAGAGGATGGGCCCTCTGCTAAGAGTATGGAAAATGTGTTTTTGAGAATGGTTTGGTTACCCATTTAAACTCTCTGCCCTGGATGTATAAGGACAAAGGCAGGAGCTACCTTTGGGGGAATAGAAGCTCACTGTTACTGCATGTCCAGAGGCCGCGGGGTCTGGAGGCACCTGCATCACACCCTTCCTTGTAATGGTCTACCTTGGATCAACTTAGAATAATATCAATAGTTATTTTAAGAAATAATAATATAAGTAATATTAAAGCATTAATATAGCAGACTAAGCTGCTGAAATAGCAAGAAAATACAGGGTTTAGAAAGTCTAAGATTAGTCAGGAGGAATGAAGGGGCTAAAATGGAAGCGAATATTTTTTAATGAATGGCATACGGTCTTTCTCAGGTCTTAAAAGAACATCTGACTGTAAAACAACAAATAAAAAAGAAATACCATTTTTCCCAAATCAGAATGAACCTGTAGTCCTACCCCCAGCACCTCAGCTCTCCCTTCAGAGCTGCAGTAGGGCATACAGAGATTTCTACACAGCACTAAGGAACAGAGGCACCTTCAGAGCAGCTTCATTTTCTTTGAAAACCCAAGTACTATGCAGCAAAGCATTTTATACTGATTAATGCAGAACCAGAAACAACTAAACCGTACTTGTTTGCTGAGATTGGTTCTATGTTGACCCTGAGGAAGGGGACTGAGTCAGATTTAATCATAGCATAGCAACAACAGAGTGGAGCAACGTAGCTCATAAGCCACTCGGATCAAGGAGGTAATGAAGCTATATATGGTTTAAGGGTAGCAAGATATTGTTTAGGATGTCTGAGACCCAGAGCCTTAAAGTGTTATCTGGAAAATATGTGTATTTACACAAAGTCCAAATTATGTTGCCAAAACCAAATTAAGAACATAAAAACTTCCATGGACTCAAGTTGCTGTCTTCAGAGAATCAGAGGGAAGCTTCTCGGTGTATTAGGTTTGCACGGCCTGGTTTCTGGTAGCAGCGGGCCACAGAGGTGGCTTCTGTGAGAAGCTGCTAGAAGTTTCCACCATGTCAGGCAGAGCCAGTCCCTGATGGCTCCAAAGATGGACACGCCACTGACCAAGGCTGGGCTAATTAGTAATGGTGGTAACACCTCTGTGATTACAGATTTAAGAAGAAATCAAAACAAAGGTTGTGGCGCAGTTTCAATTCCAGCCAGAGAAAAGCAGGGGCATAACATGTGAGAGAAGCAACATGGAGACACCACGGTCAGTGGAGAAGGAGGGGAAGAAGGTGCTTCAGGCACCAGAGCCAAGATTCCTCTGCAGCCCATGGTGCAGCCCATGGTGAGGCAGCTGTGCCCCCACTGCCCATGGAGGGCCATGGAGATGCAGAGATCCACCTGCAGCCTGGGAGGAGACCCATGCCAGAGCAGGTGGGTGCCTGAGAGGAGGCTGTGACCTGTGGGAGACCCATGGAGAGACTGGAACAGCCTGTCCTTGGAGGACTACATCCCACAGAAGAGTGACCCACACTGCAGCAGTTTGAGGAAGATTTACCCATGGGATGGACCCAGACTGCAGCAGTTCACAAGCTGTTGTTCATGAGATGGACTCACACTGGAGAAATTTATGGAGAGCTGTCTTCATGGGAGAGACCCTCTGCTGCAGCAGGGAAAGGACTCCTCTCCCTGGGCAGTGGGACAAACCTATGGATGACCATAACGCCCATCCCCTGTCTCCTGGTGTCACTGGGGTAGGAAATAGAGCTGGGAAGGGGGGAAGGAGAGGAAGCTGGGGAGCTGAAAGGGTAAAAGTGTTTTTGTGTGCTTATTTTATTTCTCATTATCCTGCTCTGATTTTGTTAGCAACAAATTCACTTCATAACTCTAAGCTGAGCCTGTTTTGCCCATAATGCTTTTTGATAAGCAATCTCTCCCATGAACCCTTCATTAAATTTTCTCTCCTCTGTCCAGCTGCAGAGGAGTGAGTGAGTGGCTTTTGTGGGTGCTTGGCATCCAGCCAGATGCCAATCCATGACATTAACTAAAGTAACTGCTGGCCAGGTGGAAGTGACTGAAATTTCCAGCTTGTTTCACTAACCCTCCACACCTTTCAGGAAAACTGCGTTTCCCTAATGCATCAAAAATGCTTCTAAAGCCCTGCATCAGATGGCATAAAATTCTGTCCACTGGAGTGGATAGCCCATAATGTTGCCAATTTTGTAACTTACATTAGAGAAAGATGTGTTGAAGCTTGGAGTCATCAAGAATTGGAGACTGCTTTTTACCTTTTATTTTCTTGCTGAGATTCCTCATCCTTTCTCATGATAAATGTTCTTTCTGATTTGTGTGGATGCAGTTTCTAGGTGTTCCTACCGTGCTGTTATCCACAGTATGGAGCTCCACAAGAGTCTCTGTTTCATTGCACCCAATCTGTAAATCTCAGAATGAGAACACTGTGCTTGACCTCTGCTCCTCTACCAATGATGGGGCTCAAAGCCCCATCCAACCTGGCCTTGAACACTTCCAGGGATGGGGCATCCACATCTTCTCTAGGCAACCTGTTCCAGTGCCTCATCACCCTCACAGTAAAGAATTTCTTCTCATTATTTGGTCTAACCCTGCCCTCCTGCAGTTTGCTTCTCCTGCTTTACTTATCCTCCACTTCTTTATCAGGTGAAATATTTTTATTCAAAAATTTCTGCTATTTTTCTAGCATTGCTAGCAAAACGTTTGTTTTTTGATTTTATGGGGGTTTTGTTGTTTGTTTGGGGGGAGAGGGAAGGGGGTTTGGTTTGGGTTTTTTGTTTGGTTGGTTGGTTTGGGAGTTTTTTTGGTTTGTGTTGGTTTGGGGTTTTTTTTAGTGAAAAGCACTATTTCAGTCTTCTGGAATTGTCATTACAGATGTTATTAAAACAGAACATCAGCATGTTACAGTTACTGCATTTTTTTGAGTTTTTGTCCAGACTAGACAAGTCTAGATACAGACTAGATACACTGTGTATCCAGCGTAAATATTTTCTAACATATATCATAGAATATAAAGCTCTGTTTTATGAATGTACTCTAAAGTAACCATTACAGAAACTAAATCAAATCTTTGCTGTTTTGGACAAGCATTATGTACTTATGGACAGCTCAGCAGAAACTGGCATCTGTATTACTCTGAGAAAGGAATGTAGGCAAATAAATAAATATGAAATCAGGTCATTATATTTTTTAGGAATACATAGATGTCTTTCTTTGAAAAATACACTATTTTTTAATCCATCAACTGTACTTTGGAGATCAAAAGGAATAATCTACAATAAAAGTGATTGAAAAGTCTATTTACTTTTTTATTTTTGAGCCCTCCACTCTTCAGAGATGTAGAATTTTGTGTATTACTGACTGTTCTTAGTTCAGTGAAACTGAATGAAAAATAACTTCAATTACTAGAAAAATCTTTGCATTTTTCAGTGAGTTCAAACTTTAGTTCTGGAATAAATTTGCAGAAGGTAGATTTTGAAATAACCAACTGGGGAGAAGAAAAAAATATCCAAAACAAACCCACATTTGTTTTAAATACACTTTGGATTGAAGAGGTCATTCAGCTGTAGCTATTAAATGAAATCTGGTCTGTGTTTAATTTAGTTTCACTGGCATTTATCAGGTACTTGATATAGTAGTACAGCATCTAACTTTGTACTTGGGAAACACCAAGCCTACTTGAAATAATTAAAGTCTATTTAAAAATGGGATTCTCCCAGTGTGATTGGGAGGAATATATTACAGTACATTCAGCCCCTGTTACCAAATAAACTGAAATGCTTTTATCAAGTGCTGTTCCTCACTGAGTTCTCATGTAATCACTGTGTTCAAAAGGAGGAAGAAAGATAGTAAACATCTCTAAATATAGTCCTGTTTCTCTGTGTGGTATTTTCAAGAGCTTTATTGAATTCCATACTATGCTGAAGTCTTGGGAGTCCACAGCTCATCACACACATGTGCTCATAATCCTTCAGCTACTTCTGTGGGCATAGAGGAAGGGTCATTAGTGTTTGATTATGTACAGCTTCAGTTTTAGAAGATGAGTTATGTTTTATCGGTAGATGAACCAGAAAAAGCATTTTTGCACATGCTATGAGTGGGTGTTGCATATGAGTGAATAAAGTAGATGGTTATTCTGCAGCCAGATGAATCAAATATATCCCTCAGCAGCTGGTGATGAGACATGGAGATCCATTAAGAACTAATTCTTCTGTCTATCACAGACATTTTTTGTTTAATATTAAAATCCTGTTTAATGTTGATTAAGTTACTCTTCAATTCACTATCCTTGTCAAGATAAAAATTCAAGAGAATTAAAATGAGACACCTTTTGGGATATTTAAATCCTCAAAAAATAGTCCAAGATTCTGACCACAACTATAATTTTACTTATTATTCTTGAACACTGGATTTGTGTAAATTATTTCTAACTTCTTTGTTGTAGTAATTATGCCCCCATGGAAACAATTTATGAATTTGTGTTGACTCTTAAAATAGATTTGGCTGAAATACTCTTTGAAAAGAGTAGACACCTTAGAAAAGATGAATCATAGCATTTCAGTGCTTCAATACATGTCTCAGCTTTTTATTTTGAAAGATTGTTTTGAAACCAAACAAAATTTTAAAGGCTTATAGAAATTATTAAGTAACTGAAGAATAAAGTGAATAATCTTATTGACTAAAAGTGGGATAAAAAAATGTTGGTGTTTTCCCATTTCATTTCACTGACTATTGGAATTTCCATTTGGAGTCAACTAGAGCTGCTTTTTCATCATCTTGCTTTGGTTTGGCTTTCGTATATATTTTGGTTTTGGTTTGACTTAATGTATAAGCCCATGATTTACATACTGGTGGGTTGTTGAGTCTTATCACCAGCTTCTGAAATAATGGCCATTGGAAGCTTTCTTGTTTAGGAACTCTGTCTTGAAAATGGCTTAGGTTGGTGGTTTGTTTTTTTTTTTTCACTTGTTACTTGTTACTGAGTGTTTTCAACTTCGATTAGAAATCTCATTTTCAGCCTTAATTTTCATAGGTAGATTTTGATGACACAGTTTATATAACATGTACAACCACGATTGAATACTGGTTAAATACATCTTCTGCATGATTATCTCAGTCAGGTTTAAAAAAAAAATAAAAAACCTAAAAAGCTTCCAGCTGTTGCTTTGGTGAGTCAAACAAGCCAACCTCTTTCAGTTTCATCTTAGGTTGAATCCACTTCCACAACTTGTTCCTTCAGTTGGGTTTGCTTGCTTCAGATTAATTTCTCTTTCTTGAACAGTGGCCGAAGCAGTACACAGTTTACAGGATGTAGTTTCCAGACAGTGCTGCTAATAATGCCTTGTCTATATTGGAAACATTTCATCTAATAAAACTCAAGGTCATATTTGACATTTTTTCCACAGCAACCTGACACTGATGGTTTTTAGCCATTGCTGACCCATCCGTATGCCTCTTTTTTCTCCTCTTCTATTTCAGTTGAATATCCTGAGCTTAAAGCCAAAATTATTAATAGGATGTAGTCCTCTGGAGCTTGTAGCTAGCTCCTGCTCAGTGGCTGTATATTTCTGAATTGGTACTGCCATATGTCTTCTCTTTGGGAAATTGCTAGTTTCAGAACTCTAAAAGCCTCTGGATTTACAGCTTTCATCTGTCTAATTTCAGACAGCTTTCATTTCCCATCTCCATTATTTTCTTAATGCATGTTCCTCCCAGATGTGTTCTGGATACTTGCAAAATATTGAAATCCTTTGCTGCAAATCACACTTGCCCTCCTCCCTTTCCAAAGAGATATAACTTCAGCATCCTCTCAACATGACTGGTCTTATTAAATGTCTGTATGCAACCATATATTCAATTCAGGTGCCACTTCTCTCATTTTTTTTAATAAAGGTTGCCAAAAGGTGTTATTCCTACCACAACAAGGGTGTGAAGCTTTGCAGTGCCTTCCAGTTCAGATATCATAGTTTATGGATATATTTGTAATTTACTACTAGTCATGAAATCTTTTACCTTCTGTTCTTAAAAAAAATTTAAAAAATAAAATTGGAAAGCATGTCAAAAAAGCTTTTGGCTCATTTTAAATTGTTCAATATTGAGCTCCTTATGTCACCTCTTGTAAATGCTCTTTGTCATCCTAGTTTTGTTTGAGTCTGATCAAGTATTTCTGTAGTGGTGTCACAAGACCCCTCTTATCATGTCAGATACAAATTCCAGAAGTTTTAAACCTTTAGCCCAAACAAATTCAACATCCCTACTCTGTGTTCTCACCCCTTTCAAGTCTCTTCTCAGTTCAGAACAGATTTTCTCACTCATCTCTTTCTTATATTTTCAACTTCTGTCAAAAACACCTTAAAGACTTCCAAATTACACATTTCAGTTACAGTGTCTTAATGTACTCCTTCACAAGCTATATGACATGGAAGAAAATCTTGAGCCCAGTACCTTAGTGAATATACTGCTCTTTTCCTGGTTATTCTTAACATCTATGCACAATGTGAGTGTATTTATTATGAACTGTTGACAATAAGGTTGGATACATTTTAGGGTTAATTTGCACAGGAGTGAATGCCACCAGTTTCAGAACTCTAAAAGAAAGTCTGTGCAGCTTAAACTCAGTGGTGGTGCTGCTCTGGCAGGAAGGGGGGAGAGCAGGAAAGCAGTTTTCAGCTCCATATCTTACTACCAACATCTGCTATGAAAGCTCATCCATTCCTCACCAAATATTTCAGTCCAGAGTGTCCAGTATTAGATTTCTTTCTCTTTTACATCATGTAGGTAGTTGACTAAAGCCAACTTGCATTTAAGCTCTTAATGTAAATATCTTCATTTAAAATTTAAGGCAGTAAAGTAAGTGAGTAAAATGGGTAGAATTAAAGACAGTAGACAAATGCAATATTCATCAGTAGCTCCATTTCTGAATTCTGTGCCACACTTCCAAAAACAGTGCTTCTCAGAAGTATCCCCAATAAGTAGAGTACCCCCAAAAGTGTTTAACTCTGGGCACACAACCTCTGCCATGGAAGAGGGTAAACAGTCCCTATACCTGTATGTTTACATCTGTTGCATACTAATATTTCAGTGTATTCTGTGGACGTAGCAAAATCACTCTAGGTTCAGTAATTGGTTTCTGTAGAAGTTTGATTAGTGTACAACAGAAAACAGATAAAAATAGTGCTTTAAAATTACAGAGTTAATACACCAGCTGTGTCCTCCTTCTGTTTAAAATCTGTTTAGTTTTGGTTACATCTCACAGACCAATGTAGTGAGGACAAGGAATACCACTGCAGCGTGTGTTATATTCACACTCCACCAAGGGAATGCATTCCCTCAGGCTTCCTGAGGGAAGCTTTGATTTGGGAAGAGTGAATCATTGCTGACCTCTTCTGAGCTGTAGAGAGATAGTCAAAAGGTTTAATGAAATGCAAGTGTGAGTATAGGCCGATGAAAATCAGATTTCTTCTTTCTCATTACTGGTTTCCCTATCTGTAGAGGTAAAGCTTGAGGGTTTGATTTTGCTTAACATGCTTCTTTTAGGAGGGCTGTTCCCCTCAGCATGGAGGATGCTTCTGTTAGGGATCAGGAAAAAACTCTGAGCTGTGTAGAAATTCTTTCTGATACCTGTCTGCCCATTCTCTTTGATATCTGTCTGCCCATGCCAGACTGTTGTGCTGTATGCCCCTGAGTTAGACCTCCCTCTTGATCTATCTGTGCTGAATAGCCTGTTCTCCTTTGGGACAGCCCATCTCATCTGCTTTTTCTGTAGCCCTTCTGTTGGACCTGAAGCACAGTTTCACAGAGCATGTCTATGTTTACATTTTAGTTCAGTTGTTTTGAAGAGAATGTCCACATTTTCTCCACTAGCTGTTGTTTGGTTTGTACCATGAATAGCACCTTAAATGGTTTTCTCTGGAGTGGAACTGGGAAGATGTGTCCCAGGTGTTTCATCTGGTGTCCTCCAGCCACTAAGACGTGGCATTCAGTCTCCAGAACCAAGCTTGGCTTGGGCTTAAACTGTCAAATCCTTGTGTTGTCCTCAATGCCAACTGATTTGTTATTGCAGCAGTGTTTGCCTGTTGAGCATGTCAACACAGGTGTGGCTTAGCAGTTGTGTCTGGTAAAGAAGCTGAGGAAAGGTGCATCAGTGTGTGTCAGAGAGAAACAGTGCCTTTCTTTGTGCATGAGTAATGGCACAGAAAAGAAGTCCTCATTGCCTATACGTGGGAGTTATAAAATAATAATTCTCGGAATGGCATGGTCTGTGGCTGAGCAGTGGAGGGGCAAGATAAATTAATGAAATTGTGACTTAAACTATACTCTGTCCTACAGTCACCCTATTTTTATTCACATCTTTGACAGGCTTTATTTCATTTTTTTAAAGATCACATCAGATTTATTTTTCCAGAAAGGAGTTGATTTGTTTTCCTAAAGGGATAGTAAAATACCTCTGTATTAAGTTAGTTATTAAAGATATAAGTTTAGCCTAAAGCAGGTCTGAAGGGTAGTTTACAGTTAAAGTCAAGGAATGTATGTAGCATGCAATAATATAGGGCTCTCTCAAGTCAGATACAGTATTGACACTAACACAATTTTCATTTCTTAGGACAGAGAAAATAGTTTAAGATATGAATACTAAATTAGTCAAAAATATGTGCTACAGCTGGGTAATTGCCTCTATTTTGTCAAGTATTGTACTATTTTTGGAGATTGTATTGATTTGATATCTTTGCATTGCTAGTTTTTAATTGGTAGTTACTTTACACATAATGACACAATAATAATCTTGCTTTGTTGTTGAAAGATTGTTGGGTGGTTATGTACATTCTGTCTAGATTTTTAATTTAATGGATCCATAATTGTCATCCTGCATTGTAGGGAATGTGAATAGGAATACTTTCATAGAAGTCAGTGGGAGATGAGCATCCACTGCCTGATACTATTGGTTCATCACCTGGATGAAAGCTAGAAGAAATGTCCTCAAAGCCTGCTTCAGCCAAACATTAATAAATAAGTACAAATTTCTGTTGTGTTCTATTAGTGAGCAACGTGAATTGTGCCATTTTGCAGGCATGTTTGGTTTTTCTATGAGTTCACTGACAATTAGGCTGTCAATGCCAGCGTGACTGCAAATGGGCACACACTTTATTGTAGAGTATTGTATTAGCATAAATGAACAGTATATTGAATTTGCCACCACACTGCCCCCTGAACAGGCTGCTTGCTTTCTGAATCCACAAACACAGCCAGATTCTTCAAAGTGTGTACTCTTTTGTGGCAATAAAAAATAAGCTTAATACTTAACCACACTGAAGAGGTGTTGGCCTTGAAGGGATGAGATATTAGGAACACTGTCACCACAGACAGTTGCAACAAACAGTGTGGGAGTCACAATTAAAGGTTCAAGAACCTATTTTCCTCCCACACACACTCATCTCTTGTCATACTCTCTTTCAGCAGTTTGAAAATTTCAAATGTTTCTCACAATATCCTGCTGAGGAGATTAAAACAAATATTAGCAGCAACCCAGATCTGTTATCCACATTTTTTCTCAGCCCAATTTAAAGGTATAGATTTATATGCTGACCAATGTATGGGAGTTAAGGCTATGAAGGAGACATTACTACAAATAATGCAATAGACTGCCTCTGAACCCAGAGCATCCTTTTGAATCAAAGTACGCTAATTTAAACACTTTAAATTTAGATCGTTTTCATTCAGGAGAAATGGAGAAGTGCTGGAGAGATTGTCTATTTTTACTGAACACAAAATTTTCCCCACTATGGATTCCCTGTTTCGTTTGTGTTACTGCCTTCTTCAGGAAATGGTGTAATTTATGTTATGTACTGTAATTGTTGTTTAGGATTTAAAAGCATTTGGTATTTCTCCTCTTCTCTTAAAGTGTATGTGTTTTCAGTAGTTTAAATAAGGGATCTTCAGAATTTTTTACATGAGTAATGTTATTTTTCCTAGGCTATGTGGTTTCAGTTTACATGGCTAAAGTATTTGTAATTGTAACTAAAACAGAAATACCTTCTTGTGGTCCTGTTAAATTAAAACAAGACACCTTCTTATGGAAAATGTTTGCTATTCTTAGTCACAATAAGTAATTGTTGCTGCAATTAGTAATTAAAAGACAATTTTACTGCATCCCAGTGCCTCGGGCACCTAACCTCTTTTGAGCAATAACTTTAAGAGGCAATGCAGGCTTGAATTTTCTCATGCCTTAGCTGCAAATGAGCCATTAGCATTCAGCAGCCCATAATTTGGCCCTGTGAGTTGCGGTTTTCCTAAAGAACATGTGCCAGTTAAGCAAGATGAACCTCAGAGTTGTCAGCGGAGCAGTGATGATGTAGCAAGTGGTTTTAGTCATCAGCTCTTCTAGGAAATAATAGGCTTATTATTAGGTTATTTTGAAGAATATAGTCTGACAAATCTGCACTTTGTGGGATCAAGTGCAAGGGAATAAGTCAGAAATTGGAAGTCAGTGGATGAACCAGAAGTAAATCTTGTTAGCTTTTTATGACTCTCATCATAAGCTTCAGTCAGCCTAATGCCTGCAGTGAACACAAACCTTCAATGTGTGCTTAATATAATGAGAGCCAGAACTTGCTCAGACTTGTGGTCTTGTCACTAATCTGTGTCAGTAGTGCTCGAGAATCAGAGCGCAAGAGGCGTCACAGTCAAGAGTAGTTGTCACCCTTAGAAGTCATAGTAAACCAGTGACCATGTCTGTACTGCCAGTTAAATGTTTTATCCTTTTTAAGTACTCAGACTATACCTGTAAGAGGAGATCCCCCTTTTTTTTTTTTTTTTTTTTTTTTGGTATTTGTTTTTCTCACCTCTTTTCTTTCTTTCTCTGTTTTTACTGACATAAGGATCTGGGAGCAAGACAATTTAGCAGCTCTTGTAGAGGTAGAAGAATGAAGAGGAGCAGCTGCTAATTTAATTGAAATGGGAATGTGCCCAAAGACCTCAGGAAATAATTGCAGCAATTCTTCTGAGAGGCCTCATGCACATCTTCACACCACAGAAAAAAAACATGCATGGGGTGGCTGAAATCATGCTGAGCTTGAGTTAAGCTCAAGTAACCAGTTGAGGAGGTATGTCTGAAATATTCCACTTAAAACACCAGCATTATTTTTTAAAAAAGAGGAAACTCAAGGATATATCTAGCTTAGTGATATTTTCTTTTAGGGCTATGACGTGATATTGGAATACATAGTAATCAGAAATTAATGGAGAGTTGTCCATAATTAATTCTCCATTAATGGAGAGAGTCAGGTGATTGTACTATTTTAAAGATACTAAAGATCTGTGTTCAGCTTCAGAAGAAAACAGAAGATACAGAAAGATGGAAATCTGCTTACAGTTCTGAATCTTGTAACATTTCAGATGAAGTGAATTTTGCATAACTTCAGCTCTGAGTTGAGTTCCCTGACTGTGTCTGTGACAAAAGTTGCCAGTTCATCCAGTAAGTCACAGATTTATTTGGTGTTGCAGAAATGTGCTGCCCTCTTTGGCTGCAAGCAGTAGGAGAATTGATAAATCTTCATTGTAAGAAACCCTGGGACACTTTTCATCCAGACCATTCCTTTCCTCAGTGAGTGTCACAGCCTGGTAGCAGAAACCACTGCAATGCCTGGTGAGCTGATGCATGGAGGGAGGGACAAAGGGTGACAAGGGGAGAGCTTTTATCCATCTAATCCAGCCACAACTCACTTCTTCATGACAGATGTATTTAACATATGTTTTTGGATGAATCAACACCAGGAGATATCTATATCCTGGTATTTCCATCATTAGACAATATAACTAATCTTAGGATAGATGAAAACAAATTGAAGTGAATGCTACCCTATCTGCTAAATATTTTCTTTTTTTTTGACTGAAAATTATATTTGTGATTAAAGATTTTGGAGTTGGTAGCTTGATTTTGGCTTTGGTTGCAAAAAATGCTAACCTTCTGTGAAAAGTTTTGAGTTTCCATTAAAAACAAAAGTTTCTGAAACCTTTTTACTGGAGTTCTCTACCGTATCATTTCCTGGAATTTAAAGAGCAATTTATTTGTAGTCTCATTCTCTAGTCAATACATGTTCTTTTAATCTCCTGTTCTAAGTTTTCAAAGACATGGTCCATGAGAATATTGTGTCATTGGGGAATTTGGCTTAAAGAGGGGAATAGAAATGGAAGGTAGAGGAGTGATAGTAAATGAGCCCTGAGGGGAAAGTGGTGGCCAACTTCTAATTAACCACAGTCATGCCACACGTGCTTTAGTTCTGACCTGGACAGTGAGTTTAGAAAAAAATTATTAAAGGACAGAAATCTCCTCCATCATAAAATAGGGATGACAAGTGAATGCTTTAGATTCGTGTCCCCAACGCAATGACTAGAGAAGGAGAGTAAGATAGCACCAAACTGCTATTCCTGGGAAAAAGAAGGTAGACAGGACCCCATTCCTTTGCTGGAATATTCATTGTTTGATTGGAGTGTTATCTGAATACTTTCAAGATACTGTCACTGCAATTGGAATATAAATAAATTTAGAACTTCATCTGGACCATATTCTGGGCTTGTTTCACCAATATGAGAGGCTCCATTATAATCTTGAAATGCTTTCTCTTTTGGGGAAAACCAAGCCCATCTTTCTGTGTCCCAATGCCTCAAGGAAATGTCCAGCATAATTTTTAAGTAGTAAAAGCAGTATAATTAGAAAATATTTAGTCTTCCCACCATGAATGCCTCCATTTGCAAGGAGAAATATGGCACCAGTGTGGAAAGACTGGAAAAGAAAAATAACTCTGTGAAGCTTAATTTAAATAAAAGTAAACCTGACATAAAAAACCTTAAGGCCTTTAAAAATATTTTCTTTCTTATCCTTAGTATCTTGTATTTTCATAGCAGTTTCAGAAGAAACTGTGTTTCTTGTTGCCACCCTTTGATACCCATTTCATTATCCTTTCTGAATGGAAAGAAAGTAGAATATATTACTGTGATCTCTATGGCTATTGCAGCCTTGCAAAATCAGAATTTCAATATAGCACTGAACTATTCCAATCAAAAGTTAGTATATACTTTCAAAGGTCCCATTTAAGGTTGGTGTCTAGTTTAATTCTTTGATTATAGAGAATACCAACAGTAAATCAAGCGTGGAAATACTGCTAAATGGAGGCATGAGTCTATAAAGTTTTCTATGGTGTCTTTTTAGGGTTAATTTTTAATGCCTAGCCACAGGCATCTGGTGCTGCTTGAGATTGTCCAGGTCTTCTCCAGACCAACAGCTGTGGCCTCTGGAGAATGCAGGTCACCTACTGCTTGTGTGTCTTGTGCCAGCCCTGTGCAGATGTCTCTGTACATCTCCAGTGGCAATGGGTGCCAGTGTTGAGGCCAGTGAGCTGAGTTCCCATGCATTTGGTCTGATTTTGCTACTGTTCATGTTTTCTGTGCTTTTTATACACCTAGCAATAAATATGCTTCAGTAATGAAGTTAATGTCACATCTGATAGGAAAAAAATATACACACAGGTTCAGAGTGCTTCAAATCTGTCAGTAGCTCTGGGTCCCACATGTCATCTTGTGAAACTGAAACTGCACAAGCAGAGTCATCCTCTTGTTTGTTCCTACTGTGTTTGGCCAGCATGATGACCACAAAGATTTGCTGCCAATTTCCTGGGCCTCAATTGTAGGTTATTGCTGATGTGATCAGGTGCAAGTTATTTTTATCATCTGCATTCATTTATCCCTATGTCAAGAGTGGCACGCAAATAAACACGCACACTTTTCATTATGTGGCTGAATATGACTTAATTATATCATTTTTTAGAAAGTACAGAAAGAAAAGTGGAGGACAAAGATAGCAGGCTGTTCTGGTAGTGTGTGTTTGTTGGGGAGAAAAATTTCCAGACAAAAGCATCTGAAATGGAGACTAATAACCCCTCTGAATCCAAACTCTAAGTGCAGGAGCCGGCAGTGTAGATTGGCAGATCCTGACTGCCCAAGCTGGGTCTCTGAAGGTCTTTAGATGTGTTTAGTTCCTCCCAGGGGTGAGGGTGATCCCTGGGAAACAGAAACACTGCCTTTGTGGTGAGCCCTTGCCTGTTTCTCACTGACACCTAGAGGTTTCCAGCAATACAATTTACTCTGTTAACAGGGAAGAGCATTGTAAACGTGATGAGGAGCTTTGATAAAAGAGAAAGCAAGTAGAGTGACACTTGTTTCCTATCTCTAAAACCACTTTCTGATAATGCAAGTCGCTCTACTGCAGCCCAGCAAGCCAGGAAAACTAAAGCAAAGTTTCTTGAAAAATGTAGAGGGGGGAAAAAAAAGTCATCATTATGGATTTATCATTGTTTTGTTCCTTTTGAGAAATTTGTTGAGGGAAAAGCATCACCAGGACTTCTATGCCAGTACCTTGATGTACAGAGCTCTGAGTTCTCTTGCAGGGTTTTATTTCCTTCCTGTGCATGTGTGGTTGCCATCTGCAGTAATCAAACTCAATCAGCAGAAGGAGTCAACTGCTTTGCATTAACTATTGTTCTTCTTACTGCAGTATTTTATAATAGATTTTTAAGATCTGCACTGACTCATACATTGCGTATCTAATCAAAAGTAAGTTAAACTGCATACGCTGACTTAATATGACAGAAAAGCATTTAAAACAGCAGAATAGTGGCAATGTTTTTTAAATCAGATTTTTTTTTAAGTCAAGTGGTTTTTTGGCATATATTATTGTATGTCCTTAGATTAGACTTTTAATTTTTAATTTGTGTTTTTATTCAAGGTGATTAAAGTCCTTAAAATTTTCATGTACTTCAAAATTTCATACACTTAAGTGGAATTGGAGTTCATACATATTCATAGCTCGAGGAATTATGCTAACAACAGTTCCTTGTAATTTTAGGCAGTCTTCATCAATTTTCACCAGCATTTTAAACCTATTATGGAGCACCTATGTTTCTAAAAATGCTGGAAATCTGGCCATCACTAATACAGCTATCTTTGCTCTTTCGACACTTTAATTTGAATTACGTGTCAGCATTTTTTTAAAATTAGAATTGAATTTTTTTAATTAAAAATTGAATTAGTGTCTATAGAAATGGCACCAGTGTAGTAAATAAAGAGTTGTAACTGGCTTCTTAGTGTAGATATCTGCATAAACTGCAAAACCTGCTCAAGAAGTCAATTAATTCCCCTTAACACAGCACAGCAACTTCATAATATACTGAGTTACTGATCTTTGAGGTGGCTTCAGTGGCTGTGGTTTCAGACCAAGGTGCTGGGCAAACAGGGTTGTATTATGCATTGAGCATGTGCTTTCTGTGTGTAACAGACCCAGAATGTCCCCATCCCACAGAAATATGTCCTACAGCATTCCAGAAGGCTTCAGCTCTTGACTCATACAGATTCTTTTCAGTTCCAAAGGATTGAAGCACATTTTGTTTTTTGAAAAAGAAGTAGCCCTTGAGTCCCTAGTTGTGATCACTGTGAGGGTTTGCACATGTATTCAAGTACTGCCCCCCCAGGTACACTGTTCCCTAATCCCAGAACTTTTGGGGAGTCACAATTTTTATTCTAGACGGCTCTTGCCAAATATAAACCAAAAATATATTTAGCAAATCCATAGGCAGCCCTGAGGGTGTAACTCTAAGCTTTTCAGTCTTCCAAAATATTCTCCTTGTCTGTTATTAAGCAATGCTTATACAGCATTTTTTAAGTGTTCCCTGATCATTAGTCCCCACAGCAGCCCCAGAAAGATTTCCCTTCAGTCAACATTTATGCTAAGTTAGCTGGCTTGTTCGTGGATTTTTTGCCTCTTTTGGATTCTCATTTTCCTTTGAAACTACTCAGAAAAACAAATCTGTCATAATTTTAGGACAATTAATTGTAACAAAATTAATCTAGATTGTAATTGAGAAATCAGTGCTTTTGTTATTAAATTATATAGGAGTTTTAATGAGAAAGAAAACAACTAATATATGCAACAGCCACCAAAGAAAGCAAATCATTAGTAGATTTTAGTAACCTTTTTATATTAATAAATCTAAAGCAAATAATTATCTGAAGGAAATAGAAATATATTATTTTAACTAAATTTCCACAGGAATTTGGCTTATTTTCCTTTCATGGGTAGTAATATGTATTCATTCTCTTCAGTTCAGCTACTCTAATGGAAGCAGTGGAATTTTTTCCATTAAATTCAATCTGAAGACTAACAGAAATGACAGAACTCTGTTACTAAATTGCTTATATGGTGGCATAGTGACTTTGGAAAAGTATAAAACATGATGTAGTTTTAAAATCCCTGTTGTGTTGTAGCATGATTTTCCTAAAGCAAGCAGTAATTCTTGAGATGGAATGATGTGAGTGTGTATCATGACATAGCATCTATGACTCATCTAGCAAACCATTTCTCAAGATCATAAAAAACAACCCCCCAAATATTAATTGAAATAGTTTACTAACTGACTGGTTTATTCTGTACATGTGGGAAATCCCACTGGATTTTCTGCCAAGTCATCTCTAACCCACTCATTGTACCAGTGGTTGGTTATCCTGTTGGATCCAAACATGAATTTCTTGGGAGTTCCTAGATGTTCAAAACTGATAAAGTATTTGCATACATTTCAGCATGATTGGACCAAAATGGATATTTGACCATGCAGATATGGCTTTGTTTTCCTGTGATTTGGTTCCCATATGCCCCTGCAATGAATTCACAATTCTACACTGACCAATAATAGCAATACAAAAACGTTTTCAATATGGTTTAATGTTACAGTGCATACACCATTGAGCAGGAACTACTTAGACCAATTTAGTGGAAAAGATTTAATTTATATTGCTATTTTTAAATATTATCTGAATGTTACTATTTTAGAACAGCAGGAACATTATATCACCATTAGTTGAGAGATTTTAATGTAAATTCAGATAAAATGTGTCTCATCTTTAAAGAATCAGCAGTGCCTTCTTTACTTTTACAAAAGTCCAGTTTAAAGAAAAAAATATCATCTTATACTTCTTTTATTTTGATGCCCTATATAGTAGACTTCAGAATAAACAACAGCATTTTCTCCTTGCTTGCTAAAAGATGATTTAAGGAGATTATTCTGAATTCCCTATGTGTGGAAATGAAAAGCTTCTTCTTTCCACCTTGAGAGACATTATATTGCTGAAGTGTGTCTCCTGTGTTTTCCTAAGTGGTGCTTAATGATTTTTTATTATTACATTTGCACACATGAGCATGCATATTTATTGCACTTTTTAGACCTTATTAGCTCTGTTTAAGCAATTTAAAAAACAGAGAGTAATTTTAAAAACAGCAGCAACAACAAAAAAAAAAAAAAGTCCAACAAACAAACTAAAAAAAAGACAACCCAAAACTAGAAAAGAGACTATTCATGCTGATATAATTGAGATTTGATAATGAAGATTATCAAATGAAGGTGCTTTTGCACCTCTACCAAGAAATTTTAATTTGTAGTTTTAAATGTCTCAGATATTCTAGACTAATACTCAGAACAGGTAAAATGAAGGTATTTATTTGAGAAAAGTATCTAGTCTGTACCATCACTTTTTAAAATGCGCAGTTTCCAGAAAACCAGAATTTCAGAAATGTAATAATCCCTAACTGTGAAGTAAACATAAATGAGGTTCAGATATGCAACATAGAGAAGTCTAAGAGTTCTCATTCCAGAGCACAGCAATCCCTACTGTATAAAGGTACCTTTTTTGCTATATTGCCACTTATTAAATTCTGCCCTTAAGTCACAAATTCATCTTCTGCCAGTAAGCTAGAAATAGCAGCACAGTTGCCTGGGAGTGAATAAATTTTATTTGGATGCAGTTTTATTTCTCTAGTACATTTTTAAGCTAACTTTTTATTTTTATAGACGGAGGGAGTGAGGAGAAGACTAAGACTAGGATTCCTCAAAACAAGTGTTTCGTTCAGAAGTGCATTGGCTGTGAGGGCCCTGCATAAAGAAATCATTCACACATGCCCTGGTAAGCTGGAGTTCATTGAAGTGACACTGGGCTGCCCATAGCAGTTCTAGCCCACAGGCAAAACATTCTTCTGGCAAAATGCTATCAAATTCCCACTGATTCTGTTCACTTAAAGAGCAATTCATAAGTGCCTTGTTTTTTTAAAAAAGGAGAGTAGCTCAGTGTTCCTGACACTCTGAGATGCACAGCCCTGGATAGCAAAATGTATTTCCTCTCACAGTAGGAAATCAATGGCAGGTTATTTTCATTTAGAACTTTGTGAAATTTTTTTTTTTATAATGAAATACGGTAATGAAAATACTCTGCATGAAAAGATCTCACTGCATCAAAAATAAGCTGTCCTCTATGGATATGGCATCTGAGGAGCATTACAACAAAATGTATTCTCTTGTTCTACATTTTTTATTGTTATTCTCCTGGCTGAGCGCTTTTAAGTGGGAGATGAAGAATTAAATGTTCCCTTTGTTTTCATCTCTTTTTTATTTACAGTTGTAATGTGTGGAGCCCAAAACCTCATTTTTGTATGAGAACGTCTCCAGAAAAAGGAGATAAAACATTGAAGAACATATTTCGAATTACAAAACTGGCAAAAATATGGGATTTATTGAAAAACCTATGATATGTAAAGAGCAACAAGTTCTCTCATGTTCACATGCATAAGCAAAGGTTAATCTTATTTCTCTTTAAGTAGTCTTTTTAGACAATGGTTTCCAGTGGTTTGTGCACAACAGTCCTCATTGAATAAGTAATTATTACATTCCTTACTTTAATATACCAATGTCAAAGTATAGGGATCTTTATTGTTTTAAATGGAAGAGAAGGTTGGTACAGGTTTGGGTTTGGTCTGGGTTGTTTTGTTAGTTTGCAGTAATTTATAATGGTAATTTATTCTTGGTTTGTTCCTGAACAATGATTAATCTGTGTCATACATCTGTAACATGTTCTGCACGCTAAATTACTTTTTCAGGTGATACCAATATTAGGGTACAGCTTAACTCTGGAAACAGTGGGAGGTATTTGAAGTCACCAAAGTTTTGTACCTTGTAATTCATTAGAAAGTTTGATGAGGGATTGTGCTAGGGCCACAAGATAAATAGGTTGTGAATTAAAATCTGGTATTTACACTGGTGATTTTCCCACCCTGTCAATGCAGCATTACATTGAGTGTGAATTTCCCATCACTTCTCCTAGTCTGTAGACTGCCATCTTCCCCACACCTGTTTCACAGATGACAAAATTCTCACTTGTTGTCCTCCAGCTTTTTCCTTATCTCTTCATTGATGTTGTCCTGGGCCAATTTGTTATCATTATTTTTCCTATGTGCTTCATTAACTCTTTTTCTCCTTAGCGCACCCTCTTCCAAATTCTCAACATAGCCTCAGCTCCACTCCTACTTCCTCTGTTCCTTGTCTTCTACCTGTTGATTTAGAAATCTCATGTTGGATATTTTTAGGATTCTGTTTTATAAAAATTAAATTAAATGTTTAAAAAAGTAAGGAAGTGTAAAGCATTCACTCTAAATGATATGATTGATACCAGTTGGGAGCCCCCTTGTATTTGTAAATCATACTGCTTGCTGCAGCCTGGCACTGACGTTTTGGCACCATGTTTCCATCATGGAACTCATGGGTCCCACTGACACTCCATGTAGAGCTCTGGCCATTTCCACAGTCAGATCTACTTCCCATCCATGTTCCTTGGCTATGAGGATGACTTCATGTAGAGAGCTGGGCTGATGTCTGAAACTCCTGTGGGGGTAACTGCCCAGGCATGCTCAGCATCTTTATGCCAGGCCACAGGAGCGGCACTGCCAGGATCAGGTGTTGTGCAGCCGTCCAGCAGCGGATATCCGGAGTGCCACAGCCCCATGGTGCAGCATGAGCCCTCTCTGAGCAGCAGGATTGCCTCCTGGCAGGCAATGGGAAAGGGTTCAGATTGCAGGACTGGCAACCTGCTGAACACTTTTAACTTGGCAGCGTTGCCACCAAGGGGACAGCTGGTCCTGGGGAAGCAGCACAAATGCCATGCTGCACTCTTCAGAGTTCACAGGCAATGTTCTTCATAGCTCTTGGGGCCAGAGGTGGGCTGAGGATAAAATCTGTGGTGCCAAATTCTCTTTTCCTACTCCATTTGCTTGCTGCATCTGCTCATTCGATTGACTTTGTTGGAATCAAATTTCATATGATGCCATCTAATATTGTATATTTCGAAAGAGGAGAACCAGGCACTGTTTTCTGTGGTTAATAACTCCCTTTGTAGAAGAGCCCGTGATGATGTCAGGGTGGTTGAGTTCTGAACATTATGCCATTGCCACTGAAAAGTCCTATACTTACCAGAGCTATTTAATAAATTTTACACCATCCAAGTTCCTGAGAGTCACTGATAGGCCTTTACAAATCACCGAAACAGATGATTTTGTTGATGAAGTGCAAACTTTAGCTTTTTCAGTAAGCTTTTCTTCATTACTCTAAGAGGCTTACAAATACACTATGACTTTGCAGTACCCATTTTCTTGTGAGGTACTGATTTTAGTGTGCTTAGCTGCAGACTGAGATTTTCCATATAGATCTACGAGAAATATAGCAGGTTATATTTATAACAGTTTATTTGCTTAGTCATTTCTCCTTGAAACAGAAAAACCCTTATGAGCAACACAAGCAATCTTAAAGAGACATCTGATACTCATCTAAATAACTGTGTCTACTGCTCTTTTACCAACCCATATCTCTGATAACAGGGATTGCATAAGGGGATTCCATGGGGGCTGTAGCTGGAAATTATTCATAAAAGCATACTGAGTGCCACCTAGCTAGACCAACATCACAGGTTGCCCTTTTCCATTGTCTAAGTGGTAATTCCTCATTATTCATTTCACAAGAAATGGTGTTCTGTCTTACAACTTTAGAAAAAAATAAGATCAGTAAATAATGCCAAAGTATTCCATAAAGTGATGTGATTAATGTTCTTCTCACTGGAACTGCTGATGGAAGTAAAGTCTTGCTCAATTTCCCTGTGGAGACACAGTGAACCAGTGTCTTCAGCAATAATTTTTAAGCAGGGAGCTTTCTGTTTATCTCAGCTGTCTCATACAGTCATTCAGAATGCACATTAAATAGTTGGAAAGAAGTTATAATGTGGGTGGATTTTCCCTAAGTCACTGAGGCTTCTTTCACTGAAAACAGGTTGTGGTGAAGCTCTTTCCCTTTCTGCCATCTGAGATTATTTAAGCTTCTTCAACTTTGTTTTTGTTTTCTATAACTAATGCCAGATAATGTGACACTTCCTTAATTGAGTGCAAGTAGTTCTGTTTTCCTCATGCCTTTTATTGTTTTCGGCCAACCACCTGCCACAGGCAGTTGCTATATCTATGGCAAATACCAGCTCAAATAGATGACAAGACCCACAGCATTTCATTAAGTTGCTATTGCAAGTTAACTTCTTGGTTCCTTTTATTTGGGCTTTTTTTTTTCTGTGAGAAATCATAAAGAAACATTGAACAGCTCTTCTTTTTCACTTGTCATTATTTTAAACACCTACCACATGAGAAGGCAGTAAGGCAGAAAGCATTTTTTAATGTAGGAAATTTAGCTGCAGAAGACAATATAAGCTCCTTTTCACTAATAAGCCTTGCAGTTTGTGTCGGCTCCTACTGGGGCAGTTAATGTGCTGAAGATGGTTGGCAACAAAAGTGAGCAGTGGCACAGGACAGCCTTTCACCCCACAACTGCATGCTGGGCTCCCATGCAGCCTTGACTCAACATCCTGCTCGATGGCTTCTGCCCCTTTGTCTTGCTAGTTGTGATTTCTCCAGACTCTGGACTAAACTTGTAAGCCTAAATGTCTAGTTCCTCTTTCTCAGCTTTTTATTTGCTTTATTGGAAGTTGAAAATGTAGGTGAAGCTTTTGCATATGGAATTCGGAAAAACAATACTGAAATTTTCTTACAAGGAAAAACAAGAAGTAATTTCCAATCTGCTATACGCTGAGAAGAAATCAAGCAGCACTTGCAGGGTAAAAACACAGTATATGTCTGGCAAACTTCTGGAAATAATAGAACCAGTTTTTGCACAGGTTTCATGATTTTGTAAAAACATGGTTATTTGCAAGCAGGCTTTTGTGTGCTGTAAAGCAGTGTAGAGTGTACTAGCAGGTAGTGATATCCTTTTCATTTGTACCCCTTCTGGACCTTCCCTTCTCTATAACACAAGGTCTGTCACTGAGTTTTTAAGGCTCAGTTCTATATATTATAAACAGCTGGAAAATTTCACGCACCCACTGAAGGTTCCAATGAACACAAATGAACACAGAACAGATGCCAATAAAAGGTATTTTTAGCAGCTCATGTCACAGTTGCTGGTTTTTTCCGCCATGACAGCTAATGAGCTTTGAAAGACTGGGAGAAATAGTGCATCCTACAGAAGAAGCCTGAGAATGCCTCTCCCTTCTTTAACATGGGCAGTAAATGTTTGCTTGGGGTCCATGTGAAGCTTTGTAACAAACCATTACAGCAGACTCTACGCTGCTTATATGGATTGCATCGCAGACCTCTATTTTATACATTAATTTCCATGCATGACAGTTTATTGTTTGTTTGCTCTGTAATAATGGCTGCTAGAGGTAGTGTTACTGTAAACAGACCTTGACTGAGTGAACAGTTTTTACTGGTAGTTTATGTAATTTTCTTACATTTCTTGACTTTGGACAGGGAGTATTTAAAATGTAAGGAAATCCATTCCATACATTTTCAACTAAAGTTGAAGTTGTTTATAATTATTATAACAGAAAAAAAATTCTAAAAATGTTGCTGACTGAGTGGAAGAAAGTTATCCTTATGTTGGGGTTTCTTATTCTTTCTCCCTTACCTTGCACTATTATATTGCACAGAATGTAGCATGTTCCATTCCCAGGAGAAAGCCAGACTGATATCTCATGTGTAACCAGCTGGGTGTTTACCCTTCATTATTCATACTGACAAGACATGAAAGGAAGAAATAGAAAAATAAGAAAATCTAAGGCTGTTGGAGTAGTTGTTTCCTTTTGTCTTAAAAATGCCAGTTCACAAATTCAAGTGACTTAGGAAAAAAGCTGCTGCATACTCTCTCAACTTATTTGCCGTTTTTATGAGTTCATAGAAATTAATGACTGACACATTGAGGTGTGTGGCAACTAGCCCATTTTTCTGTAGAAATAGGGTCATTATTCTTGTGATACCTGAAGAACAGTTATTGACTGTACAGTGGCAGAAAGCACTGCATGGACCTCCTTTCACTAGTCCAGACTGAAAGCTGTATCACGGTTTTTAGCCGAGTGTAGAAACCTATGTAAACCCAGAGAACAATATCTCACAGGATCTCAGAAGGACTGAGTAGGACTGAGTCAGAGAAGAAGTAAATCTCAAATGGTTGGGTGATGACACCCTTTTTATAAGGCTGAGAGAACTGGCATTGTTCAGCCTGGAGAAGAGAAGGCTTCAGGGTGATCTAATTGCAGACATCCAGTACCTCGAAGGAGCCTGCAAGATGGACAGTCTATTTACAGGGGTGTGTACTGGACAAGGAGAAATGCCTTCAAACTGAAAGACAGTGGGTTTAGATTGGATATTAGGAAGAAATTCTTTATAATGAGTGTGGTGAGGCACTGGAACAGGTTGCCCAGAGAATTTGTGGCTGCCCCATCCCTGTAAGCATTCAAGGCCAGGTTGGATGGGGCTCTGAGCAACCTGGTCTAGTGGAAGGTGTCCCTGCCTGCCCGTGGCAGGGAGGTTGGAACTAGATGATCTTTAAAGGCCTTCAGCTTTTGAATATGTAGCCAAAACTGAGATTTTGCTTTCTTTATTGCCTGAAAGGATCTTATTTTGTTGTTGACTGTTACACCACATTGTCATTTGGCCATTGCTGTGGAACAGCAGCACGTGATGTCTTCAGTTATTTCTCTCTTTGTCCAGGACCATGCCATCAGTGTCAATCTGTTCTTTTTTTGCTCTTTTTTTTTTCTGTCTGTTGCCTAATATTTTTACTGTTTCTTCATTTTTTCAATTGTCTTTGTTGTTCTGTTGCCTTTTAAAATGTTTTATGTTCTTTACCACATGTGATATTCAGCAGTCAGGCTCTTTTTTCCATATAATTTTAAATGTTCTAAGAGGAGATCTGAATTCTTACAGCAAATTACCAGTGAAATATGCCAAACCATAGACAATCTTGCTAGAGATTATGATAAAATTGTAGAAATATTTTCTTCTAAAAATTTCCATATGTTCATTATCACTGCAACTATCTTCTTGTTCAGTGTCAGGAATATTAAGTACTATAGTTAACTATTATGAATGGCTGACTACTGCATTACCTGGCATACCTTGAGATTTTTAGTAAACCCTGGAAATTACTTTTGTGTCTACATCAGCCTATTTCATTGACCTTCTGTCAAGATCTTGAATTTTTTGCAGTCCTTCAGCTGCCAGATGTTGGCTATGAAGTGATTCGTTTTCTGATAAATCCACTGTTGGCCTCGGTAATGAAGTTAAATTCATTGGATTTCCATCTCTGGAGACTAGCATTTGAATAAAGATACAGAATCTGGTGAATTTTGCTTAGATGCAAACTAATTTAATCATTCTGTAGCATTACTATTTATTAAAAACAAAGGTAAACTTTATAAAGAGAGAAATCAATCACAATGAAAAAAGGGAAAAAATACTAATTACAGTTCCTTCCTTTAAAAGTGCTTTCCTTTGTATAAATGCAGTTATGTCAAATTGTGGATAGAGAACACATTGACTGTTTCTTATCATATGTGGTTAATCCTTCTTTTTAAAGGGTAAAATTGTTGATTTTCTGAAACTACTGGCAAATGTGAGTGTTTAATGAAAAGAATTTTGGCACTGTTGATTCCCTCACAACACATCCGTATGTCAGTAAGTGTGATACAAGATGACTGCATAGCTCCAGCATCACATTTTAACCACCATTTCACAAAAGCTGAACCAAACCAGCAGGACTAGCCTAGGCTTGTCTCCCTGACCAAACCGTGTCAAGAGAATATCACCACTTTTTATTTATGTAAGCTTATTTAAGATTTCCCATCTAAATATGTTTTTGAAATGCAGAGTATGCATTTAAATATAGCAAGGCTTTAGAATTCTAGCTTTTTCTTTCTTTGGTAGCAGCTGGGCATCTTCTCTTTATATTCCTGGGCAAATGTGGGGTGAAACTGTTGCATGTAAAGATTTTTAGGTTTTATAAGGTGTTTTTTAAAGCCTGCACCAGGACTACTTATACTTCTATGAACTAAGCCTGAAACCTATCTTCCATACTAGCAGGAGACTTAAATATTCTCAGGAAGAAGATTAAAAATTTTATATTGTAAAGGTGTTGCCTTAGAGCCATTGTCCTTTAAAAATAAAGAACAGTGGTGGCTGTGTTTACTTTAAACACGGAGAAAAATAACTTTCTTGAGTTAGCTTTCAAAGTAACTTTATGAAGTATAAGGAGATGCAAAAAATGTCAGGATATTAGAAATCTACAGGAAAATAAAAGTACACTCATAAATATTTCAGTAGGAATAGTGGATTAAAAATATGTAAGAAGATAAAAGTATTTTTTATATTCAGTGGAAATGCAGCAGCATATGTTTGCAAAGAAGACTCCACTACCTTCTATCTGTTTCCTAGTGTGGCTGTATTTTATGTTCTTTCATTAGGAGCTGAAAACTGTTCTCTGTCATTAGCAACTTGTAAAATAAGTAACAGATGCTTTCACTATGTGTGGCTGAAAGAGCTTGGGGTGTTCCACTTAGTATCCCTCTAGCCAAAATAGCTGTTTTACCAAGCACTGGCTGATCTGGATAGAATCAAGGTAGGTTCTATAGTAAAAACATCGGAATGATGTTTTAAAGATAGAGGGAAAATGTACATTTCTTTATAGTCAGTGCAGTTTGGAGAAACTGGAGAAGTAATGGGATTTGAAATAGCAAATAATGAGGTGAGGTTGGTCACTTGGCAGTGGGGTTTGGAATAGTTTTTTTGCTTCATAAAGAAAACAACATTCAAAATGAAAATATGAAATCAAATATTCACAATCCATGGATACTGTATAAATAAGTAATTCAATCCAGAAAGAAGGATTTTTAATGCAATATAGTCTTCCAAAATTTTTCACACAAATTTTCTTTTTGGGATGAAAACCAGTTGGAGAGTTATCTTTTATGAGATTTAATATAAGCAAAGTTTTTTTTGTTATAACCTATTGTCCTTAAAATATATAATATCTGTGGCAAGAATTATATGCTTTTTCTCAAATTCTGGTTTTATTTCTGATTTCATTTCACGATTTGGAAACTAAAATTTAGTCAAGTGAAAAATGTCTTGCTATTTAAAAGCCAGGATATTGACGGAATATTTTTTGCTTTTTTTCTTTTTACCTGACAATATTGATTAGCTGGACCACAGCACAGTTTTTGCAGTGAATCTAGCAAAAAAAATTTTTTTAAAGGATATAAAAAGGCAGTGTGAGCAGACTTCTTTCCAGTTTCCAGAGCCTTAGCACTTAGCAATATCAATGGATTAATTGTGACAAGAGCCCTGCTAAATAAGCCTGGTTCCTTTCTTTGAAATTAGCAAATGAATGCAGAGAGGCAAAATGTCCACTCTTTCCAAAGCAGTCACTGATGGCCCCTGCTTGATTTATGGCAGGTTAGACTTGATTCTGAGAAATGGGGGCAGCCACAATTCCCACTGAAGTGCTGCCAAGCCAAGGACTGATTATTACGGCAATAAATCAAGGTAGGCTGTTTGCAACTGTTGGAACACATCTCAGTAGGATTGTAGCATCCTGTGTAAGTAATAACAGGAGAGGTACTGACACATCAGAAAAGAGTATTTGAGGTAAGTTACTGAACCCCTGGGTGGTGACCTGCCCTGTTTTATGTTTTAAATCCGTGTGCTAAGGTGTTAGTGTTACCTGGGTCACAGGATAAAGTATTCAGAGATAGCTGTAGTTCTTTTTCTTTTCTTGCAACAGTGCTGTGTCATTTCAGCCACTCTGTTACACTTCGGTTGTGCAGAGCAGATAAGCACTTTTTCTTTAAAGTAAAGAATTATTAATAGGAATGCTGTCTGCCAGCTTCTTCTTAACCCCCCCTTCTTCTTTATGTTGTGCCTGACTGTCACAAGCATGGCTGTGATCCAAGAGCTGGTCTCATGTGGCTGATACAGCTTTGGAAGTTTATTTGCTGTAAAAAGGCAGAGAAGTGGAGTGGTTAGGTGAGCTACTCTTCCTATTTTTTTCTGACTCCCAGACTGAGTAGTGAGAAGCAATGGCAGTCAGAACAGCTGGAAGGCAGTTTCTTTCTGCTCTTGTAGTGTGGGATGCTTTGGAAGGTGACTGCTGGTGCCCCTGAACAGGCATATCTGGGAGGACTTGGCCAGACACTGGAAGGGACAGTCTTTTCCAACAGGCTGATGGAATTGTCTAAATTCCATTAGGCCACAAACTGAAAATTAGGTATTGTTCAGCACTGCAATTAGAGTTAAGATTTAGAAAGAAAGGGTAAAGGCCTATATGTAAACTGCCCAAAACCTTGTATGTTTTATGTGGATTGGACTTAATGAGGTGAGTAAGTCCAAACCAGGAACAGAGTTGAAGAGCTGAGCATATGAATTGTGCTGGCAGGATTTGTCCTAAAGTCACTGGCAGGAGAGGTGGTTGGGGAAGAGAAATGGCCAGAGATAGAAATGGACTTCCCCACTAAGAATATCTGTGTTACCCAGGTAGTGAAGGGCTGAAGGGAGGACCCAGGAGGAAAAGATTAATTTGAGAAATGCTTACAATAAAATAAAGAGGCAGTTTCCTACATGTGACATTTCCTCCCTGCATATTGAAATGCTGTTATACATGTGCACTTACTTCAAAACTTCATGTCTTCTACAGCCAGTGACAAAAATGCAGTCTAATTAAACAATTGAAAACTTTCTAAACGCAGATGAGGTGGAAGTATATAACCTTTCAAATCTTGCAAATGGTCTCTGTTTCTTATCAGTCATATTCCTTCTAATGGGAAACTAACTAAAATAAATGGAGAAGACAGGAAAAAAAAAAGTTAAGTTTCACCTAAATTACAGATTTTATTAGTCAAGTTTTCCAGACTATAAAAATATTGCCATCTTTAATATAAATGTTTTAGTATTAACAGTGCTCAAAATCCAATAGATTGTAAACTGATTGTAAATAATGAGAATTAACCATGCTATTTTAAATTATCAGGGCCAGAATTCAAAACAAAACTAATAACCTAAACAAAATATAAATTTCTTAGGCTTATTTAACTATTCCTAATGAAACATTAACAAAAGCATATTTCATCTCAAGATATATATCTTAAAATTGTGTTAATTATATTAGGTATGCCCATGCTAGATTTACTTGGAAGGCTGTAATATTTTATAGCATGTTTGTAACCAAAGCATAATGCAAGACATCTTACATTTAAAAACAAGTAAGCTAGGTCTACGTCCTTCATGTTTTTTCAATAAACTAGTCAGAAGTCATTCAAATCAGCAATTTCATGTCTGCTCTGGCCTTTCACATGTAACACTTGTAGCTTCTGAGTCAAAGTCTGAGTCAAAAAAAGAATTTTCCATCTGCAGAACCAGTAATTGTTCATTAAAATTCTTTTTCTCATTTGCAGGAGTTGAACTAATAAGCATTATAATTTGGCTGGTATTTCAGGAATTAATAGCAGCATTATTACATTAGATGTGTAAGATTTTCAGCTTGTGTGAGTCATTAGCTTGTTAGAGAGATTGTAAGTTAATTGGTTATAGGAATAAATTCTTAAAGAGTCAATAACCATGCATGGCATGAATTAAAAACTGGTGAATAGTAAGCCTCAAGTTTTAACTAATTTTTACTGGGCAGTGATTATCAGGGTGTGATGTAGGATAGTCCATTAGTATTCCCCATTCTTCTTTCTGCACTGTTTAGTAAAACAGATACTGCAGGTGGAAATAAAAATTGAAATTTAAAAAAAATATTTGAATGAAGGTTATATGATTTTATGGCTCTGCAAAGATTATTGTAATATCTCAAAATTGGGTCATTTGGTAAATCTGTGGAGTCTGTAACTTGCTACCTCCCACTGCAGTTACATACATCTTTTTCAGCCAGTGTTATTTCCTATCCTGAAAGGATATCTACACTCATCCTTGGGCAGCAGCAGCAGTTCTCGGAAGACACATCATAAATACTTACCATAATTTTTGACAAAAAATTAGAATCAGCAGGAGTAAAAAACTCTTCAAAGATTCTGCATTGACCACACTGTCCCAAAATTAATCCCATTTCTACTTCTGAAAGTGGGAGAAAAAATGATAGGATGCACCCCTTTTCCCTCCAAAATGGGTTTGTGTACTTCCTACACTGAATCCCATTACTCCTGTTGGTGAATGGAGGAGCCATTTTAGCCAAAGGCATGTACCCTTCCAGTGACTCTCTGATTTGTGGAATTGGCACTTGGTGGTTGCTTTCAAAGATGTAGTGTTTGCCTGAATGCTTGTTCAGAGTACTTTATCAGGTCGTTTGGCACATACGTGTGTGCTGTCATGGCCAACAGGAGAGGAGATGAATAATGGCAAATCCTGAGGCTCATGGAAGTGTGGAAAAAGGCTAGGGCATGCATGTGCATACTCATGTAAGAGATGGGAAGGAAACCCTGGCTGGCTATAGCTAAGTGGCCACAAAGTTTGTGGCTACCTTCATTTCTTCTTCCCCTCACTTTTCTCAATAAATCAACTAACAGATAATGAATGTTTTGAAAAATTCGCTTTGGTTTGCTCTTTATCTAGCAAAAGATTGTTTTATTAAAACGCCTGCATTCAGTTCCCAGTGTCCACATACTGGGTTCTGGCACAGATCTTCTACATTTACTACCTTACTTTACTTTTTAGTTATCCCTCTGGGTGCTGATGGTTAATCCAGCTTTTAAAGTTGTCTTCATAGCTACCTTGCTCTTCCTCTCTTAAAGAAAGGAGATACACATCTGAAATTAACTCTGACCAAGCAATTTTCTGGAAATCCTGTCACAGTGCAATCTTATCTGTATTTGATAGACAGGAAAATCAAAGGAACTTGTTTTCTGCATTTGCTGCTTACTTTGAAAACTGTAATTAAATATACTATAATTATCCATATATTTCCATTTCACTGTATTAAAATTTACTATGTATGTCATGTTAAACATCCTAATATAAGCACTTCATTTAACTGGTCTTATTTTTTCCAAAAATGTTTTACTAACAACTAAACATAATGGTAAGCATTTTCCCTTTGCATCTGTCCTCTGTTTAGGACAGGTCTACTATTTCAAAGGTTTTCAGTGAGTAATGAAATGGGAAACAGAAGGCTGTTGCTCACACAAATTTTCAAGGAAAAAATATTTTATTATTTCTTCGTAATTCAGTCTTCTTGAAGTTTATGATTCATCGTATTTCTTGTCTTTTATGACGATTTTGTAACAGAATATCAGCTTTCTATTCAACAGTTAGTGGCAGACAGCTTCACTTAGGAGACTGTCTTAGACATGAGGGGTGGAGAGAGGCAGAAATTTTTCATGAGTATGTAAGAAATCTTAAAGCACATTATCAGATTATTCTTGGCTTTCAAATCCATTTCTTTTATTTATTTGTCTCCAGCTTTTACTATATTCCTTCAAAGTGGGAAACTCATCTGAATGACTCACACTGCAACCCTGTGAAGGATCCTGTTTGTCTCCAGTGATGACAGAAACACAGATAGAGAGGTTAGCTCTTCTGGGCTGAAGTTTGTTTTTGGAAATCCCATACTTTGACTCTCTGCTGACATCTACATATTTAAATCAGATAACTGTGCATTGAAACAGATGGTTTACCATCTGATGCATCACCATGCATCTCATTATACATAAACCAATGAGAAGACTTCATATCCTATCATTTGCCTGATTTGTTGATTAAACATTTTTAGATGTCCTCTTGTTTTAAAATTGATACTGGACCACCATTTACAGCAGAATAAGTAAGTGGGTATGTCCTAAGTACAAGAGAAAATTTTGAGGAAGACGCAGCCAAAGACTTAGAAAGGAAATGGAGATGATAGAAATAGGACAGACAAAAAAGATAATAATTTCTGTTGAAACAGAAACTATGAACTGGAATGACCCTAGAAGACATTCAGAAACCACAAAAAAGTCTGTTGGTACCAAGTGTGAGAAGCCATGTATACAAAATTAGTTAGTGTTGATCTTGCAGGAAATCCACATTAAGCCCTAGGAAAAATATGTAGCTTCCATTGCTGCTTAATTTTCCTAGTGTTGTTTCAGATGGAGCTTTGTAGCAGAGGCTCCAACATGGAGTGAGTCTTGCAGATGAGGATCTGAAGATTTTCTTGCAGGAAAACTTTGACTTTGACTGTATGGTTGTCTGATAGTTTTTTGTTGGGTTGTGTGGGTTTTTTTGGGTTTTTTTGGTAGTGGTTTTGTTTTGGGTTTTTTTTTGGTGTGGTTTTGGTTTTTATTTAATTTGATAAAATAATAGTTCAGTTGCTTTATAGCAGAGTGATGGTGTAGACTGTTTTCATGTTCCAGAGGATAGGAAGATTCTGAATTCTGAATCACAAACTGTGGTTTCTAGCCACTTGCTTAAAAACACTCCAGTACCAGAGGAGAGAAAAGGGACTTACAGGACACTTATTCTTCAAAGGACTTCAGAAAAGATCCTTGATATCACAGCTGAATAAACCTGTTACCTGCAATCAGTACAAAATAATTAAAAGAAATTGCAATAAAAAGTAAAATTAGTACATAGATGAATTTTGTGATGCTGTGGCAAAGTCAGGGTGACTTTGCAAAGGAGAATTAAGCTCTATAACCCACTGGCACACTCTGTGGGTTTCCATGTTCACTTGAAAGGGAAAGATTTGATGAGATCTTCTTGGATCATACCAAAGGCTTTTGACAGGATCCTTCACCAAAGCCTCCTAAACAAAGTTAGCCCGGGATAAAGGGGATTCCCCATAGAAGAAAACTGACTAAAGGATAGTAAACAAAGTTTGGGAACATATTTTCAGTTTTTATGGAGTATGGGTATTACGAGTGTAATCCCATATAATCTATGTGATCTGAACACTTACAAGTGGTTTGTAAAGGGATGAGTAAAGAAATGTTAAATGTCATGTTATTTAGAAGAACTGTTGTCAAGAGCTGCAGAGAGATCATATGATCTGTGTGACCTCATATTGAAATGAAATGAAATTCAGATGTGGAGTGATGCACAGGGGAAAAAGAAGCAATCCCCCCTTTGGACACTGAGCAATGGGCTTGTTAGCTAACAAATACCACAAGGGATGAGATACAGGAGTTACAACAGACTGCTCTGTGATAAGGTGAGCCAAACGTTCAGCATCAATCAAAACCAGCAAATGCAATGCTTGGAATTTTTAGAAAGAAGAGAACAAAGCATAAAACTTTATGAAGCTGGACATGTGTGTTAGTTTTGTGAATGCTGTGTACAGTTCTGGTTGCTTGTGTCTCCAAAAGGGTGTTCTGAAACTGGAGAGGAATCAGATGGTCAAGAAGTATGATAAAAGCTTTGTGGACAACTTTTATACCAAGGATTGTTAACATGTGCTAAACAGAACTCTTTAAACTGAACAAGGCGTGAGCTTGGGGTGTGGCTTAGCAAAGGTGGGTAAGACACTGAGGGCCTTCCACTGAAAGTACTAAGGGACATGAAATAAAACCAGGCCAACCAGAGCAGAGGTGGTGGTTCTTCACTCAGAGTGGAGTTGAGCCAGGGAACTTTGTTATGTTTACACAGTTAAGATGGATTGGAAAAGTAGCTGGACCAATTCATGGAATTAAAAACATCGTCTGTCAACTGCAAAGATGCTGTGTCTGGCTAAGCCCAGGACAGCAGTCTCAGGAAATAACATTATGCATTTTGTTATTATACAATTGCCTAGGCTCCTTCCACTGAGCAGTGACAGATGCTGTGCTTGGACCTTTGGTATTGTCATCATCATGTTCTTTCATCTCTTTGGTACTATTTGATGTCTGCTGTGCGTCTGTATTTAGCCTTTGAACTCAGAAGGCTTAATGAATTTGGCTGGTGTGCATCAACTACAAGAACAAATATGGTCCTTTTCAGAGTCTACAAAAATAATGTATAACACACAAAATACTGTAAAGTGAGTTAGAACCCAAATAAGGTACAGACCTCTCCTTCTTTTGGTATCCAAGACACTTTGATCTATTATGCACATTTTATTGGCAATGATTTGTTCATATATGGTATTCCATTTAAAAATTGGTAGACCTTTTATCCCATTACATCACCACATACCAAAATCTAAATTTTATAGCATACACATGCAGGAACAAGACTCTTGATTCACCAGCATGTACATATAAGGAAGGTGGCTGACATATGTGGAAATATGTGTATGTTAAATACATGTAGATAATTTAATTACAAAAACTAAATTATTCTGTAGTTTTATGTAGTACAGAATTGTAAGCAGTATGTTAAGAGAATTAAGTGAATTTGTTATGTTCATTCTAGAAAATCAATATATAAATATGAAAGGTTATAAATATATTGAATCTTGCAGATTGCTTTCTGTTGCTTGCAGATTGCAATTGAATGTCAAGGGAAGAATTTATTAACCCACTGATATTTTCATTTTCTGAAATGATAAGAAAGTAAAAATAAAATTATGTAATTAAACTGTTATGATAGACATAATAAGGCCCTAGGAGATTATATAAATATAATTCACTTTTTGCTCTCAGACTGCATCTCCTGATATGATTAGCCTTTTCAGTGTCACAGAAAGCAGAAGATTATCATATACCAAATTTAGGCACTGGTCATTATTAATGGATTAGAACCAGTGAAAGTGAATGCATCTGTCAGAGTTTTTAAAAGGTTACTAGCTAATAAGTCAAGAGAAACCCCATATAGAAAACATCTAAAAACATGAATCATACAAAATTAAGGTCCTATTAAAAATCTGTGCATTGAAGGAGTGACTAAATTCACCATGAAGCAGTATGGGCAAGCTTAATCCATACATACTGCATTGCTGTCAGTGGCACTGGCCATGGGGTGATCTCAGATTTGTGTACAAGGGTGTGTGTGATATTTTTCATCCAGCTGAGATTTTGAAAAGACCAGATGAGTGCTGTGTTAACACAGTCCTGTCATCCTTGCTGTAAAGAGGATAGAAGTAAACTGCAGGAACACTCTCCTTTGAAAACTTGCACGTCTCTGTTATGTTAAACAGCAGACTCATCCAGAAGATGCGTGGTCTCTACAACTCTCTCTGCTGTCTGGGCAAAGCTTTAACTCCTCATGCACCCGTGGTGAGCACCCATGGGCATCCAGCCTGGGAGGTTGCTCCCCAGGCCTAAAATGAAATAATATAAGATGAATATGAATTGAGGAGGTTTTAGACTTGGGGTTGTAAGAGTATTTTGGTCCTACTAATACAGCACATTCTATATATATAGTCATTCTGATGCAAAGTATTTCTCCACTTTTGTTTTAAAATATTCCTTAACGGAGGGCTTATGAACATTGCTGTGTTAAGACCATAAGGTGGCCTGAATTAAGTGTTACTTCTGTCTTCAGAGCTGCAAAAAATACTTGCTTTCATAAAGTTTTTATATGCTTTCTGTTATTTGGAGAATGCCAAAGGTCTTCATTTAAGTGAAAGACAAGATGAAACTTTATATATAAAATAATAAGTAAAAAATAACGGAGAACACGTACATGTGCATATATTGCATATATAACATACTTGGTATCACTACCAGCCAGGCAAAAGCAAAGGTTTTGCTGCAGTAGCTTTTAACATTTGGGAACAGCTGTGCCTCCCCTGTGCTGTTTAAGTCTGATTCTCTGCCAGTCAACAGTTGTGCCAGGATAAGAGAAAATTTGCACATAGTCATAGCTGACAACTCAAATCTCCTTGCCAGAGAAGCTCACAGCATCCCCTGTGCATTTTCCTGTGGTTTTAAATAAAATGTCACTCTCAGGCTGGCACTACTATTATTCTCAACTGCTGCGTGTCTGTAGCCCTGGCAGTGCAGATGAAATGTGAGTGCCATTCCCAGCTGCTGGATGGCAGCGGTGGCGGAGCGTGCGGCACAGGCAGCGCCCGTCCGGACAGACTGAGCATGGCTGTCCATGTGCTGGGGGCTGATGTGACACCGTGACAGGGACACGCAGCAGAGGGGCCCGGGGAGCGCAGCGATGGCACTGAGCAGGTGGGCAGCGTGGTGGGAAGCAGGGCACTCTCCCAGCACGGCTCCTGTCTCCCTTTGTACTGTGTGACCGGGTGGCTGCAGTGCAGCAATTCCCTTCTAACGAGTGCAGATCCCAGTACAAGCCAAGGTGTGATTCTGTCTGCCTGTTTTCAGGCTTTTGGTATTTTCCTTTCACATCATGTCCATGGAGTAAATCATCCCAGACCCCTCCAACAGCATTTTCTGCCCCACATACTCTTTGTCCTGCAGTGCTTTACATGACTTCTGTGCTTCCCTTCATGTGTAACATCTGTTGAAGATGATAAAAATTGTCACAGATTGTCTTACAGGAAACCCAATTCTCTAGTTACATATGTACACACATTTTCACTGCCATCTTTGAGTCACATATTTTTCCTCTTTTAGATGAGCTTCATTCTTATAGAAATCACTCTTCTTTTAGGCAATGAAGGCAGGTCATTGAGTTGCTGCAACACTGTCCTGTGTCCAGGAAGGTGGACTATATTCACATAAATCTATACTAACATAAAGGTGTATGCCATTATGTTAGTATAGATTATCCGCCACATATAAGAACACCTTAGCATTATAAATGAAAAGGATTAAACTCTGGAGAGCTCTGCTCTAGCATGCAGAAATCACAGAGCATTATGTGCTAACTATTGGCAAAATTTATTGATGAAGCAATGTTTTGTTGCAATTGTTGTGAATAGACACTGATATCCTTTCTGTAGAGATGTTTTCAGCACATCTTCTAGAAATCTACATAACTCAATTATGTTTTGTGAGCTTATTCTGGTGTTGATTTCAAAGTAGACACTTCACAGGTTTCAGGAGAAATTTTGCTTTTGAACCCAAAGGAAAAAACAACAGTAAAGACAGCTGAAATGAAAAGCGCTTTTTTTCTTTTACTACTAATCTCTCTTAGAGAAAATAACAGTGTGTGAGAGGATAAAGGGCAGCATTTCCAAAATTATCTAAGCATCCTTGCAGCCTTAATTCCATTTTCAAAGTGATGTAAGCACTTTGGAGCCTAAAGGCTCCAACAGGTTCAGATCATATCCTTATTGTAGTCAAAATTTGATAAAGTACTCTAGGTACCTAATTCACACTGAAGTCTAAGTTCTTTGATGCTCTCATAAGCCCTGCTAGTTACCTCTCTGAATCAATATGAAGTCTCCTGAAAATTGGACACTCATTTTCACAAAAATGCAGCAGGATTCAAGTGCTAATGTCACTTCTTAAAATAGGCTTTAAAATCCTAAGCTGCATAAAACCTGACTTTTAAAAGCATGAAGACACTGTCAGATGCAGAAATGTGTCAAAAGGAATTTTCCTAAACCCCTGAGGATATCAAGAGGCCACAAAAAAGGGAAAAAGAAAACAGTCAATTTGCATATCAAATATCTCTCATCTAATACAAAAAGCAGATAACATGCATTCAGGCAAACACCACTCTATCAAAGCACTAATATATTTATTTACTATGAAGCTTTGAATCTTAAAGCTGCATAAATGGCTGGACATACAAGCAGATGTTAGTAGGAGCATGTATGGAGTAATCAGTTCCATTCAAGTCTCACAAATACACCTCTTAATCTCACACCAAAAGTCCTCTATTATGGTCTCCAGAGGAAAGACACAGGATCTAAACTTAGGCTCGCCCCATGGTGTGAGTAGGTCCTCATCAGCACATCCCATTAGCAGTCAAGGACACACAGCAAACTTGTAGAAAAGCAGGAGAATTGGGGTTATTGCACTTGGGAAGTACAGAGGCTACATCTGTCCTAAAAACGTGTCAGGCTGTGATTCTGGGTGCTGGTATGGGTTTGTCTTTACTCTGTGACTGCAGGAATGGCCCCTGGGATAGCTGAGGGCAATAGTGTGGAACCATCTCCCAGGCAAACCCTGTGCCCTGTTGGTGCAGGGAGGTGCAAGCCAGACACCACTGCCAGTGGGCACCTTGGATCTTGCCACCTTGCTTGGTTGGGCTTGCGCTACTGCCATGATCCAAGCCATGCCACCTGGTTTGAAAGCTGGGGAATTTCTCCTTGCCAGGTATGGCAAGGGTACAGCAAAGGGTATTGTGGTAGTAGAAGATGTGAGAGGGAGCTTCAGCTAGGGGGCACAGCTGTGAGGAAATCACTAGTTTTGCTGCTTACTTCTGTTAAGATGTAACCTTTAAACATTTTGACGGGCTATTTTTTCCCAGGATCAAAAAGGTGACAGTCCACAACAGTATGAAGTCAACAAACACTGTCAGAAATGTTTCTGCTTTGCTTGTCCCTATTTTTAGTCCATTCCTCTTGCTAGCCATGTGATGCTTCTCTACTGCATTTCTCTGAGTACTGTTAGATGCATAAACAAGCAATGTCACCAAGCCTGTTTTCATAGCCAAAGATTCAGCACCCAGCATGTATTGCAGAGTTTTCCTAGAAGAAAGGTGAAGTAGTGAGTATGGAGAAACATGGATTCAGAACAGCTCATGCTACTGTGATAATGTTAGAATATTCTCTGTCTTCAGTAAGGTAAGATCAGAAAGGCATCAGGTCTGGCAATGTTTGTTTTGCCTTCTCTTTGAAAATTCAGTAAAAAACATGTAAAAAATTGTTAACATATATAGATCTCCTCTAATAGCTTTTGCATTTGGTGTTTTTCTGCTCCTCACAAGCAAACTGATTTGCTACTTAGATGTAGCAATAGTCAGTATCATCTATGTGGGAAACAGAGAGTGCAAGAAGGCCTCAGGTTTGTAACCAGTGAAAACCTAGTTCAGTGTAATTATCACCCTGTGAAAACCAATGGAGTCATGTTAAGGCCACTCTTTTTCATGGAAGTGCCCAGTGCATGTGCTCTGCATAGATACCTTTTTCCCACTCTGCCTTAGAGAAAATGCAGGCTGGTTTAGATGGACTCTATGTGATAGTTTGGCACACCTGACTCCCACTTGGCACAGCACTAATTTCCAGTCACTGTTTGGTGCTCTGATAAGTGGATCTGAAAGCAGAGGAATTATCTTTCCAGAGAAGAGAAGGGTGAGCAAGTGGAGCTGTGGATGAGGTGTCTAGTACATTGCCCTCCTCACTTTTGTTTGAATAGCTGAGGAAGGGTTCCTAGGAGTGGCTAAGATGTCTTCATAAACTCAAAGGCTTTTGCCACTATCAGCTTTGTTTTAGTTGGTGAAGTTAGATTAATAGAAGGAACAAAGTTTCTCTAGTTCCTATAGTGGTAAAAGAAAAAGCTTCTGAATTATTTAACTGGGGCAAAAGTTCACTGGCCTGGGAGTATCTTTGTTGTTCAAAACTGATTTGAGTTTATAGCATTTGTGGTTGGACAAAATTTAGCAGAGTGCGTGCCTGTACTTATTCTGTACAGACTACAGAAAAGTGACTAATAAAAACCTCATGTTGGGTATAGTCCAAACTAAAATTCAAAGTTTTTTTCCAATGTGAGATTAAACCTGCTTTTTCCAACTGATTAATATGGTGCCAGAACAATTTATGTCATATTCACATGATGATAAAACTAAAGGGAGCTCCAGTGGTAATATGTTACTATCACAGTGTCATTGCTTGATTCAGTGGACTCATACATCGTTGGCATAGTTTTCTTCTCTAGCCTTTATCTGTAATGTTCAGGATGCTTGAAGGGATTCCTTTCTGTCTAGAAATGTGCTGCAGAGAATTAGGAAGTTGCCAAATCCTCTTCTGTATAGTAACAACAAATTTTATAAGTAATACCCCTGGGTGATATTGCTAGGTATACAAATGGGGAGGTTGGGCAGGGAGCAACCAGCATAAAACAGGCTGGGTTGTCCCAGTAATCTGACCTGTGGGAAAAAAGAGTAGTTATTGATCCCAAATTTTCCAAGTCACTTGGCCATGAACAAGTAAGCTGAACACACCAACCACATGTCTGAGAGCTGAAGAAGGCAGAAGAACAAGGGTTTGTCTTTAATGGCTGATCTCCAGCTTCCAAGTGAACATCCCCCTTCGCCTGGTGTTCTCTCTCCCTAATTTTTCCAAGACAGAAACATGTTTTTGTAAATTCCATAAGGAGCTATGGTTGGCTCTCTCTATGAGTTTCAGACAATGAACATTATAATGAAGGATGTTACAGTCCAGTCTCCTTTTAATTTGATGACACAAGTTAGATACACAAGACTTCCATTACCCCTTTATTGTTTCCTAGGAGAGTTTCTCCTGGTTGTTTTTTTTTTGTTTTGTTTTGGTTTTTTTTTTTATATAGACTCTTTCATAATCTTAGGAGACTCATACTAAAACAATTTAGGTTTCCTGCCCTATACAACCATTTCAGAACTCTAATCCTTAGGTGTTCAAATATCTTCCTGTAATTTTAAGTCTAATTTTTTTCATGCCCCTTTATAACCAATTTACTCTCTTGTATTATATTATGTAAAACTTATAAACTGTTTGCATTAACTCAGTAGTTATACATATATATTTATTATATTTATTACAGATATACACTTCAGTTCAGCAGGTTACTGATGGGAATAACTTGTGACTCTCCACAGTGCCTTTGATTGACATGCACTTACTGCTATTCAGGATAACAATATCTCCACCTGTCTCTGACATGCCTGTAACTTCCATCAGTTGTTTATTAGCATTTATATATTATCTATCACCAGCATACATCTTATTTGTGAAATAATTTATATCATTTCACTATAGCATCCTGTCATATTGCAACTTCTGCAACACTAAATCGACAGGAAAGTCTTCTATCTTTTAATCAGAATAAATGTGCACTCTGTTTGTAATACAGTAAATTCCCTACTGTATTAATAAAACTTCTGTTTGATATTTGAATTTTTAAATATTTGGAGGCTGATGTTAAAATAAAACAAAAATGCTTATTCAGAGCAGAATATTTTAGCTCTAACATGAAGGGTTTAAAATACTGGAAGAAAACCCTGCCCAGCATTTTCCCTTCTATGCACAAATGTAGGAAATTAATTAGTACCTTGAAAACAGGTTAAAATTAACTTCTGTTAAATAAATCCTAATACTCTGAATTGTTGACGTTTTAATTTTGACACTTATGGGTCTTTTTACTCTGCATGATTTTAATGTTTTAAGTTTTTAGATATTTTTTCAGTTACTTCCTTCTATGTATTAAAACAATAAGACATCTAGGCCCAAATCTCCATTCCCAAAATAATTAGATAGGTAATAGAAGCATTTTTATTTTTCATGGCAAAAGGAAATGCATCATGTTATAAAACTACCAGCTTCAGTAGAGTAATAGAAAAACTTTGGACAAATGAGTTATTTGGCATTACAAATGAGATAACATAGATTCTGCAAACTTAAAAATTTGAGGATTCAGGTGGAAGAAATATCAAATAAAAAATGCAACTGTGAAAAGTAAAAAGGGAGATAAATAAATACTGCTACTAAAATCAAACAAAAATATTAAATGGCATTTGATTAAAATAATATGTCTTGATTAAAATAATATGTCTTTTTTTTCTCACAAGAGCACAGATACCTAGGAACAACAGTGGGAAGTGGTCATTGTATTTTTAAAGTGCTTGCTTCATTATTTGCAGTTTTCATACCCTTTGGCAACACATTTGCTTGTGTATAAAAAATATTATTTTCCGGAAGACTGAACTCTATTCTATGTTGCATTAAAAGATTCCTTCCCTTTGGCCCATCAGTTTGATGATGTGATAAATGCAACTGTAACACAAATGCCAAACACTGTATGTGATCCTTTTTTATTTTTTGAAGAAGATAGAAATTAATAAATCTGTATTTTGTGCCTCAGGCTTTTCTTCTGTTCAGTGTAGTAATCCATTTTGCATTTTTACATTAGTAATTGTTATTATCCAGAACAGAAAATGTGTTAGAATGACAAGCTGTACAAATACAGATGATACCTACAATTATTACCATTAAATGCTGTACAATGGATATTTCTGTTCCATAGTGTTTCATTATAATAGATTTGGGTAAGGAAAACATTAGTATAAAGTATAGGCAAATTTATCTGGTTACTATATAGCAAGCTACCTTCTGCAGTGCTTTTGAGAAGAGGAAGAAAAACAAGAGGGTGATTTTGGCAGTGAAAATAAAAATACAGCATGCCAGCATGGTTTGCCATTAAAGTGGTCCAGAGACCTTTTCCATAAGGCACTTTGCACACACCCAAGCCTCTGCTGGAGGTGAAAGGGCTTTGCTGGTGGGGGTGCAAACTTTCTGTGCCAGCTGCCCTTAGTGCCAGAAACTTTCCAGGACTTGCTTCATTTACTAGTATAGATGTAAGAGCCAGAGGTGCCTGTCTTGCTGTGGTAGCACCAAGACCTTTGATGAAATTATGGAGTCATTTTATGCCCATTGTTCAGAAACAGTAACTGTCAGGCCAGTGAAAGAAGGCTCAGTTAATACAAATCTGCTGCTTTACTCCCTGTGCTTCAGTTACATCCATTAAGTGGGAATTAATGTACCTTATCACCATGCTATAAAATAGATTTATTAATACTTTGGCATCACCATGATAAGCAGCTCAGGAAAGAGATAGTTGATAATACTGCTAAAGTACAATGAGAGCTGTATTTTCTTGTAGCACAGACATGAACCACATCATGGGAACAGCTGAAAATCCTGAATGGATGTTCATTCTCTAAGGATTGAGTCTACTGTGGGCTGAAAAGCTGTGGATCTTGTCAGAAATCAAGGATTATGTGATTCCATGACTATGCAATTGATGCCAGCAACCTGATGCATAAACACAAGGGGTCCAAATGAAGGTTGGCCAAGGATTTTTACTGCCAACCTGTCCTAATAGGGACTGTTTCAAACCTCCATTTGGTGTGTGCATGTGCACTTGAAAAGAAAGAAGGTTTCCAATTTTAACAAACACAATTCTTTCCAGAGGAGATGAGAGTGTCTGTAATAATCACATGCCATGGATGGTAATTAAGAAAAGTCAATGCTGTGGTAAAGCTCATTACTTGTCTAGTGCCTTCATTAGAATTGCACAGGGAGTGGGAGTAGCAATCTCTCTGTAGGCTCCCAGCTCTATGAGTGCTGGTCTTAACAAGCTGAGCAAATATGTTCCTTGATCATTTATTGTTAACAAATGGCATGAGTGTCATTCGCCAGGTTAAGCACTTTGTTGCTGCACGATGTGTGCTCTGTTCTGAAGGGATCCAAGGGGAATGAGCAGCCTCGTACCCAAACAGGTTTGACAAGGATGCTGTGTTTGTGACAGCTGCAAATATATTGCCTTTCTATCAGATGGATTTTTTAGAAGTGTTCTTAGGTTGAAGGAAAAATCATGAGGTGAAATATAGATTTCTGAAAGGAGTGCATTTCACATAGTGGATGTTATACAGTCTTATCAGTGGACAAAGAAAGCAGGAAAACTGTAGCTATTACCATACAGTAATGATATAATTACTTGGAACTATTCTTCCTGGAGTTCTAAATATAGCTTCACTCTAGCTACCATAACAAAAACCAAGCTTCAGCTTAGATGATATCACAATGACATAAACACATCTTTTTGTATGTCAGTGCTATTGTTGCAAATATTTTGCTCTGCTATGTCTCATATAATGGCAAAGATGATTTATTGGGTGGAAAGTTTCACCATTCTCTTGTATTGATTTGATTCTACTGAATCCTACATCACTAGATCATTAAACTGAAACATCAGTATCTTCTTTAATGTATAATTCAGTGAATACCACAAACATATACCTTTTATCAGAATGTAGACATTCAGAGTCATGCTTTCATACTTCTATCCTCTCACCTGCCTTCACACCTCACAAAATGAGATAAAAAGACACTCTAGGTCATATAAAAATAAATTCCAAGAATATTAACTTTTAGTTCTCATTTTAAAAAAGGATATATCCTTTGTGAAGCAGCAACACTGTAGGGTGACTTCACCTCTCTACAACTTGGAAAAAAGATTATCCTATGTGTGATGTTTTACAGTCTCATATATACAGTGATTATCTTCTTTGTGCCTTAAATACCAAATAACATAAGGAAAAGGTGTCGTATAGGGCAGTCTGTATGTGCCCATGCCTGTGTTCAGCTCTGGGCCCCCCACTGCAGGAAGGACATTGAGGTGCTGAAGTGAGTCCAGAGAAGAGCAACAGAGCTGGTGAAGGGTCTGGAGTATGAGTTTAGTGAGGAGGAGCTGAGGGAGCTGGGGATGTTTATCCTGGGCAAAAGGAGGCTCAGGCTCAGGGGAGACCTTATCCCGCTCTACCTGAAAGGAGGCTGTAGCCAGCTGGGGGTGAGCCTCTTCCATGTGACAATTGACAAGAGGTAATGGCCTCAAGTTGTGCCAGGGAAGGTTTAGATTGGATATTAGGGATATTTTATTGACCAAAAAGTTTCCGAGTTCTGGAACAGGCTGCTCAGGGAAGTGGTTGCATCACCATCCCTGAAATATTTGAAAGACAAGTAGATGTAGCACTTGGGGACATAGTTTAGTGCTGGTGCAGCTAGTGCTGGGTAAGTTATTGGATTTAATGATATTAAGGGTCTTTTCCAGCCTAAATGGTTCTGTGATTCTGTAATAATTTCGTGGGCGCTGGCTCAGCACTTACCAGCAAGTACAGGCACAAGAGTGCCTACTCCAGGCTGTGCATTTTCCCGTGCTCAGATACTCTGGCAGTCAGCAGTGAGCAGCCTTTTGAGAAGTCAGCACTGAGTGCAGTGCTAGGATCAAATATTGAGGCACAGGATGGAATAATATCCTTGGAGCAGTCTGCCTCCAGGGGCATATACTCTCCTCATGAAGCACTGATCTGAAACACATTGAAAGCATAGAAAAACTTATATGTTGATCCCCAAATATCTAGTGTGAATGGTAAAATACACTAGTGTCTAGGCAACCATGCTGAGATGTTCCTAGGAAGGATCTTTCACTCCATGGCTTATCCCTTTCACTAGGGGTAAAGGCTTATCACCTTTAACTCAGTTGACATAAGTAGTGCTTGCAGACCCATAAGACACAATGGGTCTTATAACAGTTCTCAGTGCAGTCAGGGCTATGCTTCATCTATAAGCAAGTACTAAATTATAGCAGGATGGCCTAAACTTTTAGTATTTTTACACCTTGTTGTCAATAGGACTGCCAGCTTCAAACTTCGTATCAAGGCAAAGTGAAAAGTGTGAATATCAGTTTTGTCTTAGCTGTACTTTGGGCTTTGTGCTGCTCCAGGAAGCACAAAGGCAATGGTAGGGGATGGGTGAGAAGACAGAAGTCTCAGTACTCATCATTTTTGTAGATTGCCCATCCTAACTCAAAGAAGCTTTTTTTTTCATCCTCTCAAAATTAAATTTCTGTTTTGCAAGTGTATGTTTCAGTAACATCTCTGTTGAAGCCTGCTATGTTATTCCAGCTTGATATGGCAGCCAGGAATGCAGCATCTTCAGTGGATTCCAGCTTCACTGTGTATAATTTTCCAGCTGCAGTAAACCCAGAAGACTGTACCCTAAGAAACACTGCTCAATGAGGAATGCTTATGCATTTAGAAAATGGTTTATTCTTTTACACTTTCTCAGCCATAATGCTTAATGTTAAATTTGTTTTCTAGTAAAGTTCAGAGAATAAAACAGAGCAGATCTCACATTGAAAACCCTGAAAGAAAACACAAAGCTTTGATTTTACCTTCGTTTAATGCCACCTGCCTGTGAGATAAAGAAGTGATTTTAAGTTCTGAGCAAATATTCAAGACAACTTGTTTTAGAATCCAGACTTTTTTAGTGGTCCATACCCATTGATAACATCCTTCATTTTTTTTTCACTGAATCTTAATTTCTGGTCTTCAAAAATCTAGATAGACAGCCTTTGACAAGCTGTCCTTTAGTGTATGCTCATGTATAAGCTTATGTTGTCCTGAAGGTGAATTTTGTCTTGCCTTTTGAATCTCAGCTTAGAACAAAAACCATGTGTTTTTAGCAGTGGTTCATTAGGTAACTTGTACTGTTTCATTAATTGACAGCTTAAGAGAGGAAATTTTATATGATTTATATGATTTAATATTATCAGAATAGTCTGAGTACGGCTGATGCTCTGTAAAGAAGGTTGACAGAATTATTATTTGTTACAATTTTTGTTAGAATTTTCATTATGGTAGTAAACAAGATTAAAGCTGATTATTACTGCTGTAAAAACAGCTTTGCAGTTCATGTATACACATACTTTGTAATGTCTAAAGCTTTTATGAAAAAAACAGAACAGACAAAAGTATTTTAACCAATTTATTTCCTAATATGAAATGGAAAAAAACCAAACCAAAAACAAAAATCCAACCCGAAACAAAACAAAGAAGGTCGAGACACTTGAGAATAATTGGAATATTGAGTTTATTTCTGGGCATCTCATCATAGACATCAGTTATCATTTTAATACTTACACATATTTCTTATGAGAGAACAGCTTAGACAGTGATTTAGAGCGGGACTTTATTTTCATTAAACGGTCACATCTGTGCTTTGGCTGCAAGTGAATATGCAATCACTGAAAAATTATGCAAACAAACATTACTCTTGTGTTTAAATTCCAGTGAGAGTGTTTAGCTGACCTCTGTTCCAATATGACTCTCTCCCATTTTTATTCTGTAGTAATGTTTTACACCAAAAAAATTCCAATTGATTGTAAACTAATGTTTTCCAGTTGTAGGTTTCACATAACTAATGATATTTTTCTTCAAAAATTCAAATTTATCAACCTGTCATTAATTTCCAGAAAACAGACAGCAATACTCATAGTATAATCCCTCTTGCATGAGTTTCATTTTGATGCTTGAAAATCCAACCAATGTACAGTGTCACTTACCAAAAATATTAACAAGATAACCTTGCCACTTAAGGTAGGTCCAAGTGAACTTTATGATTACCATAGCAAGTAAATATCAAATAAATATAAAGTAGCAGTGTCGTCACACTAATATACTACTACAATAATATTTACTATTTTAAGTAAATAACAAGTGGGGAAATCATATAAATTTAATTTTATTGTGCTGTCTGTGACTGATGTTTTCTACTCTACTTTTAACAGTAGCACTGTGAAAATACTGAATTTGGGGAAAAAAAAATTTCATTCTTACTTGAGAAAAACGTAATATTTGCATAGTAGATTGTCTCTGTTACTAATATAATGCTCCTTGCATATTCAACTATTACAGCAGTAAGCATGGACCTAGTTGGGATAAGCCCACTGTTACCATCACATATGTCACATTGTCATATACATCCCTTTTCCCACTGTAGTTACTCTGTAGTCCAGCTATGTACTAATTAAAATAAGATGAAAATTAACTGTTCTGCTGATGTCTTATTTTCTGAAGATTGGTGGCAATATGGTGGTGCTTTCTCAAAACATCACTGAGGAGCCAGGTGGTGCCAGGGGGTTACAGACACAGCCACCCCAAACCAAGCACCTTAACCCTTATTTCTGGCAGGAAGCATGGCTGATAACTGTTTTAACCTCAGGGGTGTTGAGGAGCATGTAAATTAAATAACTATTCTCTCTTCAACTCTGTGTCTGCTTCCTCATAATCCAACTGTAGCAAATTTAGTCTAGAAAATGGTAGAATAGTCACCATAAACTGAAGTAAAAGTAGTGAAATATATTATTCTGTCCTTCATCAGTTTTTAGTGAAGTCTTCAACATTTCATTTTTACGCCATATGATACCCCGAGAACTAAATTAATTTTCTTCTAACCAGAGTGGAACACAATCTTTTTTACTTTCTCATATAGCATGATATGTTCATTATTCCTACCAAAAAAACATGTAACATTTTCACTGCATTTGCCATTAATCTAGGGGAGAAAATTACTTGTAGTGCTGTTCCAGCACACCTTGAAGGTTGCTGGCATGGAAAGCTGAGCTTATCAGTGTAAGAGTTCAATTTGAAAGCTGGGTAGTTTGATCTCAGAAACGTTTTTTAGTGAAATGGGAGTGGCTGGAGACACAAATCAGGTGAGGCACACCATCAGGAATTGAAATATCTAAAGATATCCTGGATTAATACAGTGGAAGTACCAGACTTCCCCTGATTATATGCTTTTCCCCATCCTTCCAAAAATAAGTGTATGCAGCCATAGAAGCAAAACCAAAGATATGGCAAAAGGATGAACATTTAAAACTTTCTGTAGTTTTGATATTACCCACTCATGTAAGCACAAAGTTTAATAAAGACTGATATAATTATTAAAACACTCAAATTAAATAAGCAGCTACAAATCTATGCTTAATGATGCCCCAAAAATGCCTTTAAGTCTATATTGTTCAGTGTTCAAATATCATATAATTATTATTGAGAGATAAAATTTCTGTTGGGGCAAATTTTCAAATCTAAAGATAACTCAAAGGCTGGGGCGATGGTCTGCTGATGGTTTTTTTTTGGTTGACACGATGATTCAAGAAGCCTCTCCTTTGCAACATTACAAACCTGTTCAGAATAAAAGGAAAAGACATGCTTTAGAAATGTTTTAGCTCTATGAAGCCTCTAAGGACTTGTTAAACTCTTAAATGCAGCTTGTAAAGCTCCTGCTCCAACTCCCACTAAAGTTAGTGACAAGTTTTCTACTGACTTCAGTGGCAGCCCATATTACAACTGCAGCTGTTAAAATAACTAGAAATCAGTCATAAGATCAGCCAGCACACAAGTATACATTAATTTTAGCAGAAATTATACTTGGGGCAGCTCAGAAAAGAAACAAAATTGCCCTCATTGTGAAGAAATGTGTCTCCCACCATGCTGCACTGCAGAGGAAGTGAGAGCTGTCAGGACTCTGTTTTGAGCATTTAAGCATGTGAATTGGAACTAAAAATGTGAAACTGTGAAACTAAAAATAATAATAACCTTACAGAGCCAGTAGTTTAAACTCTATTTTAGTCTTCAAAACCAAGTAAGTGCCCATTAAGTTTTCAAATGGTTTCATAGGAGGTAACAATTCCAGTTAGAATTGGTCAAGAACACTGAATTACTAAAAATTGCCCACACAGTTAAGAATAGGTCAAATAGTAAGAATAGTTACTTAGTTGTAGCTGCTGCGTATTCTGTGTATTGTTGTAAGAGGGATTAACCTCTTTATTCTTAATTGGGCTTTTTTCAATGTGTTCTTTGCAAGGCAAGTATACTTGTGCCCAAACCTAACAGATATTTCACCAACTTCAGCTAGGTTCTAATGCACTTTTTGAACTGAACCAGAAAAGCAACTGAATTTTGCCTTTCACAGTTAGTACAGCACAATCACTGTACCCAAATAATTCATTTTTTTGTTAATGAGGTAAGTTGTAACACTCTATAAACCAGAGAGCAGTATTGCTTTTAAAGTAATTTTCCTGGAAGGGCTGTGTGGTAATAAAAGAAAATGTGCAAACATTTAAAAAATAAAAAAAGCTCCCTACTCTTGTTTCCTTTCACTCCCAGTGGCTTCCTGAAACCAAATTCCTACTGCCACTGTTTAGTGAGCTACTTAAACCTGTGTGTTACTTAAGACACATCCGTAGTGACAGAGGGGTTTCAAAGCAGAGGACACACTCTTCTACCAATAAAAATTATTCTAGGACAGTCCTGCCCCCATCTCTATACTCCCAACCCCTCCCTTTCCCATGTGCAAACCATACCATGCTGCATCTTTTGTTCCACTGCCATGTGTGGGACAAAGATATGAAAAAAGCGGTAAGAAACTTCTTAAGTCATCTTTGTGGCCAAAACCAGTGTATCAGGGCACTACAGCCTTTCAGATGTTTTATATATGTATATATATTTAGTGTTCATACCAAGATGCTCACTATCAATCCAGAGAATTCAAAAGCAAGTCCTAAAAAGGGTTAAGAATTTAAATCTGCAGTCTAGGAAATCAGGACCAGTGCACAGTCATTGCTATGCCAAAGCAGAAGGTACAGTTTGAGTAAAATAATATTTGCAATGAGGTTTCTCAGGTGTTCCAAATATTACAAGTTTTTAAACAAATGTGAGCACAATATTCACCAGTTGAAGTTTGGCAACTACCATACAAAACATAACTGGTTTTAACTGGATTTTAGCAGAATATTTTTCTTTATGGGTTTGGGTTTTTTAATTTGCTGTAGTGCTGTGGAGAAACAGAAAATCATAGAATTATAAAAAGGCATAGATTGGAAGGGACTTTAAAATACTCTTGTTCTAGGCCCCCTGCCATGGAGAGGTAGGCCACTCGCTAGATCAGGTTACTCAGTGAGATATCATGTTGCAAAGGTCTCATTCCTCAAAAGGCTGGGGAGGTGGGTGGTTGAACACTCCCAAAATGTAAGAGTAGTTTTCTTTGCTATGCTGTTCATAGCAGTAGGATAGGGAGCTCTGCTTCTGTGACCATCAGTGGGAGCAGAGCTGGATCTTGCTGCCTGTGGCCAAGTCACACTAGTGGCTTGAGTGGCTTAATAAAGGGACAGATCACTTGAGGATCTCCACAAAGTTAAGGGCAGCAACAGCTGTGGAAGTAAAGAAAGCATTTAAAGTAGGAAAATGTGTGGATAACCAACCGATTAGAAGTTTTTTGTGTTTTCCTTCTGATCTAAAATCTCATATTCCACCGTAATTTTTTTATCCAAAGCCTTTGATAGAGTCTTCCATGCAGTCTTCTCCTGGAGAAGCTGTCAGCCCATGGCTTGGACAGGTGCACTCTTTGCTGGGTACAAACTGGCAAGATGGCCAGGCCCAGGGAATGCTGGTGAATGGAGTCACATCCAGCTGGTCACTAGTGGGGTTCAGTATTGGGCAAGTCCTGTTTAATGTCTTTACTGATGATCTGGATAAGGGAACTGAGTGCACCCTCAGTAAATTTATGGATGACACCAAGTTGAGTGGGAGTGTTGATCTGCTGGAGGGCAGGATGGCTCTGCAGAGGGATCTGGACAGGATGGATCCATGGGCTGAGGTTGGTCGGTTGTGTGAGGTTCAACAAGGCCAAGAGCTGGGTCCTGCCCTTGGGTCACAACAATGCCCTGCAGTGCTACAGGCTGGGGCAGAGTGGGTGGAAAGTTGCCTGATGGAAGAGGACCTGGAGGTGCTGGATGACAGCAGCTGAACATGAGCCAGGGTGTGCCCAGGTGGCCACGGTGACCAGTTGTATCCTAGCCTGTGTCAGAAATAGTGTGGCCAGCAGGACCAGGGCAGTGATTGTCCTTCTGTGCTTGGCACTGCTGAGGCCACACCTCTAATTCTGTGTCCAGTGTTGGCCTCTCACTCCAAAAAGGACATCCATTTGCTGGAATAAGTCCAGAAAAGGACAATGGAGCTGGTGAAGGGTCTGGAGCATGAATCTTGTGAGGAGCAGCTGAGGGGGTTGGGGAGGTTTGTCCTGGACAAAAGGAGGCTCAGAGGACACCTTATCACTCTTTACAGCTCCCTGGAAGAGGCTGCAGGGGGTCGGTCCCTGCCCTGCCCAGAGACGTGGTGCAGTCGCCGTTCCTGGGGGTGGTCAAGGCATGCCTCGAAGTGGCACTCAGTGCCATGGTCTGGGTGACAAGGTGGTGATCAGCAAAGGTTGAACTTGGTGATCTCAGAGGTCTTTTCCTCTGGGCTTCTGTGGTTCAGTGATTCTATTTTACTCAGCTGTCTAAATCCTACAGCAAAGCTGCCTGGAGTTCTTAATAATAAGGTAACATAGAAATGTTAATCCTTAGCTGAATTTGAAAGATTGAAAGCAAATAGTTGGGTTTTTTTGGTTTTTTTTTTTTTTTTTTTGCTTTTCAAGCACATATTACCAAAAGCACTGAACTATTAGTATTTATTAGCATGAGTACTTAAATCATGAGCATAAAAAAGAAAACTGAATGGAATGTAAAATTCCCATGAGTACCATTAGGGAGAATAAAGTATGCTGTAGATTATCTGCTAAAATGAGTCTTTTAAACCATCATTCTGGGGAATGTAGGGCACAAATTAGCCATATATCATAAGATAATGGATCTTAATGTGTTTACATTTTAAATAAACCACATTTCTGTATCAAGATTGTTATGAATGTAACCTTGGTGTTACTGGTTAGCCGTCAAGAGTTTGAAACAGAGTATATCTGAAAGGGTTTTTTTGGACAGAGCAAGAATGAGGAAACTGGCATTTGTTGTCAAGAAACAAAGAGTCCTGTGGAGTGAATGGCTGAGCAAGTGAGTGATAGACTGTGCACACTAGAGAGGATCTACAGCAGGAGAAATTTACATGAGGCTGTGTTTTACTAATTTAATTATCAAGAACTCGTTACCATAACTTGTAATATTCAGTATTTCACAAATCTACCTATTGTGAATGAAGATGGAGTGGATTTTCTCTGCAAGGACCATAGCAACACTTTACTAGCAGTTAACCTATTTTAGCCAGCTTCTCTGGGTGAGAAGAAAAAGCCTTTAAATTGAGTCACAGTGTGTCACTTCCTTCAGATGTGCCCACTGTGGAATTTGGTGGGAACTTGGTACCTCTTCCTATTTCAGAATATCTGCTTCCATGTGTTGTCCTGAAATGAGTAGTCTGCAATCCCTGACCCATGGCTATCTGAGGACCTAACCACGGAAAGATCAAGAAATTTTGAACAGGGAATCTACATTTCATTTGAAACAGGCAATTTATCTCTAGTCAGATAGTGAATTAATTTGGAGTATTATTTTTTTCCAGTGTCCATACTGGCAGCAGTTGTCCTGGAACTCTTAAAGATCCTGTGACAACTCCTGTAATCCGCAAGGTGCTCTGGATTTTCTCACCGGACAGAAGTTGGTACCTGAGTAAATGTTATATCCACTTCTGCTTATTTTTTTTCTCATATTTATTTTGGTAGTGTGTGTCTCTTAGCAGCCACAGTTGCAACCTGAAATCATGCCTTATTTCAAGAGTGCTGGCCTCGCTTCCTCCAGTTTCCTGGCGTAGCAGATTTCCTTGGTGAGCAGACATATGCTTATGGCTGGATTAATTGGATGCAGTTACAAAATTTTCCTTCAGTTGCAAGCTGTGAACTGTGGCCTTTGAATGAGACAAAAAGCTTACATAATGAGAATGTATTTTTAATTTTACCTAAATTGATTTGTTTTCTTATTGTTGCTGTTTTGTTTTACTTTGAGTTAATGTAAGGCTGTAATAAGACTGACTTGGTCAAAATAGTACATTAGCTGATGCTGAAAAGACCCTTTATGACTCTGCTGTATAAGACAAAATAATTATTTAACAATTGATACTCTGTGTGTGTTCCTAATGTCCATTATTTAACAATTGATACTCTGTGTGTGTTCCTAATGTCCATTAAAAACAAAGTTTTAACTTTGGAACAAAGCCAAAAATTTGTCATGGAGGGAAAATACTTGAAATCATGGGAACACCATTAATTTCTGATAATTTTAAATGAAAGCATATTATTTGTCAATTTACTTTTTAAACTGGATTGTATAATGTCCTGTTATATCTCTTTAATATATATTACCAGTTAACAGCGTGATATAATGTTCTCTGTTAATATCCAGTGTTTTTTACCCAATTATAGTGTAATTTATTCAAATCCTGGCATGTACCACTTGGCAAGGCAGCCTGTATTGCAGCTGTTGCTATTTTCCCCATATTACATTCTGTACAAATACTTTTTTTTCTGTTATCATGCATTCACTTTCACAACTTTGAAATAGTAGTGCTGTGAAGTACATGAGAAATTCAGAGTAAAGCTTTGAACTTAATGTAACTATATAGTTCTGCATTTAGGGACTAGAATTGAAAAATAACAGCCAAACCAGCTGAAGAGTCTTCCTGGCCTGTAAAATGTGTGTTGAACAGGATTCTCCAGGTCAGCTTCTATTTTATATAAAAACTACATTTACCTGGGGATTTAGCAAGGACACATAAGCAATACACTTCTGGTAGAAACTTTAAATTTATTGATCTGTGTAAGCACCATTGTGAAACACTGTTCTGTATTTAAAGTGAAGCACTGTTTCATGAAAGACATTTTGAGAATAGTCTGCTTTTCCTTCATTATATTTTTATAAAAATGGTTCAAAGCAATAGTTTTAAAGTAAGCAGTAGTTTTTCATTTTACCTAGAAATGGAACACCTCATATAAATAAATACCTTTTCAAAATTAAATATACACTTCTTTTTTTTAACATGGGCATGGACATGTCTATTTGTAAATATTAAGATAGTATCTGGAAGCCTGTTGGAAGGAGCTCTTTCCAGCTTTCATGTGAATAAGAAACCAAAAGACAGGATATGACTTTTCATGTTCAGACCTTTGAGCAGAAGTTCATCTGTGAAGAAACTTCCATGCAAGAAAAGGCAGATTCTAAAGCTGGTGCCAAGAGGTGGATCCTAACCCAGGCAGCTCATTTAGAAAAAGAACTTTCAAAATCTAAATAATTTTCTGAACTGATGAAGGCAAAACTGATGTTAGTTGTCTGGTAAGATGGTGAAATACAGTATCAGCTGTCTGTGATAGTAAGAGCAAAGTAGATGACATAATTCCCCACGGAATTGCGGAGCCCAAATCAATTCGTTTAAGAGCATGAAGCATCTTAGACTGCAGAAACAAGCAAAGCCAAGGAAAAGGGTAACAAATCAGCCATTCTCATTGCCTGGCTACATCATCCTTTATGAAGGAGAGGTTACACAGAAATTTTTTCTCTTGCAAGATAAAATTTAAAAAATTAAAAAACATTTTAAAATTGGCAGACACGTATTTTGTTACTTAACCCTTCAGAAAGTGCTTCTGAAATCTGTTGTGTATTTTTTCAGGGAGCTGCTGTCTTATTTTATGGATATAGCTCATTTGCAGGTCCATTTCTGTCACCCAGACACATCAGACTTCCAGACTGAGCTACTGTTCAGCTCTATCCCTTCAGAAGGGGAAAGATGAATATCAGTTTTTTCTGACATTGTAGCTACTGGTTATGCCATAAAAAAACAAACAAACCAACCAAATATATGCACTAAAAATAAATTGAAATGAAAATACCAAACATTAAATATGTATCTAGCTTTAGGTAAACTAACTGAATTTGCATTAGGCCATTATCTAATTTTTTTATTAAAGAGAAAATATTCTAATAGATGTGTTTATTACCAGAGGAATATATACTTTCATAAATATTTACTTTGTAACCAGTATAACACACACAGACACACACACACACACACACACAACATGGTACTGTACCATGAGTACTTTTACAAAGTATAAATTATTAGGAACCGTGGATCATCTAGTGCCAAACCTCCTGTCACAGACAGGGGCACCTTCCACTAGATCAGGTTGCTCAGTGCCCCATCCAACCTCATTTTGGACACTTCAGGGCTGGGGCATCCACAACATCCCTGGGCAACCTGTTCCAGTGCCTTGCCATCCTCACAGTCAGCAATTTCTTCCTAATATCTGATCTAAATCTATCCTCCACTATTGCCCAGGCTGAACAGCCCCAGCCTGTGTCCAGGGGAGAGGTGTTCCCATCCTCTGATCATCTTTGTGGCCCTCCTCTGGACCCACTCCACAGGTGCACATCCTTCTCACATGGAAATTCCATCAGATGGTGGTGCTGCAGGCATGGACACAGCTCTAACTCCTCCTTGTTGTTCCCCATGCTGCATGTGTTTGCAGAGAAGCATTTGGGCCCTGATAAATCTGACTTAGTGGCTGGAGAGGCTGAGATTCCTTGGTGCTGCTCTTCATGTGCTCCTGCTGATCTGGTATCCCTCTCCAGGCTCTGGGCATCTGTGGCTGGCTGTGGCATCAAACTGGTTGGAGTGGGGTGGACTGAGGTTACCTTCCTTTGGCAAATTTAGTTAAAAGCCCTCTTCATCCACTTGGCAAGAAGAAATAAAAGTTCAGGTTTGCAGTGACAGGTCTGGTTCAGCAGATGTGCTGCAATACAGAGAGAAATACAAATCTTGGTCCTGACAGGATGGGAATTTCATGGTCAGAATCAGATGAGTGTACGCTGAATCATAAATAAAGGCCCAACACCCAAAGCAAATTTTCTCTCAGGATTTGCTATGTTTGAAAATTAAGTGATGGAAAGTCAGGCTGGAAGTTTCTTATATTCTCATTATTTCTGTAAACTGTAAATAGAGCTTCATGATCAGATACCTAGAAAGCTGAAAGAGCTTGTCTGGAGAACAAAGGAAAAAACAAGCCATGCAACTGAGATGGCAGGTTTGAGGGAAGGACAGACACCTGTTAAAGTTCTTTCTATAAACTGATAATAATCCTATAATCTTTTACAAGTATTTTTAAATTATGATGGTGCCTAGCCAGCTATTTGTCACTAGATCAAATATTCAGAAATCACAGACCCAGTTTCAGGAAAAATTTGTACTTTTTTAACTCTGGCTTATTATCTTTTGTTTGTTTGTAAAGTTGACATTACCTGCCTCTGCTGAAGTGACCCTATTTTTTCTCATCCAAAGACCAGTCCTGGCTTTGGTTTCTTTGTTTGCTTTAAAATCTGTAGGTGTTTAACATGAGCATCTACCAAAAGCAAAATCAGGTGAAACTGAAAACCCCATATCAGAAGCATTTATTTGTGGAAGTCCTTGCTCTGAAGTGTTGCAGAGCACTATGAAGCAAGCACTATTTTTCAGCATCAAGAGAAGGTCTTCACAGAGATAATTTTAATGTCATGTAAGACTCTAAAGTTTTATTCTACTTTTATGGATCAAAGTCGTACTACTGTTAATGGTTCTGGCTGATAAGCCAAATTTAAAAGCCTTTATTTAACCTTTGCTACTTAGCTACTGATCTGGCTTGTTTTGCCAGCCAGTGAAAAGTCCCCAAAACCTAAAAATTATTTTGGCTGAATTGTACTTCATTTCAATTCCTCCCACCCCAAAGAAGAACTACACATTAACTCTAAGAATCCATCTTTCTCCCATAAGCATTAAATATAAGCACCTTTCATAAGGATATCTGCTCTTTCTTGAGCACTGGTTTCTGCCTGTCTGGGGAGCAGGAAGCCTCTAACAGTGATGTGTGTCCTCCTGAGACTTCCCTAGTGCTTTCTGACCTCAGGCATTTTAGCAACCCAGTCACCATCTAATGAGAATCAGGAAAACACTGCTAATTGATTTAATGAAGGATGTTGATTTACTTCAGATGAGAATCTGCTTCAATAAATCTAGAGCCACTTGAAAAAGCAAAGATACCAAATCGTGTATTAGTTTTTTGATCTGAGATATGTATTTTAAGTACTTTTCCCCTCTTCTTTGACATCTTGACTGCATGGGATTACTTTTGTGTTCCATAAATTGCTTTATCTTCGGAAGGCAGATGGGAATGGCCACTCGTCTCTGTGATTTATGTGGTTGGATATGAGTGTGTCAATTTTGTCCTCCATAGAGGGGTCATGCAGGATCTCAGTGCAAATCCCTTATTTTTATAAGTCCAGGCTGTTCCAGTCAGATCTCCAAAATATTCTCAGCAAGTGGGGATATGTGGTGGTTATATAGATGTTGCAGTCATGGCCTTCTCATGCCTAGGCATCCTAGGAATGTAGAAGCCCATGACCCAGGGAGGCCAAGTTCTGTCTTAGATGAGACCTTATGAAACATTTATATATTCTTTCCATGCATCTGTTGAATTATAGCTTTCAGTGTTCTCCAAGATTATTTGCAACTATCATGTCTTATCATGAACAACTTTCCATATGTTTTTTGTGATGTCTCTGGAGCTGGTACATCACTTGTTACTGCTGAGGGCTGTAGTTGTTGGAGTGGGCAGCAACATTAACCCTGTCAGTGCCTTGTCACTTGCCATAGGAGATGTGCATTAATATCATTTTCCCTGTACTCTGCTGAGCCCCACAGCACTGGCTGACAGGTACTGACAAATCCTAATTCCTTGTGCCCCGTGTTCCAATCTGGCTGCACAGAAGGGAGCTCTGATCTCAAAGCCTCATGGCTGCCTTGGTGTGCCTGGGCATGTGGATCTCCCCAAGAGGCAGCACATCCTTCTGAAGGCAGGCACTGCCTGTCTCACCTGGGGTGTGTGAACTGCAGCTTGCCTGTGCTGGGCCAGTCAGGCTGTGAGCAGGGGTGCCCAAGGCTGGCTGAAGGTACAGTCAGCCATAAGGGAAAGAGGTAAGCACACACAAAGGTGGGGCAGATTTTCACCAAAAGAATGCCTGTACAATCTGAAGTTTGGAGTAATGTTTTTAACTTGAGATTTCTCCTTTCCTCATGTTGCTAGTCTGCCCTTGGTCTACCGAAGGGCTTTTTTTGAAAAGGTCTCTTTTCTCCTGGCTGCTGGTTCTTGCATAAAGTAAAATGATGCCTGTACTATACTGACAGTCCATTTGGGCTTTCCTAATGGAAAACCCCTACATATGATTTTTAGCTTTTTTTGTCTTTTTAAGAGGAAAATCTGTGCCAAAGATGTTGCCAGCTTTATTAATTTAGCTTTCTGTGACAAAGATAACTGAATAAATCCTTTATTTCTAGCTTATATTGTGATTGATGCAATAAAATTGGTGTCAGTTCAAGAAGTTCCACATTTATTTTGACCTGAAATAAATGTGAGTGTAAAGTTAGGCTAGGAAGAGAACTGTGTGATTTGGGATTATGTGGTTTGCCATTTGAACAGGCACCCACCTGCCCATGCTCCTCTCACCATTGGCTCTAAGAGCACTGGGTAGTTCCCACATTTTTTGACCTCCTGCTCCTTCCAGCTGTGAACTCATGGTCCAGCAGGTATATGTTGGTTGAGATAACAAGAGAATGAGCCCTACTCCTTTCCCTTCCTGCTAGCACCACCTGTAGCAACATGCTTTCCTAATTTTTGTGATAAGATTCTCACATTGTGTATCCTTTCCACTTTGATTTTCTTAGACATGTAATTTAAGCTATCACAAAAGAGAAAAAAGTTTGTATAATTGATGAGAAGTGTGTGTAAGACATTGGCTATGTTAGGATTCTTATAATGTACTTAATCACACTGCTGTGTTGGTATCAGCTATAACTTATGACTATTTATGATGAACAATTACTATAAAAGAAATATATGTAATGGAAAATAATATAATAGTTCTGTTTACCATAAGGACTTTAGATTTACAAATGTGCTTTTAACACAGGTTGGCTTTTAAATCTTTAAAATTATATATATTCTGGTAATATTTTAAGTTTTCTTTAGACCAAAGATGATCTGTCCCCTTTCTGAATGTTATTTTACATTTTCATTGCATAATCATTTGCTGAAATAATCATACTACATGGAGGAAAGCTTGTCAAACTACTGATAGATGTCAATAGGGTACTATCGGTTTGCTGAGGATAAAGGTGGTGTAGGAGTGCAATTGACAGTATGCATATAATTTGGGTTCCAAATTTATGTTGTTACTTAGAATTGGATATATTTGTTGATTGGAAATTTTGCTTTTAAAAGAATGAAGGAATATGGGTTTTTCACAATCAGAACTATTCCTTTATAGCCTTCATCTGGTGAACTGTTATAATTTTCGTGTGTTTTTTTTTTTTCTTAATCTACACAAAATCCCCATCCCATTTCTTTATTTCATCCTCACATAATCAACATATGTATTTTATAGTCACCACAGTGGTTTATATGACAAAATAAATCTGTTGGGATTCAGGATTTCAGTTCATTGAATAATTTGCTAACAAAAGATAGTATTCACCCTGAAGGTCGGCACAATGTTCTGTTCCTTGTTAGCTATTTTATCAAAACTGCCCTTCATGTAAATCTAATTGATAGTCAATTTTGAAATATTGATGTTACCCAAAAAGGCTGTGTGCATAAAAAGGTCACATTCTGCCTCAGATATGTTTGTGATACTCCCACTGACAACAGTGGGAGTTCTGCACATAGCACACGGGACAGAGGCTGGCCCTTGATCTTTAAACCATTAATTCTTAAAAATGAAATAAATAAATAAATAAATAAAGGCCATGTTCCAAACTCTGAGTTTTTTACTGCAAGTTTCACTTAGGCTGAACCTTCACCATGGGTCAGCATCATTTTATTTGAGGGAGAACTTCACAAAATACTCACCAGCTGATGCAGTGTTGCTGCTGGGTGCTCGACATTCAGCCTGTCTTCTTCTGGAATAACTTCCAGTCGGAATAAACTTAGAAAATTTACTTGTTTAAGTGACTTGAAACAAATTCTAAACTCTATTTTCAAAATTAGACACTGAATCTAAGACTCACTGAAAGGCTGTGTGCTACTAAATGTCAGTCATCCTTTAGTACAGTTTAGAATGCTAAGCAATGTCAGTTTAAGTGTTAATCCCAGTTCTTATTTTAAGCATTTGGGGGATTCTTGTTTACAAACACTCTTCAGAGCAACACTTATGACTTCTGCCACAGTACTTCCATTAGATATAGTTATGGTTTTAGGTAATATTTGGTGGGACTTCATAGAGGAAAATCAAGATTTTTAGGATGCTTAAAGCTTTAGAAGATTGTTCATTGTATTTTGGTTGGAATATGACTAGCTTTAATTGACTGTTATTGATCTTTGTGGCTCCTGAGGAACTGTGCCTCCTCCAAACTTGCAGTTTAGCATACAGTGAACATATCAGGTTAGAAAATCACTAGAAATGAAGCAAAACTAGGTTAAGTGATTTTTCATTTTCCAAGTTTAAGCCAGAATGCTGTATTGCAATGCTTTCTGGTATAACTATTTTAAAAAATTTAGGAGGGGGATTAATAGACTTTAATATGAAGAACAAAGCTGTGTTTTACAGCCACAAACAGATAAGAGTGTGCAGTTTTGCCTTTAGGGCATTACATCAGAGGTTGAACTAGATGACTTTTAAATGTACCTTCCAACCCAAAATATTCTATGATTTTAGGAGATGTGTGGGACTGAGGAGCTGAGAGGAGGGTTTAACAGTCTAGTCTGAAGGAACTGACTGTATCCATGCTTCTGATAAGATGTACAGGAATTAACTCCAGTTGTTAATGTGCTGCATCTCTGTTCCTAAAAGGATGAATTCCACACTCCACTTGGAGATTTTCCATTGAGTTGGGTAGAGCCAGAAATTCACCAACTACTTTAAAGCTCACAGCTATTAATCCAAGGCTTTCTGTTTGATCAGAAAAGCAGGTGCTGCCATTAACTTCAGTGGAACATGCCTTTTGTGAGTAAAGTCCCTTTGAGCAAAACATGGCAGGACTTAATTTTTCTGTACATTCAAATGAATTCTGTAAATTCATTTCATAAAACTGTAAATGGCAACTTTACCTTCCAACTTGATTGCTGAAATGCAGAGGAGGAGTTAAAACTGAGCAGAGATTTATAAAAAATATTGCTGCAATACCCTCTGCCCCCTCAAACAGGTTTGGTCTAGACAGTCTATATAAAACTGTGAAAGATGGGATTGTACAGGATCAGGGATAAACATAAATTTTTAAAGAGGAGTCAGAGAGCTGACATTGCAGCAAAGATACAAAGGCAGGATCTAATAGCTCAGGGACTTGTATCAGGCTTAGTTACACAGATCTTCTTGACTGTTCCACCTTTCTTTGCCATCTTCTGTTTAGCCATCTGCTGAATGATACCAGAGGACATCAGGCTCTATTTTCAGTGTTTTAGGAGGGCACAAATTACAGGTTGGAGAATGGGGAAGAAATCACAAGTTCAACTATTACATAGGCCAAATAGCTGTAGTCAGCCAAGGAAACATCACCAGCTCTCAGGGCACATAGATGTTGTCCTTCTCATCTTATTCCTACTTCTCTGCATTAAGCCCATTTTCCTATGTTGTAGCAAAACTGTAGAACTCTGGAGAGGCAAAACATGGCCTTGGAGGAGAGGTTTGGGAAACAGATAAGTGGTAGGGATTAGTTACAGAAAGAAAAATGATGGTGAATACCTCACCAAAGAAAGCTGGAAAAAAAAAGAGACAGATGGAAGTGAAATATTTTGGGAGTATGATGCAACAATTTATTAGAGTTAACTTTCTGACTAAATCTTCCACATTAATCGAAGAAACTGTCAGCATTTTATGTCCAACATAGAGATAAGCAACAAAACCAGACAATGAAGTATTTCTGAAAAGGTGTTCACAGGGAGAAACCCTGTGCTCCAGAAAAGAAACATCTGGAGATGTACTTCGTTATTCCACAGTGACAAGGAAATAGATGAAGTGTCCTCTGCAGTGAGACAGAGCTAGCACACCATCTGCTAAGCCTTAGGACACACCCCTTTTGGGACCCAAAGCCTGCCCAGGTAAACTGCAAGGGTGTGAATAATATTCCTGCATGTGAATTACACTTCACCACCATTATGCATTGCAGATAAATACTGAGCTGAACATTTTTTTTCATAGAAATTTCTTGCCATCATAAATTAAATGGTTTCACATTCATGGTAACAAATATGTTTGTGATTTTTTTTTTTTGTGCTCAACACCATTTTCCAGATTGAAATAACAGGAAAGATGATCTGGAAGCAACCTTGACACCAGTCAGAGAGAAATGGTCAGGCTGTGTTCAGAGTTAACCTGATTTTAACAGAGAAATTATTGTTTACATTCCCCAAGGATCATTGATGTTACACAAAAGAAAATTTTGTACCTCTTCAGTGTAAAATTTCCTACATTTGGGGTATGAACTTCAATTTAAGACCACTGAGAAAAAGGGTATGCTAGAAAATAGGAGAAAGGGAAGCAGTATTAAAGGAGATTGTGCATGTTCCTAGGACAGGTGCCGAGAGAAGTAATGTTAATGTATATAAATATACCCATGGTAGCTTTAATTAATTTATTTTAAATCCTGATGGACTGAAGAGTTTTCAGGATAGACTTCACAAGACCTCACAGGTCATTTGGTACTTGGGCTTTTGATTCTGGGCTGGGATTTGGCAGGAGACATTTACTGTAGTGACTGAGACAAGCTGCATTCACAGACTGTGTATATGGTATCTTAGAGAGGAGAGAGAAAAAGCAGCCTGTCTGGAGCTGATGAAGTAAAATTAAGATTTATGAACTGAGTAATTTGGGAAGGTCTCATTTTGTATATATATTATGACTAGCAATGCTGAACTCCTACCCAAGGGCTTCAGAGTGTATAAAACTTGGTTCTCACTGTGTGTGCTGTTATTCTAGCTGGATAGATGAAGGCATGGAAACAGAAGAATTGGATATGCCCTAGGGTATTAGGAAACTTGGTAGCAAAACACTGCAGAAAATCTGCAGGTGCTTTCTTTTAATGACAGCTACAAACTTCACACAGGAGTGTTCATTATACCTTACTCACTGGGTCCATCTGACATATGTAGTTTGTACTGGGTCTTAACAGATACATCAGATCAGAGCCATGCCTACATTTCTGTCAGGCTTCCACATATTTGCCTCATGTTTTTTCTCTTCACTCTCATCTCCTGTATCTTTCAACAGTTTTTAATGAGCACAAAAGGTGGCTTCAACTGGCTGGGACTCACTCAAGCCAGATGAGAGCTTAGGTGGCCAAGGCCATCCAGACTGGTGTGGTGTGAGGTGTTATAGGACAGAAGGAACAGGGAAAAACACGAGAGTTGTGCAAGGGCTGGTTTTTGTAAAGTAAAGGAAAGCAATTCCATAACATCAGCTTCATGCCAGAGATGCTAATCAATGATTTTACAGTTTTCTGTTTGCAGTGTAACACACGTGACTTGTCTTGAAGTGGAATACTACAGAGTACTGTGTTTCAGCATGAACAGAAGACAATTTTAAAAATTGATTTTAAAGTACAAAAAGAAAAGCAAGAAAATTCTTGTGGGATTTTTATCTTGGTGTAAATATTTCTCAGGCATAAATGAAATATGTTTGGTTTTGGGGAAAGACACAAATCCATCAGCAGAAACAATAGGCAGAGGAGGATGTTTTGTTCTTGAATCACATGTGCTTTTCTATGACAAGCTATATTTAAAAGCATTTAATGAGAAAAAAAAATCTGTTTAGTGATTCATTTGATACCAAGTGTCAGTGATGAATGGACAGCTGCTCTCCAAGGCCCTGGCTTTCATTATTGAGTTATTTAAATACATGTATGTGAGTACTAGAGAGAATTGAGATTTTTCATGTTTATTGGGAAGAAAAATTGTCCCAGATTTGGAGCATATGGCTTTTAGTTCTCACTTCCACTTCAAAATCAAGACTATATTGTGTTTACAAAGGATGTCTGATTGGAACTGCAATGGAGGTCCTACCTTGGAGGTAAAATAATAAATATCTTTAGTTCCAGGGGGTTTTGAACAAACAGATCTGCCTTTGCTTTAATAAAGTGGTCAATGAAAAGCAGTCTGAAGAAGAAATGTAACTGCACCCAGCTGATGCCTTTATGATAAGCTATTCTTTGATTTATTATTTTTCCCATTCTAAAGATATCATTAGCCCATAGATGTTATTCTAAATTTGAGATATTTTATTCATTAGTGTTCAGTGTAAGAATGGACAGTTGGACTTCCAGAAATAATTGTTTGCCTAGCTAGTAATGCTTATGGGATATTTTGGTCACCATCATCAGAAATATTTTTTGTGTGATTGGGTCAGGTTGGAGTTCCTAAGTGAGTTGTACAATTCTCTGTGTTAAACTGTCACAGCTGGAAATTTCCAGTTATTTCTTTGGGAGCTGTAACATGCAGTAACAGAAGAGTTACCCTCTGGAAACCTAATTGAGCAGTACAGACAGGTAGAACTGCCATTCGCCTCTAGCTCAGCTAAGGGCTGTTTAGCAGAATTTTCTTTTAAACTCATGTCTTTTTTTCTTTTGTACCTGGTAGGTCAGTAGATACAGTCAAGATTTTCTAGTAGGTGACTACTCAAAAATTTAGCTTAGTCATGAAGGATGCCAGTGCAGAGAGTCTTTTACTTTTGTTATTAAGCAAGACACCTACACATCCACCATGTGAGCTAGAAGGAGAGCATAGTCTCAGGTGTATTAATGATTTCTTTGAGATATCCTCTCCTCAGTCTGCTATGGTCTGTCAAGATTACAGTGAGATGAGTGCTTGTCAATACATCCACTCAACATAATGAATTTCATAATGAATGACAAGTGCAGACAGAACAAGGATTTATCTGTGGGAGAAAATAAACATTATAGGGCAAAACTATAGTGTAAATCAAGCTACCTTTGCACAGTTTTAATATGACATAGGAATACAAAACAAATTATGGAAAATAATTGAGTGATTTGCATAATTAAAAGTCCATCACAGCTAATTTACCCTGAATCTAAGAAATAATCTGAATCCCCTATGTCTCTTACCTCTACTTTTGAAATACCTGCAGTTACCAACCTTACTGAATGGCTGTTATTTCCACTGATATTCTCTTTTCTTTGAAATCCTAGAAGGTTTTTTCCTTTTGAATATTAAAACAATTCTATTTTATATCAACCTCTAGTCAAAATAAGCATTTTTAATTAATGTAGTACAGAGGTAGAAGATCCAACCTGCGTAGGAATTTTCAGTTCCTTCAGTTAAATTCGGACTACACAGCACCAAGGTCAAAACCTAGGAGAATGGTGAAGGCTTGAATTTTATTAAAAAGAAAAGGTGAGCATATAAGAGCTGAATATAATCCTTAAAAAAAGCATCTAGCTAAAAGCCTAAATTCCATTAGTATAGGCGGTGTGATGCGAGCATTTTAGGGCAAGAAAGCTTGTGCATTTCATGGAAGGCCAAGAGTCACAAGATATCTCTGGCTGTAAACATTTCAGTTTCTGGCCTTGAAGCGCCATTTAGTGCTGTTTCATTCATGGCAGCACCTGCATGCTTGTATCTGCCACACGACTTACAGACTGTAGTGGAATGACTCTAGGTGGCTTACGTGGGTAGACAGGATCATTCCATGCAAGTGCAGAGAAATGTGCATTACTAAACCTTGGGGTTTCTATTATCATGATATATATTTAGAAAGTGAGGAAGGAGATGTCTTCAATATGCTGCCCTGAAAGTGTAGATAAGCACTGCAAAAGCTCAAACACATCTAAGTAATGATTAGGTCCATCTTACAGCATAGTCAAAACTGCTGAATCTCTCTCTTCGAAACTGCTGGAAGAAAATCCGATTTATATGGATTGCTACATCTGTTTGTTCATTTAGTAGAGTTGTAAAGCATGGACTGTTGATAAGAGAAATTAAAGATACACAAGAAAGCTATTCTGATGAAGTGAAACTATTCTAGGAATTTTGGTGGGGTTTTTGTGTTTAAAACATCACTTCTTACTAGTCTCTTCTAAAGTTGTTTAAGCCTATTATGGGATGGAAATTTAATGGTCATGTTGCCAGAAAAGAACAGATGTGTTTAATAAATATTTGCTAGATATTTGGAAGGGGGATATGTATCTATTACATAAAATCTGATAAAAGATCAAAAATTTGAAACTGTATCTATAGGGGATGAGTACTACTCCCTTCACAGACCTTGCTGGCTTGCTCCATGTCCACAAAGGGGAGACAGGTTTCTATCATTTTGGTGGCAATGCCTCATAATTTTGTAGGATTTGGCATAAGTGCAAAGGAATCTGATGTGCCTCAGCTTGAAAAGTTCAAGCGGAAAGACCCAGCTGTGACTGGAAACCGGTTATCTTGATTCCAGCCCTGGACAAAATATCGACTGCTCGTGAGTGCTTCAGTGGAAAGAGTAGGGCTCAAGAATAATTTGTCTGATAAACCTCTCATTGAAGTTTTCCATGGAGACTCATAGCTGGGTCAAGATGTTTCTAGTTGTGATAGAAGAGACTCCAGAGGTAATGTTTATGCTTTTCCAATATCTGGAAGAAAACAAACAGGAAAAAAAACCCCAGTCTGCTGGTAGAATTTTTAGATAACACATACTGATGTGGTAAATAGTGATTAGAACATGCAGCACTTTGTGTTCAAAAATGTGCATGTCCTTATAAAAGCAAGTACAAATCTAGATAAGAAATTCGAGCTGTAGATGTAGAAATTCGTATCCTGAAGAACAGAACTCTGAAAAGGCTGTAGAGATCATTGTGGAAAAGTGATGCAATGTGAGACAAAATCACAAAGTATTTATACACATACGGTCATATAATATATGTTTTGTGTGCCAATTCATATGACATTCATATCTATGTAAACACAAACATATATGTGTATAGTATAGATAGCACATGTAGACATGTATAAGTGCATGCAGTACACAGTATCATGGATCATATACATGCATGGAGATGCTTACCCTACCATGTAATTATATATTTCCATATTAGTAAATGTGTAAACAGAGCAACAGTGAACAGAAGTGAAGTGATTTCATTTGTGTGAGGTTAGCAGGGAAGGTAGCTTGAAAGGTAAGTTGATGGCATTATGGACCATCATGGGGGGAAGAAAAACAAGTTATTGAAGAAAGTTTAATTAAGAAGCACTATAATAGTGCAATAGGTTTTAAATGATGCATAAGTAAATTCCACAAAGTCTCTTTGCTTTTGTGTATATCAGACCAAACTCGGGGAATAAGCACATATGTTGTTCAATTAGATTGAAGGCATTTTAAAGAGAGCTCCCTCTACTGCATTCTCTTTAGAGAAATAAAGACCTGATATGAACAAAACAAACAAAACTATGACACAGGTATAACTGACATGCTTTTTAAAAATGGAATAGCATTCCAGCACTGACCTTCTATGGAACAGGATAATGGTAAAACTGCTTGCCTGTCAATATGCTCTAAAAAAAATTCACTGTGATTTATTACTGAGCAGGACAGAATATGAAATGTCTTTAATAAGCTTAGTTAATTACCTACCCTGTTCTTTGTTTAATCATGTTAGTAGTCATTTGAGCATTTAATTACATTTTCAAAGGTCTTAATGGGAATAGAAATATTGGCTTATTACATTTAAATGAACCTGAAAAATACAGACCATTACTTTCCTCATGCAGCCTCATCTTTCCAAAAGGATATCAGCTTTAACAATTAATATGTCTTCTAATTAATACTATTTTCAATAGGATTGAGTATATATATAAATATATATCTATATGAGAATCTTAATGAATATACCCCCTATTAAGATATTTTTCATAGGTCCTGAATGTATAAATGAGAAAGAAAATTAACTAAACCCAAAGAGAGTGAATATAATACAATGTCTTTTTACTCTCATGCAGTAATATTCATTCATCTAGTTGCAAGTTACCAGGGGACAGATATATCCTTCTCATAACTCCAGGAAATTCAGGAATCTGCAGTTATGCCAGCGATAAACTTGGGCCTAGATTTTCTAAAATTGTACAAACCCTCGAAGATCCTTGATCTCCAAAAGGCATTTAATTCATTTAACCAGCTTCTTGCCTGAGAGATACCAAACAATTTTTAAAAGATTTTGGGTTCTAGTTTTACTCTTCAAGTGCAAAATGGGAAGTTTCTGAGACTTCAGAGATGTCTTGTGACTATGAAGGAAACAGATGAGTGCATGCAGTATGCAAGACTAATGGGAACTTGCTCTTGAAATAAAATTAATTCCCCTTAACAATTAAATAAGGCTTTTGTTTTGACTTAAATAGCTAATGGTTAGGCATCTCTGTTGAAATTTCAATAGAACAGGAGCTAACATTAATTTAATCCAAAATTTCATTCAGACTTGAAACTGGCATTTAGGGTGTGTGTTTTTTAGGTTTAGAAATATGAGAGATGTAATCTCATCTGATTTGATTTACACAATGGAGTTCTGTGCTTCTACTTAGAGGTCAAAAATAATATCAAAATAAGAGAAATATTCTCACACTCTAGAAAGGTAGACTTTGGCTAAGATGGATACCTTGGCATATTTATCCAAGAATATTTGTCTGTATCCTGTGAGTGTTGGCTTGCCATAGCTGTGCTGTACAACTCATACTCATTTGCATGCTAGATTGGGTTTTGACTGTATTCTGCTTCAACTTACAGACCTTAAAATTTGTGTTATCAAGAAAACCATTGGGAAAGTTTCAGGCCATATAATTGGCACTTTTGCATTCATCTGCTGTGCATTTGGTCCAACATGGCTAAGAAGCAAATATACAACTCATACCCTCTAACTATGAAAAATGGCTTTTTTTGTTAAACTCCATCTGCTGGTAGCCAGTAAGTGGAGAAATGTGAATAGTACACCATGTGAAAGTTAGCTTCTGGCCACAAGATACAATAATAAGAGAGCTGAACTCTCTAATATTGTAATATATCTTTTAAGAAGCAGTTTTTGGTTTTTTCTTTTAAATGTAAAATAGAAATTGAAATCAGAAAGCTGTAGTTGCACAGGAGCCACAATTGAAATACTGTAACTGTCACACAGAGACTGATTTCAGGCAGATTTCCCCTTTTCAATACCATGCTTCATTCTTTTTGTATATGTATATTTGATTACAATTCAGACATCTTTCAAAAAAATGTATATTTGATTACAATTCAGGCATCTTTTAAAATATCTGGGAGAAAATCTTGTGCAACATTTTGTGCCATACTCCCTGAACCGAGTTTACAGTGACTTATTTTCGTGGTAGCTGAACCTGACCTTGCTTGGGAGCCTTTGGGTCAGCTGTTGAGGTGCAAACTGGTGCTACAGGAATTCTTGCAGAGAGTGGAGGAAAGAGGGAAAGGGTTGAAGCTGTAATAGATGCTTTTGAAAAGCAAACTGTAGTTATAATGGGAACAAACTTTTCATGAGAGGGGGCAGACAATACATGTTATGAGGAGGCTTGACTTTTCATCTTCAGACACATTCATTACTTACATTGTGAGCACAGGGTCACTCACAACGTGTTATGTAAAATCTCTGTATAACATTATTGAGAAAATGGGACAGTGCAAGATTTCAGGCAAAGGAGGCAGCACAGCATTTCAGTATTTTCCGATTTTTCTCAGTTGGTTTGGGAGTTTGTCCCCAAAAGAAATGGAAAAGGAATTATGTTGCAAAAGTATAAAAAAGTAAGGAAAACAAAAGTGAGCATTGTCAACAAAAATAATTTTTCATCAAAGCAAATTTATTGATTGTGTAAATGGCCATGAATATTAAGTCTTGAATGATTAAGAAAGTCAAAGGGAAGGACTTCGTGCTGTGCTGCTTATTTTCAGCTGCCTCTTTTGAAAAAATACCCCTTCCTGTTCTCAGTGCTGTGAAAACATAAGGATTTTATAGCTAATGGAAAATAAAACAATTTAAAGGGAATAGCAAACTGGAAAAATGTCAGTCCCTCCAGACCAGTAAACATTCCAGTATCTCTTTAAGGAACTTGTTAATACATTTGTGCCAAGTAATACTTTAGCTTTATATATAAATAGTAGGAGAAAAACAGCTATAATACTTTTAACTCTTCCATAATTTTGCACAATGCAGTCTTTTCTTGAAGAAACAGTTCCACTTTGCAGAAGGCTGATCTTCCCACTTTGACAATATCTGATTCATTCATACAATATGCTTGAACACAGATACAACACAGTGTTCTGTCCCATTAAAGTAATTTTCATTAACTTTAATTTTATACCTTCTGCTCCTACTGCAACCCAGTTAAATGTTTTCAAAGGTCACTGCCATGTCCAGATCGAGCAAGCAATATACAGGATTTTTGTTCTTTGAATCAAGCACAGCATTGAGAGGGGAATCAGAGGCAAGCAGTAGGTGTCAGAAGACACTCTTTGCAAGCTTTTGCAAGAAAGTCACAGGTCACTTAATTTTCAAATAGTCTAAGGTTTTAGGTTCTTTGAAAATAAAATGCAGAGCCAAATGTAAGTGTCTAGGAAATGGAACCAGTCACTGGTGCTATACATTTGAAAGCAACAGAGCTATATATTAAAATAATGACTATTAAATATTCAATATTAAAATAAACCTCTGGCTTATCTCATGGTTTACTATATTATTTTATTTGTATTTAATTGCTTATATCATTTATCTACCATCTTAGTTTTTCTGGATTTTGTTTTCTTGTTCTGTAGGGATGTCTCATCCATTACTTACTCTATTGTGATGGCTCAAACATACCCATATGTAAAACAGGTGTGGTAATAGTAAGAGTACCTGAACCATTTCAAAGTCAAGGCATGATTTCACCAGTTTTTCATATACCTGTGTGATCTCCTGTATAAAGAGTTCCATCTTATGCTAAATACAGACATATCCCCTGGCCAGCTGGGTGCTAGGCTCATTTTTAGGAGCTCTCCTGAGCAGCTTCTATATAACCCACAGCTGCAAGCTGCACACTCCAGAGAGTTTCTGTTGATGTTGAGACCCATTTCTATCCTTTGAATGTAACTAAAACCAGTGCAAATGTTTGGACAGGAGCTGTTCCCAGCAGGAGTTCAGGTTGGCATCCAAAATTACACTCTCAGCTGACTTCTGACCAAGGAGCACCCACAGCAGACCTTCCAATTTATGTCAATGAGCATGGATAGCTGACTTAAAAACTTTGAAATTTTGTGTATGGCCATTCAGGTTTGAAGCTAGGGCCTGCCCAGACATCAGAAAAAACATGCTGCTGCTGTGCCCCAAGCTAAGCAGTCTGCCAAAAGCAGGACCAGGGCCTGTGAGGATTATCACATCTTCAGATACTTCCTTCTGGGCAGCTGCTTAGGCTGTCCTTAGGAGAGGTCAGTCCTGCTTGAAAGGACTCTTGGAGGGCTGTAAAGGGAAACAGCTCTAATCATTAAATCTGAAATGCAAACCCCACTCTATCTTTGTTGTAGGACTCCTCTTTACTTTCATTTCCTTTCCAGCTGTTTTTGTGACTTCATATCTGTTACCTCTAATCACCAAACCCTTTGCCTTTCTTGGGGAAATAGGAGCTCAGAACGGGAAAGATCAGAGCATAGAAGATGTGTGCACGTATCTTTCAGAGATGATTTTCTTACAAACATAGCCAGGCTAGAAGGAAACCTTAAAGAGGACAAGGAAGGAGAGAAAACTGGACATTTTGGCTTTACAAGTGGAAAGTTATGTTTTAGTAAGAAGTTACTGTAAAATAAACTGCTTTCTGTCAGGGATCAGCTGCACTGATTGGGACTGACTGCACAAGGACATGCCCTCCCTGCAGGGTGCATTCCCCTGGGGCTGGGCACCTGGCTGGTTCTGATGGGGCCACTGACAACAGATGTTGCTTTGGTTCCAGCGTCATCCAAGGGAAACTAAAGAGGGATGGGGATGGAACTGGAGGCTGTCCCTGGTGCAACACCCCTGGGACATGGACTGGTGGCCTCAAGGTGCTCAGATGAGCAGGGTGGGAAGAGCCCCAGAAACTTTGGGCAGGGGTAGGCCAGGGCTATGGGTGTTCTCAGGGCCATCACATCTCTTCTAAGCAAATTTTGTTTTCATTTCAATTAAACAATGTGCTCGTAATGGCACATTGAATGAGCAGTGAGTTTTAGAATAAGACCAGTGGATGCACTACTGTGAATGTATTTGGGTTTGCAAATGAGAAGAGGGGTAAAAAGATGCCAAGCTTCCAAGAGATGCTTGCCAGGGAGTAATAAAGGAAAAGAGTCTGTAGCAAATGTGGCAATCACGGCTCAGGGACTCTTGCACAGTCTGTGACTCTGGCTGTAGTAAAGCAATGATCACGTGAGGAAGAATGGAGCACCTGGATGGGGCACAGCAAGAGGCAGGAAGGCAGATGACACTGAGAGATGCAAAATAAACAGCAAAACAAAAGTGCTCAGAAAAGCTACTGCCAGAACAAGGAAACCAAACTTTCCAGAAGACGCCTTGGCAGCAGTTATCCTGTGGCTAAGCAGAAGCTGGACAGAGAATCCTTCCACCTCCTTCATCCTACTTGCCTCCAGCTCTGTCTGTTCTATCCCTGCATCTTTCTTCCTCTGCTGTGAGGCTGTTGCCACCACAGTTATTAGTTTTACTTTCTCTTCTCTTTCCAGTTCTGCTTCTGGCATTCTGTATCCTGCATAATTCAGTGAAAATGTTTGCAATAAAAATCAGCAAAAAGACTGAGTTTCTACTAATGTTTCATAGTGATGGCTACAGCAAATGCTCCAGAAACACTGTGGAAAGAAATAGAAATGCACTAGCAAAAGGCTCTAATTTTACCTGAGTACCATAACCAGAATAGCTTGGTTGTACTGAAAAGCTGAACTATAGACTAGGTGACTGCAGGAAGCTGGGTCGACTTATGAGGCTGATAAATGTTTGAATTGTTACACAAAAGTGTTGAGGAGAGGCATTGTCTAATATTGTGATGAGCACTAGAAGGCAATAACATTTAATAACTCACAAATGGTTTGAAAGTATTTATAAAAACAAAATAAATTGCAAAACCAGAAATGCTTGCTGTTTCAAAGATTAAATCTAGAAATACTATTCCATATGTTATTGTGTGAAGCAGGAAAATAATACACCTACATCTTTTAGAAGTTCTCATGAATAGTCTTAAATATCTTAAATATGTTTGTCTGCTATTAGGAAAGTGGTTGTTTGTGTTTTTAATAGCATTTACCATCAGCCTGTCTGAATGGAGATGAGACTTCCCCTGGCAAAAGAAGAGTTCTGCTCTGAGAATAGCCTGCTCCCAAAGTGAAATAAACTCTACCAGCAGTAAAGTTGTTTTTGTTCCTGAAAGTGTTTATGCTGAAGATTTTGCTGGCATTGTTTTGTCACAGGAGGATGTTAAGTAAAGGTGTTAAGTGAATGTGAATTAGTTTAAGTGCACAAAAGCCTTGTTTAGATGCTCCTTTTGAGACTTAAAGTAGTAAAGAATTAAGACAGCTTTGTTTTGAATGAGGACTGTGCCTTAGGGATTAATACATTTTTACTGCTGCATTTTTATTTTGCATGTTTAGTTAGTTCAGCCTAACTTTCCTAACCATACTGTTGCAGGCAGATCTCAAGGGACAGAAAAACAAGGCACTGTAGAAACCTATTCAACTACATTGTCTAAGTGATGACAAAATGAAAGATGAGTTAATTGATTGCAGATATTTATTTTTGGTAAATTTGAAGAAGCATTGGTTTTGTGTACATAAGCATGTTGAGGAAAGTTAAGTCAATTTAAATGAAAGAATGAATTCAGAACACATTAAATCACTTTGCCTGAAAAGTCCCCACTATGACTCTTCCATTTTTAATAGTAGGGCATAGGGTGATGTGCTCTTGTAGCTACATGTAGCTTGACTTTCTTGGTTGTATCTTTCTTCATAAATTCTAAATATGTGACACAAATATGTCACACCAACATCAATAGAAATTTTACTTCTGGCCCCTTAATAAGAGTAGCAAACACCAAAGTCCATAAATGCCCAAATGTGGATTTTTCTGTTTCATCTTTAAAACTTTGTGCTCCTGAGAGGTTTGGAGTGTATTCATGGTCAGAGAAATGTTTGAGGGTTTTTTTTTTTCCTTTATAAACAATATTTCTTGTTCAAGAAACCCTAGGAGCTACTTTTTCACTTTGGTATTTTGCTCTGGCTATGCTGACAGAATGGGCTAATGGCCACCAAAATTGCCTCCAATGATCACGGTTAATGGGCAGAACATTTGCACTGTTTTGTGGTTTAAGATGTTGTGTATGCCTATTTGTTTGGTGTCATCACACTTGCTTACCCTAGGCATCTAAGATTAGTATCTAAACTTCTCTTGGCTCCATTCCTAGACAAAAAAGAGAAAAATAATGTTTCCCAAAGAGCAGTTCAGAGAATCTCTCTTTCTCTCTGCACTGCACAATACCCAAGGTGATTACCTGTGTGAATAGCCTCCTCCCATTATACAAATTACTGTTCTTCCAAAAAGTAAAGCAGAAAAACAGTCTTTAAAGCTCATCATCATTTTAACCACTAGGTCTGCTAATGACCATGTGCCTCATTCTTCACTGACAGCAAACAGTGTGGTCTCTGATTGAGGTTATCATATCATATTTGTTTAGGTAATGTGTGATCTTTGTCAATGTGTCTGGCATCAGCTCTCATCTTAGAGGGAGGTTTATGCAAAGAACTTAAAAATAACAATCTTTTAATTATACAGCAACTATCAGTTGTTCACTTAAATACTTGGTCTTCAAGCTGGAGAAATGTCTGAGCCTCCAGCTAATGGGCTGCAGCTGAGCACATTCTGCTGTTTACCCAGGCTTTCAACAGGAAGCAAGCAGCACAGCGTGAGATGAGTGGCTTGATTAGCTCTTTGATGTATAATGTATAAGCGTGCCTCTGAGGATGTGGTCTTGTAGAGCATGGGGCTGCTTTTCGAAAAGAAGCTCAGCATATTTGTATTGAACCTGCTTTAACAGCTTCAAAACTCTCTGCTAGAGATGGAGCCTGCTGCAAAAGCGTTCTCACACAATCTACAATTCATTGATAATAGATCCTTACCCATATATATGCTGAAGGCGCTGCTTATATGGTAGAGCACTTGAAGAATTTCCAAGGGATTTACATTTTTTTTTAGCGAAGAAATTCAAGAATGCCCGTGGTTTTACACTGATTTCAATTATCAGAAGGCTATTTCATACTTCAGTAGTTTCAAAGACAAGTCTCAGTACTCATGTGTGACAGACCTCCAGGTACTGCCTGACAGCAGCTGGGAAGATTTTGGGTTCTGATGTGCCTCCTTTAAAATGGACAGTTTGAACTAAGAACACACATTGGTAGATGAAACACGACAGGTTTCTCTTCAGGTCTGTCAATTTAGATGCAAGAACTACCAGTGCTGCAGAAGTTATTACAACAGTATTATCCAGAAAGAAATGAGCTACAAGATGGGGAATTGACCTGTTTTCTGCCTCTTCATATTGCAATTCTTCATGTACATTTAAGAACTGTAAAAACCATTCTGTGGCCCATTTTTGCAACCTGGTAATAAAGGGAATAGTAGGTTTACCTGCTTCTTTTGGTGGCAAAAAGGTGTGATAAGTGTCAATAACACATTATTAGATCCTCTAATGGGAAGAAAGCCTTAGAGCAGTGCCTGAGATTGCTCTTCAAGAGTTTGCTGAAGACTCCCCTAAAGGAAGCTGATCCTTTCCCCAGATACTGCCTGTGGTTCTGCTTGTTGTTTCCACCACATGCGACAGATGGTGCTTAATGATGTATATGTTCCTTATATGCAGCAGACCCAGAAATTAACCTTGTCTAAACTGCTTATGACAGAAAATGTTAAATTATCACTCAGTTATGCCAGAAAATGTTAAAGTATCACTCAGTTATGCATACTTGCTTTCCAGTGCTGCTTTCATTTCTTCTCCTTTAGTTATATTTTGGGCCTCTAAAAATACTGTTTGCACTTTTGGTGGCTGGTAGCTTCGATTTTCCCATTTCCTTTTTGAGAGTTAGAGGATAATTATAATACATGTTCTTCTGTAGTTAGGAGTGAACAGAAAGTCTGTTAAAACTCTATACAAAATTTACTACAATGCTATTTTTGGATATCTATTCTTAAAAGTTCTTGGCTTAAGCTATTTAGAGAATTGTAACACTTCTCAGCATTTTACTTCAACTTTTACAGTGGTTATAAAGCTGGTGGAAAACTGGCCCTTGTTCTTCTTTTTTGTACCATTATTCCACCACAGCATTACCATTCACAGATTCACATCATTATTGTGGACACTGATATGAACTTTTTGCTCAGTAAGAAAAATAAAGTGACTAATGAAAAATTGAAAGCAAAATTATGTATACTAAGGAGACGGCCAGTGTAGTTTCTTTGATGTTACACTGAGATGAGAATTTAGGTTCTTCCTGTCTTTCAATCAGAAAATGCTGTTGCCATCATAGCTGGTATGGAGATAAATTAACTCCATTTTTCATAGCACTGGGGTTTATCTTACAAGTTGAAATAAATAATCCACCCCCTCAATACAAATTAAAAGTGTGATGCTCTGTTTTTAGAAGCACATGTCCAGCTGTTCCTCTGGTTTTTCTGTCTTTAGCCTTGGGTCTTGGAATCCTGCTAGAAACAGGATTATCTATGACTCAAGAAGACAGAAGTGAACTAACCTTTTTTTCTCAATTTTAGTGCAAATTAAAGGTTGGGCATGCAGCAGAATTTACCTAAAGTTGTTAGAGGAAAGAAACAGAAAGGTTACTAAAAGCTTCTGCATAAAACATAGTGCGAACTTCCTGCAGCTACAAGGAGTATGTAAAAAGTTTACAGGTGGTGAGTACATGTAAATGCCACAGAAAATTATTATTGTAGGGAAGCTGATAGGGGCATTTAGGGCACAGCAAACATAAGACTGAAGAAAGAGATGATCCAGAGTGAGGTTGACCAAAGCAGTAACAAAATAGAATTTAAAGTAGTATTGCTACAGGAATAAGGTGAAATAGAGTACAAAATTAAATCAGAGCAGGGAAGAAGAATTCACAAAACTCTTTTCCTGGCCAGAACCATGGAAAATGGAAGCACAAATAATTTATTTTGCTCAAGTGCAGTTTGTGATCTTATGCCAGGATTGCATTGCTTTCAATGACAGAGCTGAGAAAAGTTGACAGTTGTGGCTTATGCAGTGAGATCTACCAGGCAGCACATTTTTCAAGGTGAAAAATGGCAGAAACCCTGGACTGGTATCACAGGAAACACAATGAGAGTAAAACAGCACTGGTAAATGCATTAACCACTATCAGTACTGCACCCATTTCCCCTTCCCACAGACAGAAAATTAGAATGATAAACTTCAAGAAAAGCAGTGTCAGTGGAAACAAAGCTCAGTTAGGTTACAAGTAGTAGCAATTGTAGTAGTAAAAGGTAGTATTGATAGTAATAATAAATAACACTATTAGTAATCATAGGGGCAATAACTTCTAGATCCATGTGTGCATATTCATTGTGTTTTCATTTGATAAATTGATGGCAAAAAAGGCAAACATATTTACTGATCTAGCATCTTAATATTTTGTCACTATTAAATATATCCTCTTAAAAAGAAGCCCACAAAAAATTGCAGACCTTTAGGAGGAAACACTGCACAAACCTTGTCAGGAGTTTTATGAGGGAAGGCTAATTGTCCTTTCCTTTCTTTATTTTGCAACACTAAAATCTAGTGTTACCTGCCTTTCCTTCCAAAAGGCTAATGAACATGTCCTGATATTCATTTGAGTTTTGGTGACGACAGCAATGAAGCACCTTCCCCATCCCCTGTGACCTTTGTCATTAGGACTGCTGCCTGTTTGGAGGGATGTGATCCAGGGCTGTGACACAGCATACCCAGTGGGACAGTGTGTGCACTTATTGTCACACCGTGGGTGCTCAAATTTTCTGTGTTCAAGGCAGACAGGACTGGCTCTTGGTTTGCAAGGGCTTTGCATAAATTAAATCTAGGTATTTCCTATGGGGCAGGTTCCCAGTACTTATCCTGTTGTAGATTGTTCATATCCCTTGCTTTCTAAGCCAAACTTCTCTGGTTTATTTATTTTTCCATAGAGTTATAGGGTTACATTTGCATTGCCCATGTGACTGATGACCCCACAGTCCAGTTTTGTGTATTCCTTTCAGTCCAGCTCCTTTACATTTCCCATGCCAGTGGCCTGGCACTGTATCCCTTTCTGAAGGGAAGGAGTGAAAGAAGTGGAGCACTCAGGCAATGTGAAATCAAAGTATGGGTATTTGGAATAGTCTCTGTGTATACTCTAAGGCATGTCATTTAACCTTCTTTTTTTCTTTTTTTTCCTCTCCTTTAGAAACTTGTGTCTAATATCATCCAGTAATTAATACTCAATAAGATCATGTATATAGTTATTTGCAAACTGCAAATTCTCATAAATGGTTTGTATTTGTTGAGTACTGACTGAAGCCAGTAAAAACCCAACAGAAATACTGCATTTCCAGCACAGCCATTCCCTGTTGTATCTATTTCTACTAATGCAGATTTTGGTGGGGGGGTTTCCTTGTAGCTGCAATGCATGAGGAAACCACAATCTGTCGTATGCTTGAGTCTTTGGTCAAACCAAACATAATGGAAAGAAAGACTGCCATTTTTTACAAGAAATATTGAGCTTCATATATTTTCTTTTAAGATTTTTTAACTGCTCAAGCATGGAGATTGGATTACATCTCTGGCATTTTTGTTGATGGCTCCTATGTTTAAAATTATTGTTTAAGCTTGCATTAGCCTAAGTATCTTCCCTTGATTTTGGCAGTATATAGCCTTGTATTTCCCGTTTTTGACTGCAGTAACCTATAAAGTTATAGATAAAATGCAGAAAAAAATTACACTAAGTTGAAGTTTACATAGCATTTTGAATCATTTTAGTAAGATGGTGTTAGTAGAAGGTTAATGCAACTACCAACACTGTAATTACAGAATTCTAGGAGGTCAGGGAAAACAATTAATGCCTTCAAAATAGTGGCTTGGGGCTGTAGAGTTTGTATGAACCACTTAGTCCTGCTAATATTCATTCACAGAATAATATCTCAGAAGACTGCATTTTTCTTTAGAACTTCTCCTTACAGAAGCAGATTTCCTTTGCCCTTAACCTTCTCCATGGGCTGGAAGCTCTCAGAGGACCTCTCACTTATTATAACATCCATTTACCAGGCTTCAAGAGCCCCATGGGACAGACTTTTGTTTTCATTTGTCTTCTAGATGGACCCATGCTAGTAGCTGTTCTTGCTTTCAGGCTTAAAATGGTGGTGAAAGTAGATGCAGCAGCCACAGCCCAGTCTGTGCAAGTCTCTGGGCAATGCATCCAACCTTCTGCCCCTCACCTGGATGGGTGGGAGCACACTGCCCCTCCCTCCATCATGCCTTGACAGGTGTGGATAGTCCAGTGTCAGACTTAGCAAGGTTTTTCTCTAAGATACTTTTATTTTTAATTCAGTCTTCCATGTATCATGAACTCCAGCGCCTAAGGCCAGCTCTGGCAGGGTACCTGAAATGTCACAACACCAGACTGACTGGGGAGCGGGGCTCACCCCGTGCCATCCACCCGCTGGCTGGGGCACCACGGCCAGGACTGAGTGCTGCCAGAGACCCCAACCATGAGAGGTCCAGAGGCCCCAGATCCAGATCTGGGATCCCCAGATCCTTCACTTCAGCCTCACCTGAGCCTCTGGTGTCTTTCCCTCATTTCATTCTCACCCTTCAATGACCTCCCTCCAGCCCCTTGGCGCAGAGCAGAACTGGCACCATCCATCCATGGGCTGAGTTTCCCTTGAAGGATCAGGGAGAAATCTAAAAAATCCCTGAGTCCTGGGACTCATTCCACAATTAGTGAGAACATTATAGGTGCTTTAGAATGCTGTGAACTTCTACTAGTTTTACTGGGGAGATGCTAAATATCTGAAAAAGCAAGCCTCCTTGCAGTGGTAATGTGTCAGAAATCTCTGGCTGGAATCCTGCTGAGATCGTCATGTACTTTTGCTGTGACAAATGAGTTTGTGAACATTTCTAGGAATTCTGTTCTTATTCACCTCTTGCTTTTACGAAATAATTTGGATTATATTTTTCCTTAGAGATGCTTGAACTTTTCTCTTTCTAATTTGCTTTCCTTCTTCTAAACATTTTTTATATGGTGTAGGATTTTAAGAACTCAACCTAACTAATTTTACATGTTTTTGAATGCTGGTTTGTTTGGGGGTGTTGGGTTGGGCTTTTTTAAGAACTGCAGTTGAACTCAGCATTTGCATTTTGTTTAGAAAATACCATGCAAAGGAGAGCAGCAAAGGGGGAAAAAAAAGCACAGAATTTTGTTGAAGAAACTAATGAAGGAACACAGCACAGGACTGAGTGGATATCATGTCGTATCCTTCCCCACATTCAGACACAGGCAGTTTCCTCTGGCTTTTCACAGTGAGATTATCAAGGCAAATCTAGTCATGCTCACAAATCTACAGCACGTGAGGCAAGAGTACTGCAAGATAGAGACCTACATTCCTTCCTCTCTTGACTCTCCCCTTGCCCCTCCTCTTCCAACCTAGTGTTTGCCCTCCCGACCTCAAAAATAGTGTTGTACTCACAATTTTTTTTTTAAATCTGTTTATTTTTGGCCTTCATGTTTCAGAGGAAGTACCTATTAAATTGTCTATGAAATAGAGTGGTTGAGAAAATTTGATCTCATAATATTTACATGAAGTAGCATTGCAATAATAACACTAGCTGGTGTTAAGAGAAATGGAACCTTTTTAGTCAGGTACAGAAGGAAAAGTTTTATGACGGATGAAGGAAAAATTCTGTAATAACAATCAAGCAGTCTGGAAACTTCTGTCACTAACCAAATGTGATATATTGAGGACAGTAGTTTTCTCAGTTCTGCGTTTTAACAAGGCTTTGTTATCTATATTTACATATTTGTGAAAATAAACAAAGGATTAAAATATATGAAGAAGAGACGAAACAGTGATGTTTCAGGGATGTTTTGATGTCAATGATATAATGTAGTTAACTACTGTAATGAAAACCCCTAGGCAACATGAAAGCCAGTGGTGCCAAACTGCTGTTAAAATTAGACCTGGTAGATATTGCTTCACACACAAGTGACTGGACCTTATGTGTGCTTTTGTGTTACAATGTATATTAATGTTTTGAAATTGCTTTGGGGATAATTAACATTAGAGGAGAAGTTAAAACCTCAGGTTTAGAGAAAAAAACTCAGAAAAATGCTTTGTTTTATTTCTAAAATTATCAGCTGCATAAGTACGCAAGTGCTGCAAAGGAACAAATTATTATTAATTTCTTCTTTAAAAAGTTAGTTTTTAAATAGTATTATATTTTTTTGTCCAAATCCAGGATTTATATTGACAGGGATGGTGACATTTCAATCATAGAAAAACATTTTCTGTAGCTGTTGTATTTTCATTTTCAGCTGGGCTATGGAGTGAGCAATTCCACATTCTTCCATGTGCATGCATTGAGTAATCTTGGCTTGGTTTACTTCAGACATGGGCATGTTCATCTTTCCATCGCTGTATTTTTCCAAAGGCAGAAACAAAGTATGCATTTTTCTGATATGGAAAAGATGAGAGGGTGGACAGTGCTTTCCAGGAGGTGTTTGCTCTCCTCCCTGGAGCTCTGCTGCCCCTGGCCCTGTAGTGCTGCCACGCTGAATTTGAAGTGGCACAAGCAACTTCTCTGGATATTTACTGTTATCATCAGTGCACAAACATCATCCAACAGCACAGATTCACACAGCAAAGAATTCTTCACATTGTACAGAGTTTCACACAGGGTTTAGTCCAGGAAGATGTGAAGAGCTCATTTCAAGCAGATTCTAAGTGTAGCTTGGTCAGTTCCTAATCAAATTACTTGAAAGATGAAACCATTATTTTTCTTTTGTTTTAGGTTATAAACCAAATTATACTGCTTGCAATGGCATAATAGCTCAAATAAAAGCTGGAAAAGGTAACTGTATTGGGTTAATGTTGCTGCAAGCAGCAGGGACGTAAAGTCAGTCCTCAGTTTCTCAATAAGCTTCCAACATTTGCTGCTATAGCCACTGTAGTGAAACAGCTTTGCCATGCACTAATTTTTGCATTACACCTGGGGACTTAGCATTTGGATGGACATTCTCCTTTCTTGAAATCTGTGCAAAAGCTAATATAGAAAGATTTATAGATATATATTTGTATGTCTTGTTTCCTTGGCATTGGCAGGTTTTTTTCTGCAAGAAGGAGGAGAGAAATATTTCTGCAATAATTCTAATAATATTTTTTGGAATTGTTTATTTTGTTGAAAAAGTTGGATGAAAATCATTGTGCCTTTGATTAGTTTACTGTGGGAAGAAAACAGAGTCCTCTGGGGTTTTTTCCTTAATTCTCTGAGCCTAAATCTGTTTTTCCTCTGAGGGTAAAATCAGCCTCCGTGTATCTAATTCTATTGCTATATTCACAAAAGTGATACTAGCATTGAGGCTAGGTGTGAGTTTATCACAAGGAATTAGGTTTTGTAGTGTTTTTCTCAGTTGTCTGAACATTCTAATTTGTCTTTTAATGGCATGTATCACCTTAGTGAGAAAAAAATTAGCACGGTGTAAGGTGCTTTTGCAGTAAAAATATCTATGATCCATCAGAAGCAATTTAGGGAATGCGTTTTGTCCTTTCAATGTCATATGTACTTCACACAGTATAAATTTCAGGGGGACAGCTCAAATGGTGACATTGTCAGAAGGGTGGGATTCAGCTCAAGTGTAAGATACTTTATTAGCATGCATGTAGTTGTCTGAAGGCACACCAAACAGTGTTCTGCTGCCTAAAATGAGGGCATCTCCTGATATTTGGAATGTCCTAAAGATTCTTGGACATCTGTGTGGCATTGATAGCTCTGACTCATGGTCTCAAGGAGTCTTTCAATCTTCTGATGTTGTGGCTGGATGCCAAAAATGCATCCAATGCATAAGGTATGACACTAGCGACACCCCAGAATCTTGGTGGGTAAGCTCACCATGCAGACCTGATCATACATATTCAGTTAGCCAGAAGATCAATTTGTTTCACCTGAAAGTCTACTTCAAGGGTGGAAGCTATCTAAAATAAGCAATCTAGCACCATTTGAGAAACCCTGGGATATCCAGTCCTTAAGCTTGGCACTAACATGTGAGTTTTCCACCCCAATAATGAGCTCTGATCTTGTCCATGTCTAACAATTTGGAATACATTTTTAGTAACTGAGGCATTGTTGATGTATTTACCATACATTTATTGCCATTTAAGCATGATATTTGGATCATGCTTCTTATCTTCTGATCTCAGCTCTATAATCCAATATCTTGATGGTTTATTCATAAATTATCTATCTGACATGTGTCTTGCTGACATTACACAGAAGATCTCTAAATTGGAATCTAAATAGATAAGAAAAATTCTGCCCCAAGGTATATCTTTCATTGAGTCGTGTTTGATCCACCTGCCAAAAAATCTTTTTATTTAATAAAATGGCCAGGAGGAATATTTTAAGTCTAAATCTAATTTGAGACATCGTGCTTAGTAATAATAGCAATAGTCAGACATATATTTGCAGTAAAAATGTCTGCTTATGAATGATTCAAAGTTTTTACAGTGAATTGAGAGACCCTTTAATGCTTTTACATTGGCACGAGGTTTAAGATAGCAGGTGGAAGAAACTAAGGAGATTTATCAAAGATAAACATGTCAACAGATATTAAATACAAAAATACTGTGCCTGGCACTGGGAGGCTCTGTCCTGCTCTAGGGTCTAAGGGAGTAGAAAAAAATCTAGTAGAAAATCTAAAACTTATTAAACATACTTCATCCTAAAAATACCTGCCCAGAGCACCAAAACCAGCTAACCAAGCTGCAGATGTCTGTGTTGGAGTTGCCTAAAGGTGAACCCTCCACCTCATATTCAAACATGTAAGAGTAAAACACAGTTAATATATGACTTAAAAATAATTGAACTGCATTACAGTTTAATTGGTGACAATAAAGAGTAAAATGAAGAGTGAAGGTTACCTGAATGATTGGTGATTCCTATGTTTTTGTACACACAGAACACGATACCTATTGATGAGAGTATTTTCTTTCTGTAGCAAAAATACATTCCTTGGCAAAAGTGTTACACTTTATTGTAAGGACCATATCTATAAGTCATCAAATTATTATTTGCATCAGTAATATAATAATTATGTGTGAGATATCAGGAATTTCTGATATGCTGAATTACTAAGTAAGCCAGTCAAGATGCTTCCCTCAGTCTTGTACCAAGGAAATAACTCAAACTCACAAAGGAGTCTCCTCCTGTAGGAAACATATTTCCTTTTTTTCTGGAAAAACTTTAAACTTGGTTGTGCTGAATAAATATGTAAAGAATTCTCATTTGCTCTAGATTTGGAATTAGGGAGAATATGGAAATAGTTTTTAATTGTCATTTAGCTATTTTGCATCTCAGTATGGGGGAAAATGCTAATTTGTCTAGGGCTGGAATGGATTTCTTCCCTGGAGGACTAAGGCTTTTTGAATTAGTTGAGGGAGCAACAGTTTCTGCTAGAATAGGAGCAGGTAAATGAATGATGTTGAGTTGAACGTGGCCAGATCATGGATTATGTCAGTGACCTTTGCAAAGCCAAGACCTGCTCAGCCTGGGCCACTTCTAGCCTTGGAGACAAGCAAAGCAGCTGCTGTCTTTTAAATATAAGAGAGCAGGATAATTACTGATGTTAAGCAGCCTGTGATTTAAAGGTTTGCTAGATCAGAGTTTATACATAGGCACCAGAAGACCATCTACCTACCCAGTTTTAGGTAGGGTCCTTTGCAGGCAAGGGGAAGGAAATGCAGTGACTCTCTTTTGAATGCCAAACAAGGAATAAGTATATTGTTTTCAAAAGTGCTACATGTATGTGCATAAAATGTTAGGCAGTAAATGGGATTGGATGCTGATTGCATCATACCGTTCAATGTGTTTTTGAAAATACAAAAATTGGATGTTAATCCATGCAGAAGATAAAATGAAGTAGTCTTCTTGAAGCCTCAGAGAAAATTCATCTTTCCTGTGGACAATCCCAACATGCTTTTTTCTCCCACTTCAGTAGCGAAGAGGATTCTAAATATATGTGTGAAATCCTTATTTTGCTCCATGAAAGCTGGCTTATAGGGAAGAAGGTGATTTGCATATAAATTTGCAGGTTTTGTGTGGGACTGAGATTTTCCTGGGAAGTTGGCTGGGTAACTTAAAGGTGCTGTGTCAGCAGCACGCACTTTTTAGTGAATGCTGGAAGGAGAGCTTGCACTGGAAGTGGTATTTGTTAGAGTGTCTATCTGCAGTGCTGATTAGATATTTGCTACACTGCTTGGAAAAGAGAGCAATTCACTGAGAATAATTTTTCAATTGTTGTAATTGCCAGATACTACATTTTTTCCTTATCTTTTTAAGGCTGGGGTTTTTTGGTGTTTTTTTAGAGACAAGCATAGGTGGTGTGTTACTGTAGTTGAACTCCCATCTCATCACATTCATTGGGTTTTGTAGATATGTTTTTCCAGACATTTTCTCACACACCACCCCCAAACCTTTGTTTTAAATCTCATGCTGTCACCTGGATGGGTGGGAGAGTGTATTTTTGTCTGGCAGCTATTCTGTTGACCTGCCTCTAAGATAACAAGTGTGGACCCCAAAATGGGTTCTGATGAAACATACCATCTTTTCAAAGCTCAAAGGATGGCTTGGATGCTTGGCTCCTCCTGTGCAGTAAAACTGTGTCTGACATCTGTTTAATACAACTACATGGAGCTTAGAAGTGAAGGGCAAGCCTGAGGATCCAAGCTGATGGAAACCTGCTGCCAGTGCAGCATGTGTGCTCATGTAGTTTATTAATCTTGTCAGTTGTTATTACCTTTTTATCTGGATCCTGTTAACTCAGGATTTGTATGTAGCTCATGGAAAAGATACGTTTTTGTTTTCTTTGTTCGCATATGAGACGTCTGTTGGCATAAGTCTTCAAAGGCATTAAGTCAGTAGCATCATGGAAATTTGGCTATGTTTTGAGCACTTGAGCAGCTATAAAAATGAGACTAAGTTATTTTAACAGGCTATTGTTCCATAATCTATCTCATCTTTCTTTCTATGTTTTTTTTTCTTTTTTCTTTTTTATAACTTTCCAGTCATTTAAAGCTACTTAGCTTTTATTCCAAAGTTCAGTAAATGCTGTTACTTAGTCTGTAAGACTTTGCAATTTCAACATAATATATCCACTAGATAAGTCAGCAGAACATAGAAACACGATCCAAACAGTGGAGACCTCCGTATATGCAAGAGTACCACTCTTTAACAGAAAAATTGTTAAAGGTTCTTTTTTTGTTAGAGTGAAATGAAAGAATTAAATAGGCTTATGCAGCAGAGATCAAAACAGCAGAAAAAATTAATTTTTCCCCCTTTTTTTTTTTTTTTTTTGTTGCTCTGATTCAGTTGCCCTTGGTTGTTGATTTCCTGTTGCATGATCTCTTTGCCATGGACCCTTGGCAAGTGTTCTACTGTCACTTATTCTTTACCTTTCTTTTTTTGACCCTCCTGACAGGAATAGACAGTTACATGTCCTAATGCAAAGCTATCACCAGCACTCATTCATGCTCCGAGATGGTTCCTCACTGCAGAATTTCACTACATTCATGCTGAGTATCTTTACAATATTCCTTCTGCAGGACTTCCATTCTCATCTTGCTATCATTTTGGGGACAAAGGCTTGCCTTTATCTCTTATTACCAAAAATTCTGTTTGCTCAGGCAATGTGGAAAATCATTTTATTACCATTTGCATTTGCATTACCATTTGAAACTAATTCCTATTGTTTTGGGGTTTGTTGCTTTTATGCCATGCTGCATAAGAAACACCTTAGCAATCATTTACTGGATTACATTTTATAAATTCTTAAATAAACCCCTATTATATTTTATGTCAATAATCCATATTTTGTGTCATTATTCCCAATATTATACGACATAAAATGCTACCTTTAGTTTCTTTCAGTTTTGCCTTCAAGGCTGTCTTAACAAGAGCATGGCCTAAAGATTTCTTGACTTGTCAAGGTTTTCAAAGTGCAAGATGGAGGTTGTTTTTTGTTGTTTTGTTTGGTTTGGGTTTTTTTCCCACAGCCCATGCAGGGGCTCTGTAAACATAATGCTATTCCCTGCACTCCAGCTCAGTAGCATCAAGTGTCTCTTCACTGGGAACTCCTCTCAGAGTGACAGGTCTGGGAAATGGAGCCAATGGTCTCTGACCCACTCTGTTAATAACTTGGAGAGAAGCCTGCAAGATAGAAAATTAACTGGAGAAAACAGGGATTTGTTGTCTTGAAATAATTTGGAGTTATAATTGGCTCTTAATCTCAGATCTAAGCCTGTGATACTCCATCCAAGACCATGCTTCCTCTATACTGAATGCTTTCCAGACATGCTTAAGGAACTACAACTTGCCACCTAAATATTATGGTCTAAAGTCTCTTTTCTCTGACTTAATACTGGGAAATGCATTTTTTATTAATGGGAAGATATTTTAAAGTGCACGGTTCATTTCAATCACTCTTCTTAGGCGTGGCAGTCGGTTGGTTTTAACCATTATCAGTAATGTATCACTACTTTTATTTCACAATACTGTGTGATACAAGTGAACATTCTTATTAAACTGTAGTCAGACCATATTGTCATTCATAACACCACATTTGCAATCCTCTAAATGTCTCTCAGGGCAAAAAGAATAAAACTATTATCACATTTCTTGGGCTAAATTTTGAAGGAAGACTGTAGAACGTGCAAAATTTGAGGAATTTGTGAAAAGTCTCACTGAATACATATTTCTACATTTCCAGCTAAACATCCTTAGAACATTTTCCCTTAGGTCTAAGCATTTTTGCAGCCACTGCAACAGAAGTCCGAATCTTGGTTTTAGACTTGATTCTGCACTGTTTCCATGCACACATTTCTTTGTCTTCAAGGTTTGTCTTTCATTGTTGAACCTTGTGTGCAATAATACTTACTATTTCAAATTTTAGAGGTTTCTAAAAAGAGCTAGAAGCTTTCATAAGAAAGTAGTTTCCCTTCATAAACAAATCTGATTAGTGCTGTTCTGTATTTATTACTGGCGTGATGTTTTTCTCAGCACTGTAGCAGGGAGGGAGATGTGGAAAGTGCTGGCTGAAAGAGTGTCCTCAGCATCTTCTTGAGACATTTACTCATTGAATATCAAGGTGTGTGATGTATAGTCTTTTATTTCTTTTGGAGTCATTTCTATTAACAGATTTCCAAGGACCAACAGTAGTGAGAAATGGCTTCTCTGCATTTTGATAGTCCACTGGTGTCACATAACCCAATTGAGACTTTAAGTATAAGCCCTGGAATTTGCTGATTATGGCACAGCTTTTCCTGAATTTCCCATTTCAGTTGAATTTTCAGGTTTTCCATATCATTTGTTAAAGATAAAGATATCTTTATAAAGATAAAGTTATTTTTTTAAAACTGGCTTTTCCTTAGATCCACAAAGAATGTCTGTTTGTGTGGTAACAAAGAAACAGGATATTCATTTGTAAGAGATCCTTTGAAAAATTTATTTTAAATGTTGTGTGGTAAGTTGCATTCTTACACCTTCAAAATCTCAGATAAAGTCATCAGGAGCTATTGTGGACACTCATAAGCTAATTTTTATGCAGTCAACCTGGGAATGAGAGTATGTAATTGTGCCAGGCTGGAGCACCAGCATGAATTACAGAGCCTGTCTGAAAGCTGGGTGAATAATGTGCCAGCTAGCCTGAGCTAACCTCTGTGCTGCTCTGGCTGCACTTTGTCAGAACTCAAGTTAGCTGGTTTAAAGCTGGCCCTGGCAGGCTGACACGCGCTGTGGTCTCACTGTGTCCTCACACCTTTCAGTGCAGTAAAGACCCATCTTTGCTACAGCTTACTGCAGCTGATACACGTTTCTCAACCAGATTTGTTACAAAAAAAGAAGCTAGTTCAGAAAATCTTAACCTCATTAATGTTGACGGAAAAACTCTTGCTCATTCAGTCAGGATGGGATGTCACCCCACAAACATGAAAATGGCTTGCTCCTGCATCTCTTAAAAAGGGTAGTGTATCAAGGAAAACTTCTCTGTATTGCAGTGGCAGTCAGGAAGGGATCTGCTTATGTTAAGCCTTTTCCTTACTAAGCCAATGGGACTGAAAAAAATACATTTCTATAGCCTTGTTGTTGCTAAGGAAAATAACTCAGAATAGTGGGTTTCTGTCTGACAAGCTAAAATCATATTAATGGGGTATTTTCACAGTTAAATGGTCAAGAACTTGGTACAAACTCTGCTATGTGTCTCTGTTACTCAAAACAGGGCAATTGCTTTAGTCAAAAGTGAACATATCCAGTTGTTGATTAGTTACAACATGAGGATTGATGGCTTGTTTATCCAAATGTTACAAATTCTCTGGTTTTCAGTTTTCCTTTTGCGGTAGCTGTTGCCTCTGCTATATAAATGTGGTTACCAAAATGTGGTAACTATATAAGTGAGGGAGAGAGCCTGTGGTGATACGGATGCAAAATATGCACGCAACTTTGGCTAAACATAGCTTTACCATAGTTTTGTTATATAAATGTCAACTTAAAATTAAATGTTATGGAAACATTTCTTTTATCTTTATGGACTCTACCAGCTGCACAGTTTTCTCAAGTACAGTTTACATTTATGATGTTGTTTAAATCTATCACATATATTCAACATGCACAGAAGAATTTTTTAAAAGCAAGCTGTTTGCATTTGTGCAGCAATTACCCAAGGTCCAGCTTTAGTCTTCCATATGCAAGACAAGTTTCTGCTGACTCTAGGGGGACCAGGAGTCACTGAAGCTGTGAGCAGCAGTTTGATTTTTCCAGAGATTAACGAGCTGAAGACTTTCTATATTTGTTTGTTGTGGAACTATGGTATCCTGGGGTGCATTAGGGAGAGCATTGCCAGCAGGTCGAGTGAGGTAAACCTGCCCATCTACTCAGCTCTAGTGAGCCAAATCTGGAGTGCTGTGTCCAGTTTGGGGCTACCCACGACACAGGAGATAGGGAGCTCCTGAAGCAGGTCGAGCAGAGGACTATGAAGGGACTGGAGCATCTCTCTTATGAGGAAAAGCTGAGAGAGTTGAGCCTGGTCAGCCTTGAGAAGAGTGGACTGAGAGGGGACCTCATCACTGTCTATCAGGATCTGAAGGGAGGGTGCCAGGAGGAGGTTTCTGAGCTCTTCTTGGTCATGCCAAGCCACAGGACAAGAGGCAATGGGCAAAAACTGATGCACAGGTAGTGCTATCTGAATATGAAGAACTTTATTGAAACCAGAACAGATTTCCTAGGGAGGTTGTGGCTTCTCCCTCAATGGAGATATTTAAGAACCGTCTGGACACATTCCTGTGCCATGTGCTCTGGGATGACCCTGAGCAGGGAGGTGGGACCAGATGACTGTGTCCCTTCCAACTTGACCCATTCTGTGATCCTGTGACCCACACTGTATCATTATTTTACAACTTATGGGCGGATTTCACAATATATTTGCCAATTAGAGATTTTTTCTTCCCCCTTGGATATTTTGTTATGCCATTCTATATATTGCATTTTAGCCTCATTTTTCCTCCATACATCTGATATGAGACTTACCTAGGAACTGCAATAATACAAAAAAAAGCAGTTTTAAAATTGTGTGGTCCCAACCAGCTCCTCTGTATTATAAACATATTTTGAAATAGCAGTGTCTCTTTATGTAACAACAATATGCTGTTGTCCTATGGTGCAAAGCAGAAATGTTAGGTACTATACATACAGTTAAAGCATTTGAGTGGCTCAGCCTCATAGTGTAGCTGTCTCCACAGAACAGATCTGGTCATGAAGCTACAGAAGCTGGCAGATGGAGATTATTCCAGACATATCACCTCACTATGAGTCATGGAAAATAGACACCAGCATTCATTAATGCTGCAAACCTGCTTGGCCTGACATGGGCTGGGTTCAGTGGTCATTGGATCTGAATTTGGAAATCAGAGCTCACTTCTGTCTGTAACTTCCCTAGTTCCTGAAGAACTATTTATTCTGTAACAACACATAATAAGGATTTAAAAAGTCAACATGCAAACAGATTAAATTAATAAGAATGGTGATTGACAGCCACTCAGAATGCCACACTGAGGTGGCAACAGGGCAGGTTCTAAGGAGTAGGTTCAGGTGAATAAATGAAAATATACATCTTAATAGAGCTGTTTCTTAGATTTTGTAAATAATTCTCAGTTTGTATGCATGCTAAAAGTACGCAGTTTCCAGAATAGAGATTAACAGCCTGATAGCAGCAGAGTCTGTTCAGATCCAAAGTCTGAGGTTCAGGAAGCTCCTGAGCCACAGCCTGCTGGTCAAGAACCAGCTTGGCTCCTCCACAGCCTTCCTTTCATATCTGCTATACCAGCCACTGCTGCAAGGGTTGGTCAGGCTTTGGTCTGTGGTTGTCCAGGCAGTGAAATGGCAAAGAAATTCATAGCAAACTTTGTTCCATGAAAAAGCAGACTTGAAGACATAAGGACTTGAATTAAAACCTTGACTTTTCCTTTTCAAATTCTGGAAAAATCAAATTATTTAGAGAAACTTACAAGTGCTTCATTTAGCTGTCACCTGATCCACATTCAGCCAGCCACAGACTTCCTGAGGGAACTGGCAAAAGCAGCTGAGTGGGACGGTTTGGAGTTTTTTCTTTTGGTCTGTGAAGAAAAATCAGTCAAATACTTTTGGTTCCCCTCTCCCATTTCCTCTGAAGCAAAATGCTGCATTTTACTTCTTGTTAAGTGCTAGAGATCAAATCTAGAGTTAAAAAAAAGTCTTCCTGCAGATCAAATTGTCAGGGACTCAATAGGTATTTTTGCTTTTCTCTGCAGCCAGTCCAAGGTCTGCCTGCCCTCTTCATATGATGCCTGCAGCTGCAGGGCTTTGTGCATGGGCTGTGCTCTTCCCATGTCCCAAAGAGATGGAAAAGTTCAGTCTCATGAAGCGCTGCAGTCACTAGGACTCTTCAGAAGCCTGGCTAAGTGAACTCCTGGCCACACCCAGTCATAAGCTCCAAAAATTATGTGAATATTCATTTTTTAAGTCATTCTCTCTGATGGTCTACATTTGTGCAAAAGCCTTTCAGCCACCCTGGTTGTGCTTGATTACAGCACACTGGCTGAAGTAACCTTTTCATCTTCAGGCCCTGTAGATCTCTCATTACACATCCTCATTCTTCCCCTAAACTCAGAAAAGCTGATAAACTGGGCAGGTGTAGCATGTGACCTGCTGGGCCATGGCCACAGCTAGAGGACACACACTGTGGAAAGACATCACATACCTGCTAAAGAGATGATAAATACATTTCCAAATGAAAGTGCTGCACTGCTGGATGTCTGAACCTCTGCCTGGGCATTTAAACTCTGCATTGAGCCTCCAAAGTGCTCCACAGGCAAACGAGTACTCCTCAGTATGGCAGCTCAAAACAGCTACTCAGGGCTTCTGTGTCTGAAGATACCAGCTAATTGCTGGAAAATCCTTCAATGCTTCCATTTTTATAATAAATATATCATTAACATGCACCCTTTTTTACTTCATTGGCACAGGTTTGGTGATATTTCTTGCCTTTTCAGTAAGATAAAATAAAACTCTCTGGCAAGATAAAAGGAATATGAGCAAGTAACAGTCAAGTTACAGCAAAGTAAACCCATGTCTGTCATTGTAGTAAAAACAGTGGTTTAGCTTTGCTCTTGCCTGGGTTGCAGGAAAAAATAACCAGCAAAACAACAGGAAAGAAAGTGCTAAGAATAGAAATGCAGGTAATGAGAATACTACAAAGAACTGTGAAGTTATTTTGATTTCAGGGGCCTTGATATTGAGACTAGATCAGCTTTAAGGTGCCTTTCAACCCAAACCATTCTATGATTCTGTGATTCTGCAATTCTGTGATTCTGCGGTTAATGTTAGTTTTACAACTGGAAGAAACAAACTCGGTGAGGTTATTGGGATAAGGAGGAATAGCTATGAGAGAATAGCACCAGAAGGATGAGAATGCAGACTATCACATCATCCCAGCTCATGAAGACAACTTGTTCTTAACATAGTAGATTGTTCTTAACAGAGTAGATGCAGTCTGGTGAGCTGAGGAAAAGAAATAACAAAACTGATGGTTAGACTTTGAGGAGTAATGTGATGCTCAGTGTTTCTTATGTAAGAATTAGAACTACATGTTAAGAAAAAAAAAAAAAGTAACTGTGCAGGCAGGCAGGTGTTGTAGCAGGCTGTCCAGAGAGGTCACAGCCTCCTTCCCTGCAGGCACTCACCACTCGACTGCACACGACCTTGAGCAAGCTGATGTCATTGAACTTGCTTTCTGCAGGGCTAGACAGGATAACTGCTGGAGGTCCCTTCCAGCCAACACAGGACTGGGATTTTTGTGAACTTCTTTTGTAAAAGCAGCCAGTGTAACTATAGTTTCATTAGAGATTAATATGCTGATTCTGACAGGTTCTTGGTTATTTATTTGCCTGTGATTGTCTGAGTTCAGTGATGCTCTGGGCATACTAAAAAGCTATTTATTTCATACAGTTCTATAGGAAGGTTTGACTAAATGATCTTCTGTTGCTTTGATATATTGTTTGATTGGGTTACTTTTTCATCTGTGTGCTCTCATATGAATGGATGGATACTGTTACATGGTTTTTCAGTTAAATCAAGATACCCAGTCCTGTTCAACATTCATTCTATAAAGCTACGTAAATAAATGTTCATAATGGATCACAAAATACATGAAAAAAGCAGAACTTGTTTTTTACACGTGAATATATAAAATGTTTTTGGCTCACCCTGGATCCAGTCTTCCACTTGTCAGGCTCCCTGAGGAATTAGGAGACAGACAGAAATGCATCTCTGTTGGAAAGAGAAAAACAGTGCTCTCACTACAGGGAGGTGCAGTCAGCTGTTGTATCTCGATTAAGAACAATACCTGGCTGTGCTGGAAGTGGTCTGTCTGGGTGCCACACACAGCTTAAATCACTCCTAGCCTAGAAAGGACCAATTCTCAATCCTACCAAACTTCTCCTGTGCACTTGAGTTAATTTTTAAAGACAGTTAAGAATTTAGCCTCCCAGAGGCTCATAATTTGCAAAAGCTCTTTATTGCCTACCCTGTACTGATTTTTAATGTGAACCTTTATGAATTGTAGGAGGCAGAATTACCATGTACCTCAGCTTCACATTGTTAATATAGGAAAACAGCACTGCTGTGTCTTATGATGGAGTTGTCTGGACTGAGTGCACTGAAGAGAGTATTATGCTGTGTTGGGAGTCACAGAGAGGTGTTCCTTTGGCTCTCAAAGAACCAGCAGTCATTCTTAGCTGAAATACACCAACTAAATTGACCTCCTTGTAGTGACAGAGGTATTTTTCTCCTTCTAGCAGAGATGCATGTCTGCCTGTTCCCCAGTTCTGGGAAGTAACAATCGTGTTTACTAGCACGGTCCATGCAACTACTGAAGGCTAATATACTTTGTATATTAAAGCTCCAAGAAACTGGGATCTCCAGGGCTTCTTCTCCAGCCTTGGAAGTATGCAGTGTTCAGCAGTGTGTACTCACAGTCATCTCTGATCAAATTGTGGACATGGAATCACAGAATCATAGAATGGTTTGGGTTGGAGCTGACCTTTAAAAACCATTGAGTCCAATGCACCTGCTGCAGGCTGGGACACCTGCAACTAGATCAGGTTACTCAAAGCCCCATCCAGCCTGGCCTTAAACACTTAGATAAGTGGTTACAGGATCATCCTGTGTGAAAGGAAATTGATCTGCTAAAATAAAGTTCATTTAAGACTATCTCTCTGCCTGCAATATGTCTGATAAATGCAAACTTGTTTCCCACAAATTTCTGAACAGAACAATTTTGGCAAAGAGTGAAAGCCACTGCAAGATAAAATGCTGGAAAGTAAAAGCACCCTCATGTGTTGTTTCAAACAGGCAAGCAGCAGCTTTAATGTGTTTAAGATCAAAGGGCAAGTTTTTCCCCATATGGAAAATAAGCGATCACTTTGCGTATTTAACGTTCTGCATAAGCACAACAGTCGTTCCAGAACCTTTGCAACTCAGCATTTCATAAAATAACTCATTACTGAAACAGAAACGTTGTTGTTGTTGCCAAAGCAGTGCAGGAGCCCAGGTTTGGCACAGGGAAGGCAGAGGTGTGAGCAGCAGCCTGACAGACACCCAGCGGCGGCGGCACAGGAGGTGCTGCCCTCCCACACCACACACCTTACACACTGCTGCTGTGCCCTGCAGCCCCGGCTCTCAGGGACCTCAGAATGGCTTGTTTGGTACATGGAAGAAATTATGGAACACTCTTTCCAGTTGGAGTGATTATGAGATAAAAGACCCTGAAAAATAGAGTAAATGAGTCACATCATTAGGCTTTGACTATAGGGACTCAGACAGAATAAAGGGTTATTGTGAAAAGTGTTACATCTTGCTTTAGGTCTCAAGACCTAAACAGCACTGCAAGAAGTTTTCTGTTCTCAAAATAGTCTGAAATACAAAGCCATAAGGTGTTTGTTGTACCCTCTCCAGCAAGAGCTAGTGCTTGGCAAAGTGTGTTTCTGCTCTTTGCTTTTAAACACAAAGATACTTAGGCATATGGGGAAATAGGTGAACACCCCACTGCCCCCTCAGCTTTGAAACTTTGTGCTTCTTTCCTGTCAATATTATATGGGTGAGCATATAATGAGAGGAGATAAGTGTTGCTGTAAGTAAGTTAAACTCAGGAAATTTTCACTGTCATTTGAGCCTTGCAAAATGGGATTCTTCTTTTGCAATCTCACATGCTCCTGCCATCGGGTTCTGGTCTGTTAGTTCTGCTGCCTAACAACAAGAAAGGGCACTTCAGATTCCACAAAGTGCAGGACTTATTTAGATTAAGGAAGACAAGACTAATGGTGTGGTATAAAACTGAACACCCTTGAGCTAAAGTGCCGTGATTGATTCTTAGAAGTAAGTTTAATACTAACAATGCATTATGTTAGAAAAATATTCTGTGTTCCATTTATATCCTTGTTTACTACTGGGAGAAAATGATAGGAAATTAACAGGATTTTCTCTGCTCTGGTGATATTTATGAGTCAGCTCATAATTCCCAACACAAGCCATGCTTCCACTGAAGTCAACTGTAAGGTTTCAACAAAAAGTAAAACCCAGCTATTAGTTACTAGGAGTAAACAAAATTAGAGAAAGAAGACCTAGATCTTGGTACATTGAAGAAATTTTTTTAAATTATAATTCTTGATAACATTATGGCATTTCTGCCAAGTTTAATGAGCCCTGGCATTTGTGGCTGCTTAGATTTCTGTTGTAGCTGTGAGGGACATTGGGGCTATAAGCCTGGACTTGTAAATACTGTTATGCTTGCCACTTTTTTTTTTATTCCATCATGAATATATGGGGTTTTTTTTTCAGGATAGACTTGCTCTTGCCTCCTCATTCCCCTTTTTAACACTCCACAATGGAGTGCTCAAAAATATTCTTCTGTATTTCAGTGTATTAAATATGATAAATCATTCCTGTCTTAATCAACTTGCTGAATTGATGCATCATAAAGTGATCAGAATAATTAGTATCTCTGATTTTTTATTACTTTGTACCATTCCTCCCAAAGCCACCACAGGCTGATTTGATGGTGTGGTACAATACACCTGAAAGCTCTGATGTTTCCACTTATGCTGGTGATTACAGAACACATTTCTTTCTTGCATATCTATACATTTCTTATATTAAGAATTATTTTTCTCATCAGCAAGACATCTGAGTACAGTACAGCAAACACTTTAACAGAGAAAAGTTATTTGAGTACTTCCCTTTGCCCTAGGCTGTGAAAAACATTAGGAAAAACAGACTGAAATAGAAAAATTATTTTAAAGAAAAAGTTATATAGTGGTCTTCACTTCTCCAGCTTCATATTGTAATTCTTTAAATTTTCTCTATTTCATTATAATAAAGTTTTTATCTTAATTTTGTATATGTTCTTAAAAAAATATATAAATTCTGCAACCTGTGCTCTGTGTTAAAGACAACATAGTTTCTATTCATATTTTAAATTAATTTTCTTCTCAAGTATCTGTGGTCAAGCAAAGGTTGGTATGTAAGCTACCAAACTTGTCACTGGGTGTTGGAGCTATTTGATGCAAAAGAAAAAACCTACAGATTTTATTTACTAAATTAAAATTTTATTTACTAAATTTTATTTACTAAATTAATTTAGTAATACAAATTTTATTTACTAAATTAAACATTCACGTTTGAAAATTTCGGTCTACAAAAAGACCTATGGTTTGAGAGTGATAAAAGGAGCATTTTGTCGTTTTCTACAGATTTGAGGCAAATCAGTATAATGCTTCCCAATCATTAAATAGTTAAAATCTGGAGGAGAACATGCTTTATTCTTAATTTTCTCTTATTTCCTGTTGAAGCAAATAAAAATAGAAAATATCTAGGTCACAAGTATCTCTGAGCATTAAGAAAAAGAACTTATTGTTTTGTTTTCTTTTCTTTTGAGTGAATCTGCTTGCTCAAGGAAGTGCGATGCCTGCTTTTTTAGAACCCTGGAGAAACTTACCTTGATGTTTTATTTTTTGTCTATGATGGAATAGATTATCAAATGTTCATTTAATGGCATTTTATTTGTGCCCCATAGGTACCTGAGCTATTTGATTTGCTTTGTTTTGATATCATCTCCTGTTATAGCCTCTTCATTGCTTTGTCAATAGAAGCCAAATACAATCACTTAGCAGACTCTGCTAAAGATACAATTCCTTAAAAATATGCCAGAAAAGAACAATTTAAGTTGACAACACTTTTTTTCACACTACAAATGTAAACGGTTTCATTTTTGATAAACTGTTCTAATTTTTAGATAGAGTAAATATCCCACAGTGGACTGAAAAGTATTTTTAAAACAAAATTTATCTATTGCAGCTGACAAAACTCACCTTTCAAAGTTGCTTCAGCAATATGATCAGTTCTTTTAAAAGTCAGATATAAAATTCAGTTCAAATTTCTATATTTCTGAAAAAGGTAGCAATTAACCCAAAGAATATATTAAAAGATGGGTTTGCTGCAATACTTTTTTTTTTCTTGGAAATTACTTATTAAGTTTCTTATCCCGTTTATTTTTCCATTCTAAGACTGTGAGGTCTTCATGCCCTACCTCTCCATGCCCAGGGTTGGTTGTGCTATTTCTGGGTAGAAGGCAATACAATGTCAAGCCCTCAACATGCTACACTCTTCCACTTGAAGAAAAGGTTGAAGTGCAAGTCATTTTAAAGGAAGTCTACAGAAGAAATTTATGAGCTTTTTCTATGGAAGAACGCTTATTCTCCATGCAGCTTTTGTCAAACATCCTTAACAAATTGTAATAACCTTTGTCATATCTCATTTTCTTGCATAAACAAGTCACACTGAAACTATAAATGATGGAAAATTTAATCCACATGGCTTGCACTATCAAAACTGTTAAACTGTATTCTTTTCCACCATGTCAGCTGTGCATTATCTGTTTTATAGGAATGTTGAAAAGATTACTTCTTTTTAAGGGAGATAGCGCAGGACCTGTGTAAATGTCCGCCTCACGCCTGCATTAGATATTTTCATTTCCAGTTCTTCCTGAAGCTAGGAAAGTGCTTCAGCCTTTCTCTTTCCATATGCTTTCAGGGAGGGCATTCCCACCCACTTCCATAACTGTTTGCTCAGAGGCACCAGCAAGTGCCCAGAGGCTGAGGGTGCTCTCAGGTTTGTGCTGCCTTCCTGCCTTGAGCATTCCCGTCTGCTCTGGGATGGAAGGTGGTACCCCAGCTCTCAGCTGAACAACATGCATGATTCCTCCTCTGTGGGAACTTGGTGCCTTGGAAATTGTGTTTATGTATAAAAGTAACTCCTGGTCCAGGAGGTGATGTTTTTTCTCATGCCTTCCCCAGCAGCTGCATGGGACATTGAATCTGTAAATTCTGCCTTTCACACATCAAGAGGACTGAGAGTGCTGATAACATCTAGCCAAGGCAGATCTGTCTTTCTGCTTTTTGTGAGAATTGTTCACCAAAATTGATAGTCCCCATGAAAGGGTAACAGTGCTATGAAAGACTGTCTTTCCTTCCTCTTTTAATAGGGTTTTCTCTGGGTATTTCACCAATTTATCTAAACCTGTAACGTATCTCTTGGTGCTATCCATCCAGTATAATCTTCAGCACATTTATTTATCTAATGCCTCACACAGGTTTTATGCATTCCAGGATTAAAAATCATGTAAAGGCAGCACTTGGCTACTCAACTCAGCAAGATCCTGATCACTGTCAAGAAAGCATGGTCACTGCCCCTGGCTGTGAAAAGAATTGCTTATGGAGGGGCTCAAATAGCTTCTTTGTAGGCTCAGACCTCATGAATGCAAACAACTTCCTCTAAATTTGCAAGCAACTGCATTAGTATAGCAGGGAGAAAAGTAAGAGCTACTTTTTGGTTGTAGTTAGAGTTAGCAAAAGCTTTCAAACATTTTCTACCTTCCGTACAAAATCCAGGATAATGGCACTGCCAATGGTTTGTGAACAGTTTTGGTCATAATCCTGAATGCCCTTTCCTATAGGGGGATTAAATCAGACCTCAAATAATACTGGAAAATAACTCTGGTGGTCTAATCGCTTAATTATGCCACTTTAACAGTGATACATTTTTATTATATAGAGAAGAGGCCACAAAAGTTTGCAGATGTTTTATTTTTGATTATTTTAATTCTAGCAGTAAGTTATGTAACAAAATGGCTCTTAAAGATCTTCCCAGGGTGTATTTTTTGTCCTCGTGATACTCCTGGAGTAATGTTTTAACAATTGCTTTAAGCTGAACATCCTCTTCCATGTGAACAGCCCTTAAATCAAACAGTAGTAAAATGCTGCTGAAAAGTATGTAATTAGAGAATTGGTAGGTCCTAATTAACCAATTAGAAAAGTTTATGAGAGGCAGATTGATTAAATATCAAAGCTTCTGAGTTATATTATCTTTCATAAACTGGCTTTTCTCCAATTAGTATATGCTTTCAGGAGCAGGGGAATAAGATGAAAGGATCTGCGACAAAACTGATTACTGCTGAAAACAAAATGGAAGTTGCTGCTTTTCATAAAATACAAGGCTATGGCAGTACTTGAAAAATTTTATGGGAAGTTGCAGCCTAAGGCATATGTTTTAGTGTCTGATACTGAATGCATGAGGAAAAACAATCTGGTTTTTTTCAGCCTGAACAATTATATGATCCAGATTGAATCACTAGAGGCCAAATATAATTGCTCTGTGTTTTGCTTTTTACTACTCTCTACCTACAGCAGCATGGTCTTGTACAGCACGTATTGTAGCACACAGTTCAAATGATGGCATGGGAAAATACTTTTTCTTCTATTGAGAATTATCAGATTACTATCCAGGGCTTAATGCAATAATCTACATTTCATCAATCACTGGAGAAATAATTCACAATGGGAAAGAACAATTTCTGATAAGCTTTGACCACTGTGATGTTTGAACCCTAGGATTTATTTTTGCTGGGCAGATCCTCATTTAACATTCAGCCAGGTGAAAGCTGTTGCTGCAGCCTTCATGCCTTCAGTTCCACCTGGGAAAAAGGAGAGGTGCTTTTGTTGCATGGCCTGAGTAAACAGATTGCACTAAAAAGGTAGCAGGTGAATCCTCACTATTAGTTTACTTTGAAGGAAAAGCACTTCAGTGATATATAAACTACTGAAAATATTCTACTTTTGTTGCTAGTGTTGTGTTTTACAGCACCTAAATGTATGCTTTTAGTTTTGCCTGGCTAGTAGGACTGGGTTTCTCCCCTCCACAGAAGTGCTTACAGTTTAATTTTAGACATAATGTGCTGAGTGGCACTAAAAGAAGTGTTCATTGTTGGAGGGAGGAATGAGGGACAGAGGGGCAATATTTGAATGTGTGGGTGGATAAATGCAAACATTTTAATTTTGTTCTTTAATAATAATAATAATAATAATAATAATAATAATAATAATTAATAATGATGCTCCATGCCCTCTTGACTTTCTGGAAAAACTGAGAGCAAGAGTTATAGAAGTTTGGAAAAATTTCTTTCCAAGACTGTTTTTATGTATTGCTGTGAGGATTATTTCTGCTTTTCATGGATAAACTGCAGAACTATGTCAACCAGGTGCTAATCCACACTGCACCTGGCTTTCCTGAATATTTGCTTTTATTTTGATTAATACACTGCTTAACTGTACTCATTCCCTCTCCTGACTCACTTTTCCCATCCATTGTGAATAAATACCTTGCCCACAGTGATATTCTAAATCATAGTCCTGACAGACTATGGAAAGCAAGTGGTGGGTGAATGGACGATGGTTTTGTGTAGGGTTGGGCTGTGATTTAAAAGGTTTAGGTTTATTCCATATGTAAAGACTTTCTGTGTAGCCTTAGGCAAGGCAAGTCCCTTACCTTTACCGTGCCATGGTCTCCAACTGTGATATGGGAACAAGAAACTTTATTTTTTCCTGCTGTGTCTGTTTTCCATAATTGTGCTATAAGAAATCTCTTCCAAGTGCAGACTGGTATTGTGTGTTTGGATAAGACCCAGTACAACTGGGCTTCCAATTTAGTTGGTATTACAGGAATAAAATCAAACGAGCAATTTTTAATACCTAAACACAAAGGAAGAAAGAAAATGTCATTTTAATTGATTCAGGTCTAAAGAAATCCAGCACAAGGAAATTACATTCTTTTACTGTAAATTCTTAGTCACTTAATTTTATTTTGCCCTCCATGCAAGCCTTAATGAGAAGAAACCGCATTTATGCCTGTGTCAGTAGGATGTAATTATAGGGAGGTTGTATCTGAGGGCTGTAGCAGCTGAAACTGAAACTAGCTGTACCAGTAATGTTCTATGGGATTTTCCATTTTTATAAAGTGAAGCGAAGGGGAGAAAAATTGCTCACGGGATGGATTTTTGTCACTTATCATAGATTCACAGAACCATAGAAAAATAGAATCACAGAATGGTTTGGAATTGGAAAGGATGTTAAGATCATCCAGTTCCAACCCCTGTGCCATGGGCAGAGAACCTTCCTCTAGACCAGGCTGCTCAGAGCCCCATCCAACCTGATGTTGAACACCTCCAGGGATGGGGCATCCACAAGTTCCCTGTGCACCCTCACAGTAAAGAATTTCTTCCTAATATCTAACCTAAATCTTACATCCTTTTTCAGGGCTTAAGGCCCTGCCCCTTGTCCTGTCACTACATGCTCTTGTGAAATGTCCCTCCCCAGCTTTCCTGTAGGCTCCCTTGAGGAAATGCAAGGCTGCTCTAAGGTCTCCCTGGAGCCTTCACTTCTGAGGGGATTGGATCGAGGGAACCCTGATTCTCTCAGCCTGTCTTCACAGGTGAACTGGTCCAGCACTGTGATCGGTTTGGTGGCTCTCCTCTGGGAGATGTCCCAACAGGTCAATGTCTTTCTTGTGCTGAGGGCCACAGAGTGATCTGGTCTCAGGTCTGCAGGTGCAGTCTCACAGGAGCAGAGAGGGAGAATCACCTTCCTCAACCTCTGGCCATGCTTCTTTTGATACAGCCCAGGATGTGGTTGGCTTTCTGGGCTGTGAGCATGCATTGCCAAGTCATGTTGAACTTTTTGTCCAGAAGCACCCCCAAGTCTTTCTCTCCAGGGCTGCTTTTGATCCATTCTCTGCCCAGCCTGTACTTGTGCCTGGGATTGCATGAGTCCTGAATGAATTTTTTATTAAATCTTGAAGCAAGTGTTGATCTTCACCTTTCTCTAGACTAGAAGATAAGACTTGCCAATGGTGTATGCCAAATGTGCACTTTACCCTCCTGGATACAATTTTATTTACAGTCCTTAGTAGAATTTATATGCAAGTTCCTACCATATTTGATTTTCAGAGTAGAACTTCTCCCCAGCAATTAAGTGATATGCTACAAAATGTACCTCCCAAGTCTTATTGCATTGCAGATAGAGATTTTCTACTAGAAATTCTAAAGACTGGACTTATATTTTTATGGAATGTATTGGATATATTATAGCACTCCTATATTTCCCATCACTGTGGAAAGTCCATATGTTCTGTGGGGAAAAGTTAATCATAGCTTCTGAAGCACAAGTGTATGCAGATGCAATAATATATTAATGTATTAGAAGTATGTAGGTTGAGAAAAGCCTCTGTGAGTCTTCCAGTCCAACCTCCTGCTGAAAGCAGAGCTCACTTCAGAGTAAGACCATGGCTTTTTTCAGCCAAGCTCTGCAATCTTTGGGGGCAGAGGTTTCACAGTGTGGTGCATTGACCCTGGCAGGACACTGGGTGCCCACCAAAGCCTCTCTATAATTCCCCTTCCTCAGCTGGATGGAGGAGAGAAAGTGTAACAAAAGGCTCAGGGTCAAGATGAGGGCAGGGAGGGGTATGTATCTGCATTAATTACAATATCTGTTCATGTGGGTTAGAACATCAGCTAATGAGTCCCAGCAATTCAAACAAAAGTCAAAGGCCTGCTCTTTGTTGGTTGAGTCATTGTGCAGCATGACTGACAAGTGTTTTAAGAAGGAATTTAGCAAAACATTGGTAGAGTCAATTATTACTGGGTGCTGAGTAGTCAGTTCATGATACTGTGGATAAAATGAACCTCATTTCTGATCCAGTTCATAGATGGTTTCCCTAGCACAGTGGTACTGTTGGTGAAGCAGTACAAGAGGAAAGGATAATCCTTACCACCAACACTTTATGTGTCAGAGCAACACCAGTTCTGCCGGCTCATATGTGCAAACACGTGTGCTGTGACCACTAAAGGTTGGACATGGGATATGCAAGAATTTCTGCAGTGATACCATTTGTTTGGATCTTCCTCAGAAAAAGATTTAGCTTTTTTTTTGCCTGTGTGTATTCATCAGTATCATGCAACACACAGGTTCATGCAAACTCAAAATTGTGCTCATGTTTTCCTTATTGTAACTGCCTGGCTTGTGTAATTGTTTTAGCTTCTTCAGTGGATTGTATGATTCTAAGTTTGTTCCCAGAATGTTCTTTGAAGACAGTGATGCCATAGCTCTACCTCTCACGTCAGGTAGTTTGTACACAAGTCTGTTGCTCAGGAGGAGGTTGTGTCAGATGGACAGATAGGTGCAATTTGTAATTTAGCTCTTTGGTAAGCTTATGCAGCAGGGATTTGTGGTCAGCTGTGGGAGAAATTATTTTTTCAGATCTGGGAAGCAACCCACCCACTGGAGATCTTTCTTTGAAGACACTTAAATTATCTGGACTCCATAAAGGTACAGGATTGTGATACAAAAAGTAACGTCTGTGTATATTGGGTCATTTTCCCAAGAAGATTTTGTTTCTCTGAATTCTAGCAGTGCTGCTTAGAAACATATAGATTTAATAACAAGTTATTATTCTGATGTCTTTAATGAACTAAGTGGTAGCTGTATTCCCCTCTACTAATGAAGACTGTACAGAGATAGTCTTCTATTAATGTGGGTGAAGTACGATTAATAGAGATCCTGGGTCAGGGTACTTTAAAATATTAACAATTATTAATATTCTTTCTTTTTCAGTTTTCTCCTTGTGTTTGGTTGCTTGATTTTGTCCGTGTTTTCTACTATTCCTGAACACACAAAACTTGCCTCTGGTTGTCTCTTCATTTTGGTAAGTGAAAATTCTAAATACAAGACAGTTTTACAGATACTTTAGTTACTTTAGTATACATTCAAATCCTCTCCCTCATCATGGAGGAAGTAATATAATACAATAGCTGAGCATTTTTTAAAAAGTCAGACTTTTTCCTCAGAATGATGAAAAAATGATAAAATAGAGGATTCCACCATCTTTTTATTTAAAAACTGGTCAGATGGTAAGACAGTGCTAATAAAGTATGGTAGTGCATTCCCTGCTTTGCTTGAGAACTGCTGTGGTTTATAAAGGATAGATTTCCTACTGCGGTTTGGCAGTGACTGAGCACGAAAGACCTTTGATATTGCTGCTGTCATTTATGAAGTCAGTATGTAGTAAGAGGCACTTAAAATAGGAATTAATTTTGGTATCTTAGATACGGATTTGGGCTAGCTATTGGTAGATACTGACATTTTAGTAGCAGTTGCTGCAGTAGGATGTGGTAGTTTCATTATTTCTTCATAATACGTGCTTTTGTATTATGTTTATCTCTCCTTTTTCCCTTCTGAGGTAAATGAAAAGGGCTTTAATCCCTAAAAGTGCTTAACATTTTTCGTGCATTGTACAGACAACACTTTATTCATCTGCTTCTTGATGGGCCATTTAGTTCTGCAAGTGATGGCCTGAGGATAGGCAGTAGTGAATGTTAAAATGTCACCATATACCCAGAGTTACCATGGTTATTTCAGTCCCATGTATTCAGCAGACTGTGGCTTGTTAGGTAGCGCCTGAGGTGAAGTAACTGTTGACAAATGCCAACATTTTAATTGTCATCACTGTGTATATCCAAAAGCTCTGGTCTTCGGAGCAGCTCCCTAATTAATTATGGCATGAGCAGGCTGATAAGCATAATTATGTTGCAGGCTGTCTTTACAGCACAGTGGGCCACTGCATCAAAATACCTGAACTAAATGTCCAGAGTGGGATAGGTGCAGGTATGTGGTGTTTTGCTCCATTGGATGATTTCTTAGCAGGGCTAATTAGGGACAGCCATGCTAAAATGTTGCGTTTTTCTTCCTAGCCATATTGGTGCTTTTTCTTTCTCTGAAGAAAAGATTGGGTGGCATTAAACCAGCTAAAAATGGTCAGATTTAAACCTACACTCACCCCTAGACCCATTATTTACAGATCTGAGCAACACTTGGTAAATGGAAGTCTGTTTGAGTGTTCTGCACCTAGTTATATTATTGTAACTGGTACACTAATTGCTAAGATTTTTTGGTATAGAAAACAAGAAAATCTGATTAGTCTGGAAATATCCTATTTGTAATAGAATAGGTTTTTGTGACAAGTAATCTGTTTTCCTGTATACTTATGCAAACTGGTCACAGAAATACCATTTGTTCTGACATAAAATACGCATTTCCCATGAGCCACATATTTGTTGATTGTGTTGGTACACTTACCACTGCTGGTTCCTCAGCTGGCTGGTTCCCTGTACTGTGCCATGGGTCTCACAGGAGCCAGGATGTGCAGGAGCTCTGTGAAGGCCTGACCTTGCTCCCAGCACTGGGCACAGGGGAGGTGAGCTCTCACTGCTGGTACACCCTTGCAGTCCTTGCAGAGGTGTCTGTCAGCCAAGCAGAGCTGCTCAGTGTCTGCTGGGGGAAGCTTTGGTGCTTTTTTTGCTGCTATGGCTTCAAAGATGAGCTTTGTACTTCTTAACTGTTCTGACTGTACATCCCATGGCATCCTCTGAACACGGAACATCTCTGAACATGGAACTTCCTCCTTCCTTAAGGAGGAAGAGGGTGAATGGTTGATCCTTGAAGCATCCTTACTAGCCTCATCCAGCATTTCTATAATATAGCCTATTGTGTTCAGCAAACCTTTGGCAGGAATAAACCTAGTGATGACAAATTTTGCATCTCCTGCTGTGGGTCTCTAATGGAGAAAAATAAAAACACAGCAAAGTATGGCGTTCCAGAAGCAGGCTAAAGCTGACTGCTTTATTGCAGTGTGCTGATGCATGGTTTGTTCCTTCTCTACATACTGAATCAGTAGGTGATATTAACAATGTTATCCAAACAGACTTTTGCAACCACAAACCAAGAGGAAAATACATTTCTACGTTAACTCACGAGCAGTGGTTTTGGCTGTGCCAACGCCTAACTGCAGTCACTAGAGTTTTCACAACCTTTTCCTTGCAGTGATTCACACAGCTCTTCCAAATGTGTCATTTAGTAAGACAGCTGTATTACCCATCAGATCTGGTTTAATGCTGTTTGTGCTCTGTGCTTGAAGTAGAAGATATATGTTTATTTTCTAATGAAGTACCGAACAAATATAACAATCCACTGAGCTGCCTGCTGGGTTTCTGTGAACTGTTTGTTTTGCAGATTTATTCCAGATGGTCTCCCCTACAGCCATGTTAATTGGCTAAAAAGCCAATGTAATGTTCCTTCAGCTCAATACCTGAGCTGCTGCGTGCACTGGCACCTGTGGCTTTTGACATATTGCAGCTATTCACAATTACACAGGGAGATTAAAGAGGGCAGTGTAGACAAGCTGAGCAAACCTTTTCCTCCTTCTCAGAAAGGCCAGAGGAGCTGAGAAGATTTTTCTTCTCCAATCAGTCAGTTCCATTTATCTGCCCATGCCGTGCCTTACAAGGGAGCAGAGAACATGTCTCCTAATCACTGCATCCCAAACACTCTCTCAGAAACATGCAATTTGTGATAGCTCAAAGCAAAGCATTGTTTAGGAAAGCAGTAATAGCTGAGGGCTTCTGAGCTTCAGCAGAGGTTAATGGACTCGTTTGGGCTGCAGAAATGCCTGAGCTCTGCTACCAGAGCTGAGGCAAACCTGCTCTGCTGTGTGGTGTTGGATCCAGCTTCAGTTCTGGCATCCACACAAGTACTACTGTGTTCCAAGGCTGCTTCTCCTTATCAGGAAACCTGTCAAGGGAAACGCCTTTAATATTTGAATTTTATGCATAAAATGAAAGTCATGCAGATAAGTTAAATGCATGTTACATAGGGAAATGTTGGGTTGTTGCATCAGTAATTAATTTGGTTAGATTTGTGTCCAGAAATAATAAGAGAAGGAGATCATCAGATAAAACTCCACAATGAAAATTATGCTTTAGCCTCATCAGTGCGCACAACTTCTGGCACTTGAGTTGTAGCAGTGATATATCCCAGACAGGCAGTAGGATAAAAATCTACTTCAGCATCAAAATAAACCACAAGCAGCTTAAGAATCCAACTAACACAGCAAGAAAATAATCTTTGGTGTATTGCTGATCTACAAGTACATTTGCTAGCACTTTATCAAATAATAAACACAAGGGGAGCAAAACTCAGGCTGTGAAGGCAAAATTAAATCTTTTGGGGAAGATAGCCAAGAAGGAATATTTTTAGGAACTGGAGGTCATTCACTCTCTTGACCAAACTCTCTATATTTTAAGTTCTTTTTTAACTAAAGCTGAAAGTTATGTGAATTTCTGGTTCACTTCTGTTTGTTTGCTGTCAATGCAAGAAAATTAATAAAATAATTTGAGTTGACCCAGGAAGGTTTGACTAATTGAGGATTTAAGAAATAGGTCTTGAATCAGTTTAAATGCTTCATTTGACCTGGCATAAAATATTGTGTATTTGATTATTTTAGAACTTTTGGCTTAAAACCCAGGTTGAGGTTGTAGGAAACAAAATTTCATTTTTATTTGAAGTGAGAAAGCATCCCCTTTTGTTCTTTGTAATTTTAATTTTTAATCAAGATGGGTAGGTCGAAAAACACGAGTGAATTTCTGCAGGACTGGTTTTATCAAATCTGTTTTGTGGTTTTCTCTGAAAATGGCTGGTGTAGAAAGATGTACCCAGATTTGTAGAATAAAGGCCTCTGGAAATGTATTCTAGGAGCACATTCTTCGGGCAGAAATAGCTCCCAAGGATATAAGAGCAGACAGCATGCACAGGATGAAGCTGGTTTCTCCATGTACTGTGGTCACTTGCATGAGCCCAAAAGGAGAACCTACCAAGTGCTTCTAGCAATTGACATCTTTCCAGGATTTTTTCTCCTAATATTTTTGCGTAAAGGAAAGAGGATACACATTGATTTAAAATCATAGGGTATAGCTACCCCATAGAGGTAAGCATATATTCAATTTGCCTCTGCTCTAGGAAGTCCATCCATGGGAATGTAATCATGCAAATCCACTACAGCACTGTAAAGCTAGCCAGAGTGGATTTTAAAAAGGGAGATGGATAGTGCTCAATTTAAAAAAAAAAAAACCATAGCATTTTTTGATTGTACTAGCACTTGATTCCTCTTGCCATGCTTGGATAAAAGACCATCAGACCTGAAAAACTACTTAATGATGGCTCTATAGGACCAGGCACCAAGGCATAAAAAGAAAAAAATTATCTTGAAATATTTCAATTATAGATACATTTCTAACAACAGTAAGGTATAGACCATATTACTGGAATTTTATTGAGTCTTCTTCTGAGAAAAACAGATTAATTGATTCCTGAGCTAAAAAATCAGTGAGTTTGTCAAAACTCAAAATCGGTATTTTTCAAGAAATACTGATTTCTAGTGTTTTCCGAATCAAATCTTAGCTTTGAAATTTCAAAATTCCTCATAGAAATCTCTGAAAAATTACGTTAGACATACAACACTGATATTATCAAAGACAGAATAAGAGAGGGAAATACAATGTTGATAAGGTCAAAGCCTTCATGTTTTCAGTCTTGTTTGGATTCATGTACATATACATGTATACATATTTAATACACTAATATTTTAATAACATGAGCAAAAAACAATTCAACCATGTCATAAGAAACTACTTCTTAGCTTTGAAAATATTCTTACCATACAAAAATATTTTCACATCTTTGCTGTTTAAATTGATGCTCTCCTCCTATGTATACAGATTTGACCAAGTCAGAGCTGACTGTTGTTACAAAAATTTGGGCAAGAGTTCATCACAACTGCTTGTGAATCTTTGGGTAGAAACAGAACAGACTTTCCACTGAAATTTAAATGCTGGATGCACTTTGCTGAAATTAAAAGTTATTACGAGGAAGTCAGACAGAAAGCAAAAATGTAAATTAAAAGATAGAGTTATTATAAACAGCGCCTGTACTCAAAGCTTAATTCTTTTCTCAGAAGGCAGTGTTGGCACTTCCAACCAACCAGCAAAGCTCTCTGAAAAACAAGTACACACTGTAGCTATGGAGAGAGAGATGAAAGTAACCATAAAAATTATTTCCTAACAACAGAACACAGCACTGCACATAAAACTCTTGTGATATCTATATATTGTCAGCAGAAGGTATCTATATATTGTCAACAATGCTCAGGATGATAAGTACACTTCAACAGATCAGAGAATACAGATGTCTCAATCCTGGCATAAGCCTATTATTGATATGGTTCTGGGATTGATTATATTGTTAGCAATGTTTTGTCCTTTCTTTTCTTTCTTTCTTCCATATTAAGCAGAAATTACCTTTGTAAAGCAAAAATTGAAAATCACACATTGAACAGAATCATTTTTCCATTGTAATTAAAACTACAGTATATTAGGTTCTACTGGGAAAGATTAAATGGGTTTGATGACTAATGATTAAAACCGCATATGTGATCTACTATCAGGGAAAAAATAATCTTATGACTGGATCACTTGAAGAAGGTGGGATAACTATGAACAGTTACCTCAAGTGCTACACCATTCAGCAGCAGATACAGTAGAAGGCAAGCAAAATTTTGTCACTGCCAGAGCCGAACTACCAATCACTTGTGTTTAACAAGAAATCTGCATTTGATGTGCAGTGTTAGGATCACTGGGGCTGCCACAAGTCAGTGGCTGGTGGATGACATGCCATCCACAAAATTATTTTTCATCCGTCTGAGCAGAGCGTATATAGAGGAATGGGTGGTAATGTGCAGTGAAGATAAATGGAAATAGCAAAACCACAAGTAGTGATAAATGTAACAAGTACACCTAGTAACCTAGTACAATTTTAATATTAAAATTACTAACCTGTAGTAAGAAAGCCAGTGTTGAATTTCTAACTAGGTACATTACACTAATTTATGTTATTGTTATGAGTTCCTACATAGGAGCTGTTACTTAGCTTATCTTGTTGATGACATTGTATGGCTATATGCACAGAGTCAGGAGAGAAGATACTGGACTGAGAACACTCAGTTTCTGATTCCCTTTGTTTCCTAAAACAAAGAGAATTAATATTCAAAGAGTGTGAATATATTAAAAGAGCCTTTTAGCCAGGCTATCAAGGGGCCACTTTCTCTGGAGAACACATAATCTCTAGGAGGATTTTGAGATTAAGAGTGGAAAATGGAGAGGATTAGATGTCAGTGATGGGGTGGCAGGCTGCAGATTAATAAGGATATAATTCTTTGAGGAGGGGAAAGCATGTCTCCTTTTAGGTTGATCAACACATTGTGCTAAAAAACCAAACCAGCTGTCCTGGACTTCCTTTAAGGACAAGTAAGCAACATTCCTTACACAACTGCTTTTCCCATGACATGTCTTGTTTTATCACTTTAAGGGATAACAACGTAGCATGGGAAATCACCTCCAAGGAATAAGTGTAATATTTTCTGCAGATGTAGATTTGCAATAGTTTATACTAGATCCTGCAGTATTGAATTTTATTGGCTTCATGATGGAGTTTGATATGGAGATCAAGAGCTACCTCCTTAAAACAAGCAAGAAACAGTTTAGATCGCAACAGTAAAAATGGATCGATATCAAACTCTCTATCAGAAATTCAGACTTGGCTTTTGTCAAGGAAATATTGATTTGCCAAATGGAAATGAAGAATATGTCCCCAGAGGAAAGCCAAAGTACATGGTTAAAAATAACATGTAAGGAAAAAATTCTACAAACTATTAAATGTCAAAAGGAAAAGAATGCTGAAGAAGGCAGCACATCAGTGATATGAAAGCTGTTTGGAAATCTAGGGAAAACCCAGCATCTGAATAACACAGAAAAGCTGCAAACCACTCCATCTCTTTGCAGAGACGTGACAAAGAATGCAAAGACACAGCTTGCTGCAGTCGAACTTTCCTCAAGTGACAGGAGAAATCTGTTCACAAGATTCAGTTTAAAAACTGTAAATTCAAGCAAATATCCAGCATACAGCTGGACAAACACACCATGCAATGGGTGAGCAACTGGCTCATGGGTTGGGCACTAAGAGTTGTAGTGAATGAGATGACATCAGACTGGTGACCTGTCACTAGTGGAGTCTCACAGGGCTCCATCACCGGCCCTGTGCTCTTCAACATCTTCATAAATGACCTGGAGGCAGGACTGGAAAGGGATACCGAGCAAGTTTGCAGATGATGCAAAACAGGGAGGAGTTTTGACTCCCTTAAAGGCAGGGAGGCCCTGCAGAGAGACCTTGACAAATCAAAGGGCTGGGCAATCATCAACCACATGAAATTCAATAAGGGAAAGCACCAGATTCTGCACCTGGGATGGGCAACCCTGGATGTACAGACAGGCTGGGGAATGGGATACTGGAAAGCAGTGCCATGGAAAGGGACCTGGGGGTCCTGGTTGATGGAAAGCTGAACAGTTGGGTCAGCAGTGCCCTGGTAACCAGGAGGGCCAAGCATGTCCTGGGGTGCCGCCTAAAGTGAAGGTGATAGTAAATACACAGACCCAGAGTGGAATTAAGTTCAGTCCTGAGGACCCTGAGTTTTGGGTGAGTTACAAAGGTGAATTAGCAAAATAAACACTGGCCATTTTAGACTTTTGGGCTTCTGTGAAGTACCTAAGGGCAGGGTGTATGTCATGGACAGGACAGGACAGTAATAATACCTTTGGTATCAATCTGAAACAGACAGGAATTGGCTAATAGTAGCATATGAAGATATGATCACAGGAAATGTATGGCCCACAAAGATATATATATATATGTTTTCTTTTTACAAGAGACCAAAATTCCATTAGCCTGGAAAAACGTAATAGAAAAACTGCAAAACAGTCAGTGAATGGCATGATGTGTGAAACACAAGACTTGGTATACTGGATCTCAAAATCCAGTTATTTGACTAAAAAAGGGGGACCAAGTCAACTTTTTCACAGAACTTAAGGAACTGAATAAAAATATTGTGACCAAATACTTGTCCAAGTAGCAGAAATGTTTGATGAGGTGATATTTTTGAGAAACTAAATGCGTGAACAGGATTTTGGCTGATCGGGTTGAGTGCCTACCAAGACCAATTTGTAATAAGTTGTAAATGGTCAGAAAACACTTTCTTAAAGTTGTTTTCTGAAAATTTTTGGTACTGGTAATATTTCAGTATATATCAACCAAGATGCACTTAGGTCTCCCAGTGGTTTAAACATGCACAGATGAACACCTAGGGAAGCTCTCTTAATGAGCTTTGACAATAGAGAAATTGCAAGAAGTAATTATAAAAAGAACACTGCAGATATCATTTGCAGAATCTCCAGCATTTAAAAACTCCCAACATGCTAAGGCTAAAGAGTAGAAGAATGGACATGCTGTCCTACTCTGCAGTACAACATGTCAGATGTTATGAGTTAATTCACATGCACGTGATCAGCCACAACAATTAGCCTAAATCCCTTGTATCAGTACAAAATCCATATGGATGCCAGGGCATAAAAGGACTCAGAGTTCTGACGCCCACTGTACACTTGTTCTGGACAGAGAAAAGATACAAAATTCTTCACAAACATTTCAGAAGGAAAATTTTGGATCTGTGTTGCTACAGAGGCATGTGCTTGAATGTCTGCCTCTAATGTGACATCAGAAATACGACTACAGTAGAAAAAAATGCGTGAAGAAATCACAAAGGAAGTGCAAAGGCCTGGGTACAGCTGTACAGAGCTTCTTTGTTTTCAATACGAGAATAGATTTAAAACCAAAATTAGACCATTTACGTCTGATATCTCACTAAAGAGAAACAAAATCTGAACAAGCACAGAGAAGAGTAAAAAATTTTGGAAAGTAGAAAATTATTCTGTAATATGACTTTTATGCTATCATCTCCTTTAAGGAATTCTCTTAGATGTGTAGTTGCACCTGGCACATAAACAAATGGTATGGCACAAATGGCTGGAAAACACTATGTTTAAAGGTGATGCAGTGTCTGGGAAAGAGCAAGAGAATAAAAATTAAGTCAGAGTTTCCCACTGCCCTTTTCCCAGTTTGAAGGAGGGTATTCAGTAATCCTCAGAGTGTCCCTAGAAGAACCATGTGCACCAGAAGGAGCTTGGGGATCTGTGTGCCCACATGTACAAATGGCAAATTGCCCACGAGGTAGTGGCAGTAACCATGATGGCCAGTGCAGCCCTGTGGCACTCGTTCCTCTTGCACCTGCAGGTCCTCAGCAGCTGGCCCATGATGGTGATGTGAAGTGAGCCTGCTGCTCTGGGGAGGCAGAGGATGCTGAGGAAGGTTAGCACAGTTTCAGTGGTAGGAATCATCCCTTCTGTCTGGTATAGTAAATACTATATAGTAAATACTATTTACTAGTATACTACTAAATATAGTAAATAAGAGATTATGGAAAACATAAATAAATGGCATCTCTGTAATTCTGCTGCTGGTTTTACTATCTGATTCAAAACTGGTTTTATTTGAAATAAAAATTCACCGCTTTTTTTCTGTTGCAAAGGAATTAAGAAGATGCATGACTGATGGGTGCCAGGTCAGGTATAAACACTAAAAGCTAGAAGGGACTTGGATAGCAGAAGTCATATATATAACATGTGGACTAAGAATATAACCAGGATTTTAATATTATGTCAATAGATTTATAGCTGTGTATTTGAGTAAAAGGCACAAAACTGATTTCTCAATAATCCTCTTTTTTATGTAGAATCTGCATGGAAATTCTTAATCATAATATGGAAAATCAAGTGCACTAAAAGTATCACATCCATTATAAAACTGATAAATGATAAAAAGGTGCATAAATTTCATTTCATGCTGGTAGTGTATTGCACTGGGAGCTGAAGTGAAGTCTCTGGTTGTGATTTATATGCCACTAATAGGTTCTATTCTGGATTATGTTTCCAGATTTATGACTGTCTCTCCCTCTGTTCAACTGCAGTTGGAAAGAATTAAAACATTCATTTCTTAAGTGTATGTATGCACACGTAGATATGCTTGTTAGCTGTTTAGACCAAAGATCTCCCTTTTTAGTGCTGAACTGGGAATGACACAAATGTGTTCAAATTTACTATTATTTTAAACTATGCACATATTCTTACCTGCTTGTTTTAATCTGGAAAATGGCCAGTGTAACACAATTGCCTGTAGTCCTACACCAGCTTCTGCATCATAACTATTTAAAGCCCAGACATTTTTCGAGTTTCATTGAGACAGACCAGTATTGTGACTCCCCTCACATCCCAATGTCATATCTTTAAAGTGTAGAATCCAGCTTTAGAGCTCAGTACCTGGAATCAGTAGAGGGGATTTTTGGCTTTAGAGACAGATGTTGTTCATAAGCTGAGGTGTTCTGTTCTTGTTTTAACTGAATGATAAAACAATCTCTTCCTCTTTGACTATGAGTAACAAAGCATTGCTATTTGGATAGTGTCAAGTATTCATGTGTCACCATGAAGATATTTCAGCAGCTGGTGACATACTTAAACCAGTCAGCCATAAATCAAAGTATGAAAATATGTTTATTCTCCCTCCTTTCAAAATGATTTGGAAACACTGGACTTGCCTGTTTATGAGATTTTAGGCAAGAGGGAGTATATCCCAAGCAGTACCAGATGACATTGTTCCTCCTGCTCTGCTGTTGTGTTAGTGTAGTGAGGCTCACTGATTTACACCAGATAAGGATCTGTAGTGCAGCTACACTGCAGAGATGTCTTCACAAGGGAAACACTTCTGGCCCTACTAAAGCTTATTTCAGAGAATTCATTTGGTCTGGTTTTGTCCATTTCTCCGACTTCTGACAATGTCAGTTGTAAACACAGTTCTCCTATGAGCTCAAGACAGGCAGCTCCTCACATCAGTCTGCAGCTCTGTTGTGCTACTTCATTAGCCTTTAGAATAATTAAAATCCCCATTTCTGTACAAGAAATATAATTAAAATATGAGCAAAGGCATTGTCTTGTGGGTGGATTTCTTATATCCAAGCCTCAGCTCATTTACACATGGCAAAATAACCTGAAGCATCCTAGATCAGTAGAGAGTGCTCAACTTTGGTAATTTTCTTATTGCAAAAATGGCTCTAATTCCCTAAAGTTACAGTCTACAGTGAAGGCACCTGATTCATTATCAGCAAATTATTTTCAGTTTTAATAAGCAGTTATGCTAAAGAGTGAGAAAGCTGTTATATAAACTTTTTTTTTTGCTGTTAAAATGTTATGCTTAGGGAAATTCTTATCATTAAAAACTGCCTGAGAAGCATATTAATATAAACAATTTCAACAAATCATGTATCCTAATTGGATAGGAGGAAAAAAAAGGGGAGGAAAGTGTTGGAAAGTATGCTTGATTTGCTTAATCATCAACCGGGTTGATTAGAGTCCTCCAGGAACTTTTATTAACAGAAACCTTGCCCTGGATGACCTCTTATTTTCTTTTCCTGCCATTTGTGAGACCCTCGTTGTTCCAGTGGTGGTAACAACCCAGGCACACACAGATGTAAAAATCTTCAGGAGTACCCTGCTAGCCAAAAGCAACTGAACCTTGTCAGCCCAAGTGTGTCAGCCTTGCTGCTCTTGTGTGTGCACGGCTCCCCATGACAATGGGAGCTGCATGTGCAGAAACATTTCAGAAGGAAAAGCTCATCAGTTTGGATGAACTGTGCTTTGAGAAGGAAGAGAAACTTTCCACTGTCTGAACCACCACTGCATCTGCCACAGTGGTTACTGGGAGGTGCTAACTGTGAGCTTGAATGGCCAAAAAAGTGACAGATTGTGGTAACTCTGGTGTAAGGCCAAATGCAGCTGTGATTGGGAAAGGATAACAAGACAGGGAAAAAGCAAAAAATGGCAAAGGCCAATGCACCTTTGCTCTACCTAGGAAGGGAAGGGTTAGGTTTCTAGTAAATCTTAACTTGCTCATCAGTTCTAATGCAGCCTTGCTTAATTTTGAAGATTTATAAACAGTGCAAGATTTTCCCATTCTGATGTAAATGTTTCTCATTCGCATAAGTAATTCAAAATTAATGATGTTCCATTATATTATATGTAGGACAGAGATACTTGGAATGCATCATTTCTTCAGTCTACAAGTCTACAAAGCACAAAATCTAATGATTTATTCCATCACATGCCTTTCCAATTATGTTCTGATCTTCTGTTTCAATTGCTAAGGAACTAAACCCAAGTTATTTCAAAACCTAGATTTATGCTTAACTGGCAATAAGCCTCCCAAATGAAATATAAAAAAAATAAAAGTCCCGATCTTGTTTGGGATGCATCCTTCCAATTTTTGCCCATGGAAGACCAAAAAACTTGTAACTTTACAGCTGCCATAAGAAAAAAAATTGTCATTTCCTGGCCTGTATTAACCCTGACAGAGATTTCCCTTAACATTTTGACTGAGTTCCCTGACTACTAAAACATTACTTTTTAACACAGTAGTGTGGAATTCTTCCTCCCTCTCTGGTTTTAACCTGAACCAATCCAAAATAAAACAAAGCTGTTGTGTGTACTACTATGAAGAGTTCTGTTTCAATGCATTATGCTTTTTTTGGAAAATCCTTTCCCTTTAGACTTTATTATATTTTATATTTATTTCCTTCAAAATCATATTTTCTTTGAGGAAGTAGGAGTCATTAGGATATAAAGATCAGTTTGAAACATCACTATTTCAGTAAGTGCAAAAATAAGTGTGAAACCCCATCTACATTTTCTTCAATGTCTTTTATTAAAGCTTATAGCGTACTTTAAAATCTACAGAAACTTGTTATGGCTGGAAGAAAATCATATATATAATTTTTAAAAGCAGCAGTTCTTTTAGCATCCCAGTGCACAGAATGTATTTACTGTATTTGAGCTCAGTATAACTGCAGTTGTTATATTGTTTAAGTAGTAGAAAAAATTGTTTAAGTAGTAGAAACTTTACCTAGTTTTGAGATTATATAACCATGCATAAATCTCTAAAGGTTCTAGAAATGGTAACTTTTTCTCTAGGAATAAACAGAGATATTTCACATTGTTTCCTCAAGGAAAATCTTACACTCTTACTTCACCCACCAAAAAAAATTTTGAGAAAATATCTTTTTGCTCTTTTTCTCTCCCAAAATAGATGTATCTCCAAGAAGTTTCTCCTTTTAGTATATTTGTTTGTGTGTGAGAGAAAAATATGATTTCTGTCTCTGACACACAAAGGCACCATGTAGTACACAGACTCTCAGAAACATGCTTTCAGCACACAATAACTTTCCTCATCTTTGTCTCACTGAGCAAGCATAGCACCTAGTAATGGCTAACAATAGTACAGGTGATAAATACAAAACTGCATAGCACTGGTAGGAACCAGAAGAGTAAACTTTCCCAAAAAATTACCTCTTTCCAACTCCTGCCAGCAGTTTTGTGGTACTATTTGAACTGACTTGAAGCTGTGGACTAGTCCTTCCAGGATCATGAAGTACTCTTTGTCCTTGCCAGTTCCCCATCAGAGGCCCTGCCAGGGTTGGAGTACAGGAGAGGACACACTCCTGTGTGTGTGGATCAGCTTCTGTAAGATGCCTGGGACAATTTCCCTGTACTTACAGAGCGTGTCACCCATCTGTACACACCGTTTGTTTTCCAGGGAAACAACAAACTTCTGTCAAGTGAAATGTGATTAAGTTTGAACAAGAAAAGGATTTTATTGGAAGTAAAGAATTTTTCATGCTTCTCAGACCTCCTTTCCTTCACTGCCTTTTACCCTATCCCAAAGAAGAAACTTCCTTAGGAGAATCAGATGTAGGAATGGCCTGGATGCCTGCCATCAACCCTCATAAATTCAGAGGCATCACCTAACAATGTGTAAACCAGATTTGACAATTCATGATTTAACTACCACTATAAAAGTGGTAGTTAAATAACTAAAATACATATTCTTCCTTTTTTCCAGTTGGCTTCCTGTCCATTTTATTCTTGGCCTACGCAGAATTTCCTACAAGGAAATGTACCACAGGGTAGCCAACTATTGGGAATTATTGTTACTATATAGGGAACTTTTTCAGTTTTGTACATAATATTCTTGAAATTGTGCAATAACACTGCCCATGGAATTAAGTTGAAGTTTCTTGTAGTGGAATAAAAAGAAAAGCTTAAACAATCACATGCATTTTTCCATGTGTTCTTTTTAATAAAAAATGTGGCGTTTTCTTCAGCTACGTTTTAGCACAGGGATCTTATTCTACTTTTGTGACTTAGGCATTCAGTATGGGATTTACAAAACCAAAAATGAAGGCACTGAAGAAGGCTCTAAAAGTTCTTTCAGTGTAATGTAGCTACACAAGCTGACATGTTTTAGGAAGGAGTTCTATGTTTTCAAATTGTTCTATAACAGCAAAAGCAATTAAGTCCACAATGTTTCAGTGGACTGCCACTAATCATAATCCAGTAAAGAACCATTACATGGCACAACATTAATAATGCCATTTGTTCAAGTAAATTAATGCCTGAGTTGACACATTGGATTGTAAGGTCTCACAGTTTAAAAGCATACAAAATGTTTATTGGGGAAAAGTCAATATTGGATCAACCCTACCCTTGCAAATATTCCTTCATTTAATTTATTTGCAGTGCTTTCTTACCAGTACCACACCAGTCCTCATCCTGCAGGAATAACAAATTAATTGGCTGACAAGGAACAACTTACTTCTGGACATAGAAATACATTGGGCTGCCAAATAAAACAAACTTCCATCCTTTTCTTCTTGTTGGGCTGTGTAAGAAACTCCATCAAGTACTTGTCTCCTTTTGTGAACACACAGATTTTTATTTTGCCATTTCAAAACACATGATTCTGTGATGGTGTTCCAGAAGAGTACCTAAGTTTGTAATTCCATACAGTGTGTATGTACTATATCACTGCATATTATTGAGCTGCAGATCTCCCAGGGTATGGAGCTGAATTGTGCTCCAAGCTCTATTACTGAAACTCCGTTGACATCACTGTTGTAATGAAATTTTTTTAGAATAAAAATTGCATAAGTACATGTTGATGCTTTTAAAAGAGACAGTCATAAAGATGGTTCCAATGAGATAAAAAAGCAGGCCAAACAAGCAAGGCAAAAATTTTAAGTGCTTTCATTCACAGGTTGTCCAGGGGAAGTTATGCCTAGGATGGGCATTAATTTTGCCTTACAAACAATTACATACCCATTGTATGTAATTACACTTGCATGTACCTTAACCTACTGCTGGGAACAGATTGATTTCCCAAACTCATAATCTCAGTTACTCTACCTGTATATTACAGCAATGAGAATATATCTCCCAAAACTTTTAGCTTCTAAACTAAGAACTAATTTTGAACATTTGGAATATGGAGTATTTTTTACTAGCTGTATAAATTACCTGTGCTCTGATGCTCAACATCCAAAGTCTTTGAGTATTTTGCTCTGGTATTTTTGTGCGTTATTCAGTGTTTCAGTGTTTCATATTTACCCAATCATATGTTTCATATGTACACCTAAATAATTCTATGATAATGTTATTCAGGTTAGGCTTAGACCTTTCACTGTGAAACTCTGGGGGCTCTGTGCTGCTTGTAGATGTGTAACCATCCTGGGGAGCAGGATCCCAAGTTTGGCTTGGGATGTTGGGATGTTCAAGGTGGATTATTAGACACAAGCAGTAGTAATAAGTTTCCTGATGTTTCAGTGTTGGTTAACTGTAACAGGCGTTTTTCTTATTTGCTGTTTCTAGGAATTTGTCATGATTGTTGTCTTTGGTTTGGAATTTATTATTCGTATCTGGTCTGCTGGGTGCTGCTGTCGATACCGAGGATGGCAAGGAAGACTGCGCTTTGCCAGGAAGCCATTCTGTGTAATAGGTGAGTGTCCCAGCTCTAGCTTGTTCTAAGAGAAACAGCTTCCCTCTCCTGTTTTGTTTCTGAGTGAACACTGTTGGAATCAGACTCTGTTTACAGCAACCAGCTGTCAGTCCAGAATAGCTGTGTGTCAACTCTCATCTGCCCAGGGTTTCTTTAGATATAAATCACAACATCCCTATAAACCAGCCTGTCCATGTTTCTTATGTTCTCCAGAAGATACTTTCCTGTCTCATATAGTTGGCCTATCTGTTAGACAAATGAGGGGTTGAGAGCTGATCTCATTGAAAATCAGAGGAGGTGTGTGCTTTGAATGGACACACAATGTCTTGTATATACATGCATAGATACCACATATATATGTGTGCATATCATGTTCTTCTTATGTAACCTCTGGGATCAGACACTGCAAGAAGTTTGAAAACCTCCCTAGAGACATCTTCTGACAACATTCTGCTTCCTGTCTTGCTGTTCTCTGCATGACAGTCCACATACCAGCTCTGCAGTGACACTAGCATAGGATACAGAATCTTCTTCATTTTTTCTTCTACATCTATTTCAAGACACTATTCCTTCCCTTCTTTGCTCTAGAATTTGTCTGTGACAATGGTGAATAGACTCACAACCAGTCAAAACCCTATTTAGAAAAGGGATCTGCAGGAAAACAGTTTTCCAATAAAGGCAGAAATCAAAGATCAAACTCATCTGATAATTTCTTATTTTTCTAATGGTTTGGAGAAAATGCTTTTTATAGATCATCTGTGAAACTTCAGGATATCAATATCCCAACTTCTCTCTCAACTTCCTTCCTCTCTCCAGCCTTTAATTTCATCTGCCTATCTCTCAATACAACTCATGGATCAACTGGGGTAGCAAATATGTTCTTCCATCCATCTCTACAGCAGCTAGTACACGGAGTCATATGCCTACAGCCATGAAACACGTGGGTTTCAATGTGAGCAGTAGATGAATGCTATCCTGGTCTAAACAAGAGTTACACAGTGTTTCTCGGCATGGCAGACCAGTATACTGGTTAGGGCTAATGCCTGGAGCAAGCTTTTTTCCTTCCACCTCATTCCCTGGTAAATCCACACTATCTCCCACTAAGCCACTCCTGCAACAGAGAAAGTTGCATGAGCAGCTAGGAAGACATCCCAGATTGTCTCCCCCTCTGAGAGAAAAACCCCATCTATGCTATTTTATGAAACTGTGGGAGAGGGGCAAGTATCAGATTGGCATTTGTTTTCTTTGGGCAGCAGGGGAGGTGGGTAGGTACCTTGCCAGGTCACACTTGCCCCAAGGTTTCCATGCCTAGAAAGTGGAAATCACAAAACATGGCTGCCCTCCTTAAGCAGACCTACCATTATTCCAAGATTTTATGGTGCACTTGAAATTTTGCAGTAGTCAGGTTTTGTCAGGACACAATCATAAGAAAGCACCACTGTTAATTTAGTAAAATTAACTTACTACAGCAATTTAAAACTTACTAAAAACACCTTTGAAGATTTTGAAGTTACTAGAACCACCTGACTTCTTAGAGTGTTTGTTTTGCTACTCTTCCAAATGCCATTGTATAGAAACACAAGCAGTTTGTTTGATTCAGCTTTTGTGTCTCCTCCCTTTCCTGTCTCCACTCAACTGGCAAGTTTTACACCAGTGATCAACTTCACTCTGAGGTGTTAATTCTCAACAAAACTGAATGCAGGAGTTCTTCCTTGTACAAAATTACGCATATTTAAAAGATGTGGATGTGGTGCTTAGGGACATAGTTCAGGGGTGGACTTGCCAGTGGTTTACTAGGTTTACAGTTTGATTCAATGATCTTTAAGGTCTTTTCCAACCTAAATAATTCTATGATTCACAGGGGGAGTATATAGGTTTCCATACTTTCCTTAAAACTACTCATATCTACCCTCCTACTGTTGATGAAATGGTTCAAGCAGGTCTTCTGGCACAGATCACCCTGGGGGGGGTGGGTTTACTTCATTCCATTGTAGTCTTTCCTCCTTTCTCTGAAATTCACCTGCTCTTCTTGTTTCATCTATTTTTATGTAAGCAGTCTCTGGCCTTAAAAGCATCTTTTCTGTCCCACTTGGAACCTTATCACTTGCTAGCAGAATTAATTAGCAGACAACAGTCTATTGCTCGTGGATGTCTTCCTGCGCTGGTGCACCGGATGGAAAGGAAACTTTGTTCTGCAGCTTCTGGAAACTAAACCAATAGCTTGAATTTCCTGCCATTGACTGTTCTGCATTTTTCTTCTTCTATTGATTGACTTCAGTCCATTTCTGGACTTTAGGGTCCCAGAAGAGAGTTTCTGATGTTCAGCATCTTTCCAGATTTGATCTTTTGAGGAAAAACCAAGTCATCTTGCAGCTCTTGCTACATAAAGTAGTTATTTGCCTGACACCTTGGCTTGGCAGTCATGGCAAAGTGTGAGGCAGCAGCAAAGGTCAGGAGGCTTTTTTAGCCAGAGCACTGTCAATAAATTATTATCTTCCTTTCCTCATCGCTCATTAGACCACATCCAAGATACTGCACCCCATTTTCCCCCTCCAACACCATACCTGAAAGACCTTAAAAAACTGGAGTGAGTTCAGTGAAGACCTGAGGGTGATCAGTGCTGGAGCAGTTGCCCTGTGAGAAAAGGCTGAGGGACCTGTACGTGTTCATCCTGGAGAAAAGATGGCTTCAGGGGGAACTCAATAAAAATCAGTGCTAAGGTCTCCTTAAGAGCACATGGCCAGTTTGGGCCTATTAATGTTAATTATTTACACAGTTATCCATTCAATTATTCTTTCCATTTATTGTTACAGTGGAACAATAATATTTTAGAAGACTTCATCTGTTTACTATTAATTAAATTTGCTACATATCTCTGGCAGATCTTTTCCCTGACTATTTTTTTGTGATTAAACACAAATAACATAGGGCAATGGCCTAAGGGCTAGAAATAACAAATTTGAGGATTGCCCCAAGGGTAACATTTAGACAACCTTTATTTTTTCCATTAATAACCTAATAACCAGAGAAGTTTTGTTCAGGGCCAAAGCTCTGTGCTTATGTTAGTGTGCCTACAATGTCACTACTCTGACAAATTAGTTCATCAAGCATCACTGTGTGCTACCAGGTTAGTAATTACATCTATCCAATTATTTGACAGTTTTGTACCCTTATTTATTTCTGTAAAAATGGGAATAACAGTGTAGTATTAAACCTTGCTTTGTATTTTGTCCCACATTACCTGACATCCCTCATTTTCTCTGATTGTATATGAGCTTGTGTATATAATATAAAGGGCATAGCAACACATCCTTACAGGCACATAAGGTACTTAAATATGTATATACCCCTGCAAACCTTAAATGTCACAGGTATATCACCTGAAGCTTGGCTGTTAGCACTGCAGAGCAGTGTTGCTGTGTTGTATTGCTCAGAAGAGCAGCAATCCAAGCAAGCCATATTCTAACTGCTCTCTGGAGCCTCTGGAGATCAGGGATGCTGACAAACCAGGAAGAACTTGGTGCCTGTGCCTTAGCTCACTGAAGATCCTCAAAATAAAAGAGGACAAGTCTAACCAGGAAGATATATGGCATCCACTCACTTCAAGCCATTTGGGGACACTGAAATAAATGAAGAGTCCATTGTCCTTGCTCTGGCAATGGGCTCCCAGATGGTGGTATGTTACCTGACAAAAATTAAACTTCTGGCCACTCTCCTATGTGTATCAGAGGATTTACCATCACAGTGAGATCTCAGTCTGTGAGGGCGGATTCCATTTGGTGCACTTTAAAAATATTTAGGAATAATAAACAACAAGCTCTGGGTCAGAAATGTAAAATCCTGCTGGCCTCACCTGCATGTCTGAAGTCCACTGAGCTTTCAGAGGAACTTCTTCCACTCCACTGGCTCTGTAAGAGACTTAGGGACTCCTATGTGAGAAAGCCCAACAAGAGCAAGTGAATTTTTAACATAGAATCATAGAATATCCTGAGTTGGCCCACAAGAATCATTAAAGTCCAACTCCTGCCCCTGCACAGCACAACCCCCAAGAATCACATCATAAGCCTGAGAGCACTGTCCAAACACTTGAACTCTGTCAGGCTGGTGCTGTGACCCCTTCCTTGGAGAGCCTGTTCCTGTGCCCAACCACCCTCTGGGGGAAGAATCTTTTCCTGATATCCAGCCTAAACCTCCCCTGACACAACTTCAGGCCATTCCCTTGGTCCTGTCACTGTCACCACAGAGAAGAGATCAGTGCCTGCCCCTCCTCTTCCCCTCATGAGGAAGCTGTAACTGCAGTGAGGTCTCCCCTCAGTCTCCTCCAGGCTGAACAGACCCAGTGCCCTCAGTCACTCCTCACACGGCTTCCCCTCAAGGCCCTTTACCATCTTTGTTGCCCTCCTTTGGACACTCTCTAATAATTTAATATCTTGTTTACATTATGGCACCCAAAACTGTGCACCCAAACCAGCTCAGAGGAGAGCAGGACAATCCCCTCCCTTGCCTGGCTGGCCATGCTGTGCCTGATGCCCCCAGGACAGGGTTGGCCCTCCTGGCTGTCAGAGCACATTGCTAACTCTACTGTCTAAACTTTATTCAATGTAAAGTTGGGGGTGGAAATTCCTATTACAGAATTTTTTCACTTTAAATTTGAGCCTACTTCTGAGCCTACTTGGAGAAATATTACATTTCTCCAGGGCAACTGCACTTCCTGGTGGTCCAGCCTAGTGAAAGATTTCATATATTTCAGTTAGTCCATTCATTAGCAGTTTCACCACAGCTGCTTCTATTTTACCTCTAGTTAAGCTACAGCATGATGAAAATGTCAAAAGTTCAAATTCTGTTGAGGCTGCAGAATGAGCAAATTCCCAACAGGAAGCTTAAGTCCATTATCTGTAATCAGGCCCTTGAACTTCATGGCTGGCAAACCTTGTTTCAGAGCATTAAGTGATAGAAGTGACTGTTGCTTATTACTGGATCTATTTTTCATTAATTAGAGTGGTAATGAACCATCATGTGGCGCTTTTGTCAAATCTTTATAAACCAATCCATATCTAGTGTGTTACAAGATCTTCTGGACATTTAATTTGAATTATTGCAATATATTTGTGTAATGACACATTATGTGTCTGTCACCTTGGTATTTAGACACATTATATAGTTTAAATACAAACAGATGGTAAATCTGCTGCTCATGATAAACAATATAAACAGCCCCTTTCCAGTGTAATTTGAACTCTAAATAACCCAGAGATGGTCTGTAATTAAATATATCCTTGACCAAGAAGACGTATCTCACATCACATCTCATTATAAATCCTAGAAAAAACAAGTTGCAGCAAATTTCATGTCTGGGGACCTTCTGCCAGCCAAACTTGAACTCATCTCAGACACAGCCTACCCCCTTCACTCCAGAAAATACTCTGATAGTAGTGGTAGTAGTAGTATTTAGATTTCAAATCAAAATTTCCTCAGATAATTTCAGCAGCCGTAATTCTGTGTCATTAACAGAGATGCTCTTTAGGCTAGATTGATCCCAAATTACATAGGTTTTTAAAATTAATATTTAGTGGCATATCTTCATGTTTGACAGTTCTGGCAATGCAGTTTTTAGAAATGTGTAGAAAAAATAATGCCTGTTTAAGATCATCTATGGCCCTTATCCTTTCACACTTACTTTTGCTGTCTACTATCCTTGCTGCTGAGTAAGGAAACATTTTCTGTGATTAAAAACATCAGGCTCTGCTCTCCTCTTTCTAGAAGTTGTATGTCTGCTATTTCAAGGAAATCTACTTTGGTACAATGCAGTTCACATTGAAGTTTCTTTCTGGTATGAGCCAGAGAATTCAGCATTCTGTGTTTTTTCATGCTGTGGTTTTTTGATCTTGCAGTAGTGTCACTGTTGTGTTTGTGATGTAGACAAGATGAGCCCCTACCATGAACTGGGCAACCTGGGGCCTGAAGACTCACAGACACAGTTGTGACAGAAAGGGTGTTAAAAGACAAGGACATTTTATTAAAAATTTATTTGTAATAATAGAATTCCTGCATTAGAAAGCTATAAAAGATATTTTCTTAAGCATGAAGTAATTCTCCATTTTGAACAACACTAATGACTCAGTATCTGCACTGAAATGTTTAGCAATTGCTAATTCAGTTCCCTTTTGTTAGGAAAGTGTCCTAAAGTCAAATAAAGTCAAATTATTTAGAAATAATGAGGCTCCTATCCATTCTCACCTAGACTATGTGTGTGATTTAAGCAGTCTTTCAAATTATTATCTCTCATATTTGAATCTCAGAAAATATATTGTAGTATAATCATAAGGAAAATAATAATGATAATTATAATGATGATGATTATGATGATAATAATAATAGTAATATGATATTAAATGTTATGTCTTGTAAAATATTATGTAATACAAAAGTGTATCATAGCAACTCCAGTGCTGTTTATGAGCTTTGACTTGGAAATGTATGATAAGGAGGGAAGCAACTGACAACAACCTTTTCTAGTTATAGTCTTTGTATGTTCAGTTTTGCTCACATTTTTTAGGAACTGGCTTTAAACTCGTTGCTACTAGAGATACCCAGAATATGAAGTTGCTTAGACAAATATCTCTCTTTTCATAATCTGCCTTTATTTGATTTGATGCTCATATCCCGCCTTACTATTCTGAATTCCCATCATACCCATAGACAAGACAGCTTCTCAGATGCTATAGGTATGTGTAAGTTTGCCCATTCAAAATCAAGTAGTTATTAGTATAAACACTGCTGTGGAGCTTAGAGGTAGACAGGATTGTGCCAAATCCACTTATCTGCCAACTTGAGTGTATGGAGTCTCAAAAGTAGTAAAATGGTTTCTTTTTTTACTCTTAGCATCTAAAAAAAATATATTTTTTAATGACATGAAGAACATGTCAGAACATAACTGATATGCAATAAAATTCTCAGCTTTCTTGGCTTCTTTCCAGATGTTGTGCTGCAGATCAGCTAATTCAGTGTGTGACATTCTTTCTAATCCCATTTCAGACCATCGTCAGCTCTTGCCTGTAGCTTCTGTCTGAGAATTGCTTCTTTGTACAAGTTCTACTTTTGCAACAGGGACTTGTGCTTTCCAGGCAGAAATCTTGATACTTGAGGAATATTTTCATATTGGTCCAAGACTATGAGACTAGGTGTTCGCTATTTGGGCTTTTGCAACTGCCCATCACTTAAATTCATTACGTGAACGCCCTCGGCACTCATGTAGCCTCTCACAGGACTGTGATACCCCTGGCTTGCAGCACTGCTTTACTTCAAAAGACACTTTCAGTGTGTCTTCTATTACTAATATGCTCATAATTACTATGGGGTACTTTTTCAGCACATTACCATAAATTTGAATGCTGATGCCTTGGTGTGAGACATTAGTTAACTGCCAGTCTGACTGTTGGAGCCATGATTAACTCTCTCACACGTGTTAGTCAATCAAATCCTGCTTTCTCTCGTGATGTCCCAGCCTCACCCCTGTCAGCCCAAATGAAAACACTAGAAGGGGTCTAAGTGGAGTAATTGCATTGGCATTTACTGCAGGAATCTTTCCAGAGTTAGTTGAAAGCAACTATGCAAAACATATTGAGAAATGGAAAGGAAAAGGAAAAGGAAAAGGAAAAGGAAAAGGAAAAGGAAAAGGAAAAGGAAAAGGAAAAGGAAAAGGAAAAGGAAAAGGAAAAGGAAAAGGAAAAGGAAAAGGAAAAGGAAAAAGGAAAGAGAAAAAGGAAATAATATTTCAGTTGGAAGAGAGCTACAGTGATCATCTACTCTAATTACCTGAGCAATTCAAGGCTAACCAAAAGTCTAAGCATGTTGTTAAGGACATTGTCCAAAAGCCTCTTAAATTCAAGGGGCATTGTCCACTTCTCTAGGAAGCCTCTTCCCATATTTGACAATCCACTCTGTAAATAAATGCCTCCTAATGTTCACTCTCTAGACAGCTCTAGGTATTCTATTGTGGGAAACTACCTCATTCATGATTACCTGTATTAAGTCCACTTTCACCCGTTCTTTTGCACAGATAACACTTCCTTTTTCATTCACCCTACAGCATATGAGCAGGCAACATACTGCTATTTCATATTTCCATTTCTTTGCTTCTTTTAATTTATCATTATCTCTCTTACAACTGCTGAATGTTGTGATTTTATTGCTCTCTTATTGCTGAAGACTAGTTTATTTCTCTTCAGGTCACCCCTGTGTGAGTGAGTGCTCTAAGGAAAGGGAGGGACCCAGGGAGAAGGGTCGTTGGTGCAGTTGTTTCACAACAAGTAGTGAAACAGTAGTTTCATTTTGCTTGACTGTATTGTTGTTTAGAAACACGGACATTTTCAGTTGCTTCAGAGGTAGTGTTTGTTTCTTCAATGCAATTCTCTGGCATCTACTCAGCTTTGATTTGTTAACTGTCAATGCTGACAGTTTAAAACAGTTTGCCCACTGTTACACTCAATATAATCAAATTGACTGCCAGATGTCTTCACCCAGCCTTGCCACTAGCTCATTAGTGATCACAAAGCTTGAAGAGATGCAGCCTCCACAGATGTTTCCATTCTTTTGCAACCCTTCAGATGTTTCAGATGTTCAGATGCTTGTTGCCACCAGCACTGCTGAAGTGGCTGATGGGCATGGTAGTCCAGTAGGAGATGCAAGAAATCTCTATTTTTATGATCATGCCTCAAATGGTTACACTCCAACTGCTACATTAGGAAAAGACTTGTGTATAAGAGAGAAAATACAGGTTTTGATTCCTCCTTTTTACACCTGCTATGTTTAAATGCAGCTAGGAAGGATTTGGCAATGTAGCAATATTGTTACACTGTGTAACAGAGTTACAGTATTTGTGTCTCAAGTTTAATATGGCTAAGTAGGAATATTTGTGTATTTCTAGATGGCAATTTGGGCATGTTCTGCACATTTTAGCTTCCTCCCATCCCTAGCACTTAAGTACCAGGCATCCATAACCTATTGTTTTACATTAAATTACATCTTTTCTCTTTAAATCTGTGCTGATAGCTCTCAAAATTGAGCTTTGTCCTTTGGTGATATTTGATATTGCTGTCAATAACAGATCCAAGGAAGGTGACCATCAGATCCATTTTACATCAACCTATGGCAGCTCCTAAGTGGTGTAAAGGAAGCCACTCACTTTCACCCAGTGTTGTGCAGCACTGGTGCCCCAATGTGTGTATGTGACCACCTGGGCAGCAGCCATGGCAAAGACAGAGCTCTTTCAGCCCTGGGGCTCCCCTTTGCCAGCCCAGTCTATTCATGTCACCCTCACAGTGGAGACTGTTTCATTTCAGATGAAAATGTCACAATGCAGAGTGGAGAGGCTGTCACAAAGAATGACACAATCTACTGTATTTAAGATCTCATTTTGTGATTGCCCCTGTTGGGTTTGGGAGAGTGATACCAGATTATGGGGTTTTTCCCTTCTGACAACCACTGAACAGAGCTTCTATTTCTTTCTTCATATCTCCCACACCAGGAAGTCTCAAGTGTGGCTGTGTAAGATGCCCCATAGTAGTGTTCTCCAAATTATATAATGCTGGCACAGTACTCCCTCTTAAGCTACTCACACACAGATTGCAGGTGGGGTAGCAGCTGAGGGTGAAGAGTGGCTGGAGATGTCTGGTTCTCTATGTCATCTGAATAAACTCTATATTTACAGAAAACAAAGGAGTCCCAAGAGGCACGCACCGATTGTGCAGACATCCAAAATAGCTGTATAGGTTAGAAATGCAAGTTCTGCTTTTAGGCAGCAGGGAGAGGTTTTTGCCTCTGAAGGAAGATTCAGAAAATTGAATGTAGGAACTCTTCCAGCCAACACTGAGGGACCCATGTTGCTGCCTTCAACATCTGCAGTAGATAACTCAGCTAGATACTGGATACTTCTGTTTCCCACCACCCTGTGAATTTGAGAGCAGATTTTCTGTCTTTTCCCTTTCCACCTACAATCAGGCTTTTCTTCTCGTTAGAGACATGTTTTTCTCTCCCTGCTCATTTCAGCATTTTTACTTGTCACTTTCCACCCATCCACTTTCACCTACACACCATGCATTTT